>OX235265.1:79755076-80355076 GCA_944472135.2 Trichobilharzia regenti | reverse complement strand
TTGCCTACAGACAGGGTAGGAGCACTTTAGACGCTGCAGCCGTCTTACACAACAGTATTGTCTCATCATTAGACAAAGGTGCCAAATATGTCCGCTGCACGTTTCTTGACTTTACTTCTGCTTTCGACTCTGTACCTAGAAGTCTCTTGCTAAATAAGCTCTCCATGACACAAACCGAGTCCTGGGTCACTAACTGGTTGCATTCCTACTTTTCAAACAGAATGCAGTACACCGTATACAAAGGCCAATCCTCCTCTGCTGTGCTCACAGAAGCTGGTGTCCCCCAAGGTGCTGTACTCTCCCCACTTCTCTTTTCTTTCTTTCTACATGACCTACCGTCTTCAAATGACATTAACTTTGTCAAATATGCTGATGACCTAACTGTATCTTTACCTGTCAAATGTCAAAGTGACTGCTCTAAACTAAATGGCTTCTTATCGGAAATTAGCCAATGGTCCAAGGAAAACGGTCTAACCTTAAACCCCTCCAAATGCCAAACAGTTAATTTCACCCTTAGGCATAAATCTGACCTAAACAAACTGGTTAGCACTCACGAGGTGTGCAACATAGATGGCAGTGAAATAGAAACCAAGTCGGAAATTAAATACCTAGGCGTCACTTTATCTTCTGATCTTTCCTGGTCGTCTCATATCTTGACGATTTCCAAGAAAATATACCGTCTTACCTTCTACATCAAGAAGTTAAGACATTCTGGTGTAACCCAACCCTTACTCCTACAATTTGTTAACTCCCGTATTCTGCCTATTATTCTCTATTGCTCCCCCTTAGTCTTTCCTGGGCTATTGAAGAAAGACTATACCTTATTACGTAGGATGTTAAAGGTTGTCAGCAGGGTAAGCAGTTGCCACTTAGCCAGCTTGTTAATATTCTGGTGGACAGGCATATGGACTCATGTGAAAAATGGGCGAAATCCATTTTATCTGACTCACAACACCCTCTACATTCACAACTCTCCCCATGTATCTCTTCAGGGAAAACAAGAAGCCTATATAGGAAACTATATGCCCGCACTAGTAAGTACAAAAACTCATCCATACCCTACTAGCTCGTGTTCTGTGCGATAAAGAATGCATCAGGCATGAAACCTTTAACTTATTAAATAGTCAGTAGAACCAATGGATCTCGTCTTTCCAACTCACATCATTTATAGGTACAACGTTTTCTCGCTCTTCATTCTGTATTTTATTTTTGTTATGTGCTGTTTTGTTTCTCTCTTCCTTGCAAACTCTACTTAAAACATTCTTGTTCGTTCTTTCACACTCTGTATATCTCGACCATTTTGCTATCGCTTACGCCAGTAAATATGCTAGTAGTATCTACTTTTCTAACACCTTCAAACACTTTAATTTTGGCTTTGCTACCGACATACTAATATGTTGTTGAGATAACTTTAATCTATGTAGAACTTTATTTATTGTTAATGTAAAAAACTGGATGCAATATTGTAGTAAAATGCTGAGAATTCCATTCTGTATCACAAGTACTGATTTGGAATAAAGCTTATGTTATGTTATGTTATGTTCATCAGGTTCTCCGGTAATTTGATTATAATTAAGGGATTATTGGTTACAGGATTTCATCATGAGTTGACTTCGGTTAAAGAACCATTGGAAAACCAACAAGGAGTACTGAACAGCCAGCTGTTTCGTCCTAGTTTGAGACCCTTCGTCAGTACTCACCCACCCACAGGGTTGGAACCCAGGACCTGGTCACAAGGCTAGCAAGTTTGTAGACCATTAAGCCACTGAGACCCAATCCAATGGCCTATGAATTCCAACTTCTGTCGATTCACGACATAGCGCGACCACTAGCCAATGTCTTCGGCGAGTATTTGTCCTCACACCCCTCACGTGCTGCATTCTACTGGTCACGACTTCCCACTAGAACTCACGTGAATAGGGCCAGTCGCCAGTGAGCATCTCATCGATATGTAAGTGTTGGTTCATGATGATTTGATTGATTGGTTACAGGATTTCATCATGAGCTGACATTGGCTAGAGAATCATTGGAAAGCCAGCTGGGAGTACTGGACAGTTGCTTCGTCCTACTTTGGGACTCTTCATCACTACGCACCGCACCCAGTGGCCTAATGGTCTACGAGCTTGCTAGCCTTGTAACCAGAAGGTTCCGGGTTCGAACCCTGGCGGTGGGTGCATACTGCTGTAAAGTCTCAAACTAGGATGAAACAGCTGTCCACTACTCTCAGATGGTTTTCCAATGGTTCTCTAACCGATGTCAGCTCATTATGAAATCCTGCAACCAATCAAACAAATCCTTATAAAAACGATTATTGTTATTTGCACTATTAAAGTTTTAAATATAACTGAATCAACACTATCGACAGATTACATCTTAAAAGCATCAGCAAGCGAGGGATAATATGCATTAATATAACACTAAACTGATTAAATATCAGTCAAATTAAGGGAAGTAAGACAGAATTGATAAACTTGTAGGTTCCATAGCAGGATACCATAACAATACTGAGTGAACCTGTTTCTTCTACCCATAAAACTCCCATTGTTTCAGACAAATTGTAATAGCCTGTTGTCAGTGTTGGTGAACATTGAATGAGCAACATATAGTTTGTTTATTCGAACTGATGTCCATTTGGCAGGAAACAACAATGGTTGCCGTTGCCTAATCGTATGCTGGTTATCAGAAGATTGGGGATAAAGTAATAAGAGGTATTATTGTGCTTTATATTAACGTTTATTCATAGACTTTGTGCCTTGTAACCCTGTTGTACTGGTTCGTTGTTGGTGAAGAAATAAAAAGTCCCCTTACTGACAATCACTTTTCTCAGGTCGGTTACGCCACATAATATTCTCAGGTACTGACTAGTCTTCTGGAATCAGTGACAGGTTCAGGATCTTTTCCGATCTGAACAGCTGACGCTTGAGATGTTCAGAGTATTCTGTACTTAGAGGCTTTTGATAATTTCTTTGATACGCAATTCATAGTAGTAAGGTATTCTTCACTGCCAGCTTTCTAACCTGTTTGGACAAGGTGGTCTAGTGTCAGACAGGTGGTGTATATGTATAAGAGGTGGCTAACTTAGGTAATTCATATTTCGGTCTCGAAATGATAGCCGGACGTGTGAGAAATATAAGCCGCAACTTACCGGCATTGAATGCTCTTTGAATTGAATTTATCAACTTGCTGTTAGTTATTATTTCACTTGGTATGTCATCTCTTTGAATTGTAGTCATATATATGAAGGCTTCTTTTTTTTTAAGAATAATAGCTTTATTCCAAAACAGTACTTGTGATACAGAAAGGAATTCTCGGCATTTTACTACAATATTGCATCCAGTTAGTACGTTAACAATAAATAAAGTTCTACATCGATTAAGGTTACCTCAGTTAGTTTTTGACAACAACATATAAACATGTCGGTAGCAAAGCCAAAATTAAACAGAGTGTTAGAAGGTGTTAGAAAAGTAGATGCTAGCATATTTACGGGCGTAAGCGGTAACAAAATGGTCGAGATATACAGAGTGTGAAAGAAAGAAGAAGAATGTTTTAAGTAGAGTTTGTAAGGAAGAGAGAAACAAAACAGCACATAACAAAAATAAAGACAATAAAAAAAGGTAGGGAGAAAGGAAAAGAAAGAAAAACGTTGTACCTATAAATGATGTGAGTTGGAAAGACGAAATCCATTGGTTCTACTGACTATTTAATAAGTTAAAGGTATCACGTCTAATGCTTTCTTTATCGCACAGAACACGAGCTAAGTAGGGTGTGGTTGAGTTGGGTTTTTGTAGTTGCTGGTGCGAACATATAGTTTCCTATATAGGCTTCTAGTCCTGCATGATGAGATACAAGGGGAGAGTTGTGAATGAAGAGGGTGGTGTGAGTTAGATAGAATGGATTGATTTAGCCCATTTTTCACATTAATCCAAGTGCCTGTCGACCAGAAAATCAACAAGCTGGTTAAGTTGCACGTTGCTTACCCTGCTGACAACCTTTAACATCCTACGTAATAAGGTATAGTCTTTCTTCAGGAGCCCTGGAAAAACTAAGGAGGAACAAAAGAGAATAATAGGCAGAATACGGGAGTTAACGAATTGTAGGAGTAAGGGTTGGGTTACACCAGAATGTATAATATCTACATTTTCTTATTAACAACATATAGAGAAGAATCCTTTCTTACTTTTTTGGTCTTGTATTTAGTGATGGATGTTTCAGGGTAGCTTTTCTCAACCTTAAGTTCGTCTTCAGTCGCATCTTCTGAACAAATAGCTCTGATCCTATAGCTGAGGATCTTTACCAAATTTATTTTATACAGGGTGAGGAACAAATGTGTAATAATGACCAGTTCAAGTACTTTTCTTGTGCAAATTCTTTTTTATACTACCATCTGGTCTTATTGTCCATGGGAGGACATTTAAGAAGACAACTGTACTTTGGAATTCTTCTGCACATATGAATTTGATAGTTGAATGTACCCTCCATTGAAATGAGATAATTATTGTACACAAAGAATAAACGTATCGGTAATAAAAGGTAAATTTTCTAATCAGAATGTTTAAAGGACTATTTTCTAGTGTCCTTTGACAAAAATCTGCTAACATGGGAGGCCTATTGACATCCTGCTTACTTGTTTATGGGGTTTACCATCAAATTTAAAAATTTACATTCATGGTACGCTTTACTAGTAATGCTTTGAAGATTTCTACAACGATCACAATATTTATCGACTTGTTATTTTAATTGTTCAAAAATGTAACTATCTGTTTCAGTCAGAGATGCATTTGCCATATCAGTCTCATAAGGGCTAATGATTCTATCTCGGTAACAGGAGGGTCGTTTGAAACCCCTTGACTGAGTACTTTGGAGGCGAACACTTAAACCAATAAATCCCAGCGTAAGGGTAGAAGACCAAAGACTTGGTAAAGGAATCTTTATTTGGTATCCCTATATAGCCAAATTTTATACGCATAATCTTCAAAACGCCACTTGCAAAGATCTTTCATGTTGTGCCATTTCTGGTCTTCATATTGTGTTTCTTTGTGTGACATGAGGAATCTTTACATGGAACAAAGAGCTGGACCTGAATTGGAGGACAGAATGAAGGAGATCATGTGAATAGGAAGTGAAAGTCTGAGGACAGAAAGAAAGAGAACAAAAGAGGCTGAAGCTCTACTTACGATTAGACTTAGGTCAGGTTAGGGTTCAGATTTAATTTATGGCACCTTAAACCATGAGTAGCACTCGTTATTATTAAGCGACTCATTCACGCTTTCACGGTCTTGGATTACTGCTATCTAACCTCTCCCTTTGTCTATAGTAGGTTGGTCTATCCTGAGACAGTTTCCGGAAAACTAACCAACGGTTTCAGAATAAATGGTGTCTTGTTATTTGATTCTTGCTGCAGACCACATTCTGTCACCAGGCCAGATGATTTGTATTACAGTGAATAATCTTCACAGGACTTCAGATGATTGAGTGCCATCGGCAGGTATCAGCAAGAACTAAGGAGGATGACACTGGTTATGTGACGTTAGTTAATTTGTGTGTACAATACTAAATATTTATCACTGGAGTCACTGTTCATACTGGTCATGTTTAATACATATTCACCGTCTTTAATATTCAGGGAGTACAGGAGAAATATTTCGTCCGACTTAGGGAAACCTCATCAGCACAAACCAACCAAAATCCGAAAACCTGACCTTCCGGTTATGAGGTGAGCTGGTTGACCACTTAGACACAGAGATGGGATTTAATGGCCGAACTATCAGTTCTAACTGATGCAAGTTCGTGATTTTTAACGCTACTACCACCAACTTCTTCGGCTGGCTTTTAGTAATTCACTAAGCGAAATCACTTCGTGATGAAGTTTGAAGTCAGTCAGAGACCTACAAACCGATACTGAAAATATAGTCAGATTATGTACACTTTATCTTCAATGCACCATTTGCACAGATCTTCCGTGTTGTGCTACTTCTGGTCTTCATAATGCATATTTTGTGTTTCCTTCACATCTACTATGTATCCCCAGAGCGCTTTATCATTTGCACTATCTGACATCAAATCTATCGCCTTGTTATTTGATTTTCTTATTTTGATGAACGTCTCTTTACATACTACTGATAAATCATTTCAGTAGCACACACCACCAAAGGGATGCAGGTCAAAATGTACACTCTAGTAACATTTTTCTGTAACACACATAGATTTCCTTGTGTTTTTTTAACGAAGGGTGTATGATCTTTCTTTCCTTTACTATTTCTTCTCTTCAAAATTTGCTTATATGATGAATTCATACTACAATTTATTGCATTCAGGAAAAACAGTGGCGACACGACGGTATAACCCTAACCAGGAATCCCTTCAATGGACATTTATGTTGCTAACATCTATAGGCTAGCCTAGTGACCTAGTGGATAATTTTTTTGGCTCACCAATTAACCTAAAGGACCTAGTTTGGATCTCCGATAGGTTTGTGTGTACGTACTGCTGAAAAGCCTCAAAAAAATAAAAGACGGAAAGTGTATTGGTTTGGTGATTCAGTAGAAGATTCATCACCAGCTACTCACATCCTCTGGGCTGGACGCTTGACCGACGCTCACATATATGTCGCTAGATAATAATTTCAGGAAATAGAGGAGGTTAGGCGTGAGGCCAGTAAACCTTACCCGTTATAAACAACAGCAATGCCTCTGAAAATTCAAAGCCTGAACCTGTGCGTCGGTGGCACAGTGGTTAGGACTCTCGCCGACCATACACATGGTCCGAGGTTCGATTCCCTGCCAACGCACACCTGATATCAATGGTCGGCCTGCAAAATTTAGGCTACCGATATCCTTGCTGAAAATTCCATACTTGTACCAAAAATACAGTGTGGAATCAAGCCGTAATCAAAAATATAAATATAAAATAAAATATAATATGTTCCACTCAGAATGGAAAGAACGCAAGAACTCACTCTGATTATTCGACAGTATCGACGTCATCATTTTAAGGTCTAAAGAATTACAACAAGACTCTACTAACTCTATCTGGTGAAATAAAGTTAAACAAAGTTTAGTCACGATGAGTACACCATCACTAACTGGGAATGCAGGTAAATCCAACTAGCCGACAAGTCCCAAATAGAACGAAATATGCATCCTGGATTCCACTGTTTAGTCATGACATTTAGAGCGTAGAATACAGGTTTAGATTGTATTTTTTTTACCTTCATAAATTCCCAAAACCAACTTTTAACCATCCCGTAGCTTCATACTATTACGTTATGAGTAAGGAGTAGAGTGTTCTCGAAATCGGTATACAACTTTAGCTGAGAATATACTGCTGAAACTGAATAAACAGCGGCCGAAAATTGAACGTCCAGTAATAGGACAAATGCTGCCAGTTGGTTTGAAATTTCTCTTTCCTGATATTTCACATAAATACTATATTCACTTTACTAGAATTTTCTTCTAATACAACCAATATTTAGCAGTATCTCTTTTTTGTTGATAAAACATGATATTACTCATTGAAGCATAAGTAATATGTCACATTTAGGTTCAGTGATGCAAGCCAAAGTATAAAGAAATACTGAAGAAAATGCACGAATAAATTACATTAATAAAAACCCCGATGAATGTGATGTGCATATAAAGTATGTATTACTGTTGATTTCTTCATAGTGGATGGTGACCAACAATACAATTCAAGACAAGCATTTTGTCCTATTTTGGACACTTCATCTGGAATTATCTACATCTCAAGCAACTGATGGTGTTCCCACTGAAACTTTAACCCTGAACGGATCATTTGAAAAACAAAGGTATTATCCAGTAGGTCAGTTGACTCATAAGAGACACCTCTTGTGTAATGGGTGCCAGTTATTTATTCATCACGTAATTTCTGATTTTCCCCACTGATTGATCGTGTTGGATAGCGTTTTCCTGTTTGAAATAGTAAGTGCTGAGCTACAGCCCTAGTGGAAACACCTGCAATCACTTGTTACAACTAGATGACGAGTCCAAAAGGTGACGAAATGCTCTGGTAGGTTTCCAGTGCTAGTCACAATCCATTTATTGACGTCATTTAAATTTTCAAACATTATCTAAGCGTCCGTACTCGGAGTCAACATGTCAACAGAGATAGAACATGTCGGTCCGATATAATTAATCAACGACAAATACAGCAATAATTTAGTTAAAGAAAACAAATATTTCATACACTTCTTCCCACTACTAAATTCCCATTAAAACTTCTATAGGTAGCTGTTATCACGGAGGCATTTTTCCACAATGGAAAGGTCTTCCTGAACATTTTCTTCTCAGCAAAGCTTTCTTACACGAACAGACAGTGTTCTCATTGATTTCGTTTTGCTACTTTTGGGATAGAAGCTTTTTCAGAATGATCTGTCTGAACTTGAAAAGCTTTATGTTTAATGTCAAACAGACTCTAAGACTTGCAGGCAAAAACCAACAAAATGGCAGAAGAGGCTGACAGCGAAGACAGGACTCCAGGTAAACGTAGAGAAGACAGAGGTGATGAAGATAGCCAACGAACTCCAACAGCAACAACCAGCACCAATCACCATTAATGGGAGAGATCCGCCAGTGGTTACTTCCTTCAATTACCCAGAAAGCCTCAGTTTTACCAAAGGTAAATCTTCCGAACTGAGCATGAAGAACAAAATTAGAATTTTCAACACCAATGTCAGGTCAGTTCTTCTATGTGAGTGAGAAACCTGACGAACGCATCATGAACAGCATCCTTAACCGGCCACTGAAGACTTCTGTTAGCACTTGCTTTCACTGGCTCCATATTGAAGATAAGATGACCAGCTGGTTAGAAAGAATCAACAGCAAGAAACTATGGGAACGAACCTACCAAAAACCTATTACCCAAGAGTTATGGTGGAGAAAATATAGATGGATTGGATACACGCTGAAGGGACCGTTGAATGAAGTCACGCTTCAGTCAGGCTACGTCTCGAGTGAAACCTCAATGGAGAACGGTGAGTGGATCATCCGAGGGTGACACAGAGTAGATCGTGTGAGGAAGAGACCAAATATTAGGGGTGATCGTGAAGGCAGCTAAAGAGGACTGCAGGAAATAGAACTAAGTCGAGACATGTTGTTCAGTCCCTATGTTCCACTCGGGATCCAAGGGAAAAATAATATTATAATAATATCTGGATTTTCTAGCACAATTGTCAAGTCATTGTTATTAAAGGTATTTCCAACAGCCTTTTGTGGGTGTTTACCATAAAGCATCATTTTCGCTGTCATGATACCGAAGATAAGAGATAGCCGACCCATCAGGATGAATATGCGACAAAGAACTCGGTCAGCAAACTAGCCAACTATCTATTACTCAAAAAAAATATAAAAAACAGAGATGGAAATGCATTGGACATATTCTGAGAAGACCATCGAAAGATGTCACATGCCAAGTCTTTAAGTAGGACCTGAATTGGAAAAGACAAACTGGCTTTTCTACGGCAACACGAAGGAGGTCACATAAGGAGAAGATGAAAGCTCATTGGGTAATCAAGAAACCAGCTTAAAGAGTCTTAAGAAGTGTTTTGTACTCGTCGCTAAATTATTGCTATGTACTGGTCGAGAAACTAATAGTCCTGACGCAAGAAGGCGGAAATCAGAAGACCACTAGGTTTGCGATGATACTTCTATTTTCCAAACACAAGGAGAATGCAAAAGTGGTATCACACCAAAGTGGTAAGTCACACAAGATTGTGAGAACGAAATATATATATGAATGTTCAGACAAAGGTGTGAACAATCATTAGACAGTCTTAACATGAATGGCTAATTATAATGAAGTATCGGTCCATATATACATAGCGAAATATAGCAGACATGTCAACAACCACCATATATGGATATATGTCACCAAGCAACGGACTGTCAACAAACACTCATATGATATATAATATAAGGAGAATATACGTTGTTAAAGGAGACAAGTTCATACAAGTGAAATGGTCACAGACTAAGAGAGCAAACAGAAAGAGAGACCAACATAATATATATATATATATATATATATATATATATATATATATATATATATATATATATGTGGATACATATCAAGAAGACAGAGTGAAACGGAGATTCACCACTAAATCCCTATGTTCCACTCAGAACAGACCGAATGGAACAATGATGATGATTATAAAAGCTTTTTTGATAGGAGTGATTAGTGTTCATCTACAATTGATTTTAACTGGATCTTCTATGAGTTCTAGTTGAATTCCACTCCATCTAGTAAATTATATTGCGTCTTCTTATTTGTCTACGTAATTTCACCTTAATTTCTACTTAATTATACTTCCTGTAATGCTATGTGAAACTTACGGTTTTAATGATTTGGCATGCAAATGATAAATCAAGATAACTAGAGGGATTTTTTTATTTCTTCACGTTCCCAGTGTAACATACGAGTTCAAGCTAGAGGCTTAAAGTTTCTGCAGCCGTGGTGTTTACTCTTACGGGATTGAGTTACTAGCCTTATGCCCAACGTTCATTCTTTAACAATCTTGCTACCGGCTTAGCTAGGTAAAGGAGTGCATCGGCCGGGTCAGCGAGCAGTCTACTGCTGTGCCACCGATGCACAACTAGAGGGCTTTACTGTATTATAATACAAGCTTTATTCAAATTATACACAAGTGGATTCTGTAGCGACAGATAATTAGGATTATTAGACCGTGAAATTCGTCACTCAAGACTGGATGTTTACCTTCACTATCTAAGCCGACTTACCTAGCTGAAGGCTTGCAGTCAAACAAACATGCCATTTGGCACACTTTCATGTTACTTTCGATTGTTTTTGCATGATCTCTAGCAAATTAACCAGTCATCTTCTCACTACGTGGATCGAAAGGTACTATGGCAATGTCTAACCGTGAAGGGAGTGCCAAGAAAGTACATTGCACTAATCAAGCCACTCTATTCAAACTCACGTAGTCGTGTAAGGGCTTATGGGGAATTGTCATCTGAATTGATAACAACCAGTGGTGTCCGACAGGGATGTCCACTTTCCCCATTTCTGTTTAACTTCATCATAGATATCCTGATGGAAGTATCCTTAACTGAACGTAATGACTTAGGAATCGACTTGTTACCAGGGAATAGTCTTATGGACTTAGAATATGCAGATGACATAGTCCTGTTAGGGGAGGATGGTGACAATATGCAGAGTCTTCTGAACACTTTGAGCAGCAATCTTCGTATGTTTGGCATGCGATTCGCCCCTACAAAATGTAAGATGCTGCTACAGGACTGGACCACGTCAACTCCTAACTTAGTGATAGGGAGTGAAGTGATAGAACATGTTGACCACTTCACCTATTTGGGAAGTTGTATTAGCACCAACTGACTGATTGGCGATGAAATCTCAGCACGGATCCGAAAAGCTCGAGCTGCTTTCGCTGACTTACACAACCTCTGGCGTAGGCGTGACATCCGGCTATCAACCAAGGGACGTGTATACTTCTTAGCAGTTCGCTCCGTCCTTCTCTATGGCTCTGAAACATGGCCAATACGCGTTGAAGACATGAAAAGGTTGACTGCTTTCGATCATAGATGTCTGCGATCTCTGTCTCACACTAGGTGGTTTAATAAGGTAAGTAATGTTGACGTTAGGCGTAGAGTGTTGGGCAAAGAGGGAAAATCAATCGACGAGGCTGTAATGTTACATAGATTGAGATGGCTAGGTCACGTGCTGCGCATGCCTAACCACCGCCTCCCCCGACGGGCATTACTAGCTGATATAGGTGCAGGTTGGAAAAGAGTAAGCGGTAGTGGTGGCCAAACAAAATCATGTCATCAATCCATGAAATCCTTGACAGTTAAACTGAGTCGGTCAGGTAGGGAGATGTAGACTCCCGGGTTGGGGCCCTCGGGACTCTAGGAATCAATGGCTGGAGACAATAGATGACATGGCTCAAAATCGTTGTCAATGGCCAGCGCAGATGTATTCAGTCTTTGTAATCTTTCATATTCCTTTCTATCATTACCCATTCTGTTTCAATCTTATACTTGTCAAACTCTATTGATTCTCTTCACTCATCTTCTTGTCTACCTCTGTGTGCTATTTGGAAGGTGGCAACTCGAACTGGTGAACTTCGGTGCCAAGTTTTATGTTGAATCCAGACAGACAGACAATAGGTTGATGATTCACTCACAGGTAGTGTACACTAGGTATAATCTGCTAGGATTTGCTGAAATATTTACTTTTCATGATGTCAGATGGTTGAATGCAAGCATCATGAAGCTATAGAGCAAGGTTGGTACCCATCAACAAGACGATTGTGAAACCATCCAGCATTTTATGACTCCCTCAGAGATTTAAACCTGAGTTACCAACTACTTTAGCCAATCGGATACGTTAATGCTGGACTATTAAAAGTCACAAGTGATCTTCAATAGGACTGTAGTAGACATATTGGCCGGTTGCAGAGCAAATGTCAATGTCTTATGTCCAGCCCTTAATGCTATTACTGACTGCATTCTGTTAAAGCAGGCAGCAAATTTCAGCAGAACTCTTCATCTGAATACTCAACCTACAGAGATATATGTACAACTATAAGTACCACTGGGATAGATAATGATTAATAAGTAAATAAACTACATTATGTCAACTATGCAAAACGACAGGTATGAATGGTTTGCAGGTCAACTTCAGATAAAATTTGGGGGAAGGAGTATGAAAGATTCAAATTAAGAATAATAATGAATTACGGTTCAGTTACATCACTATAATTAGAAATTAGTTACCACAGAAAGTAACTTTGGAATGTCAGGAAGTGAAAATTAAATAACAACAATATTAAAACGGATTAAGATAATGTTCATTACAAGGTTGTAACCGGAAGGTCCCGGGCTCGAATCCCAGTGGATGCGTACTGCCGATGATTCCCAAACTAGGATGAAACAGCAGCTGTTCAGTACTCCCTGGTTTTCAAGGGTTCTCTAACTGATATCAATCCGTGATCAACTCGTAAAACTATCAATTCACCTATTTCACAACTATGTATTCTGTTTTCCATAATAATGATAATTATTATTATTTTCAAGTATTGGTTTTGTAAGAAATTTTGTTTGATTAGTTTTAGGATTTCATTATGAGTTTACATCAGTTAGAGAACTATTGGAAAACTACCTGGGAGTACTAGAAAGCTGTTTCGTTCTAATTTGGGAGTCTTCACAGTACTCTCCTAAGTTTGAACACCGGTGATTTCGTACCGGTGAAAAGTCCCAAGCTAGGACGAAACAGCTGTCCAGTGCCCCTAGGTTTTCCAATGGTTTTCTAAACGATGTCAGCTCATATTAATATTTGTTTAAGACTTTGGCACTGTGGTAGAAAGTAATCCAGTAAATATTACTGTTTCACTGTGTGATACATTTAATAAGCAAACTTATATGGGATGTCAGCTCATTATGAAATCCTCCAGTTATTGTAAATGTTTTGACCCATATATCAAAACACTTATAGATGCCTTTTTGAATATTACTAATTAGTATTATCCTTATATGTGCTCGCCAGTCACGTTTATTATTAAGTCATTCACCAAAAGTTCTGGAATCCTCATCCGAACTTATGATACTTCCATATTAGTTTGATTATTAAATGTATCACACAGTGAAACAGTATTGTATACTGGATGACGTTTCGAACACAATTTATTGTTCATAATCATATCAGTTGTAGTCACACGACTTCGAGATTTGATTTTTATAGTTTTCTCTGTCTTCTCCAACAATAAGGAATGTAAATCATCAACAATAATTCCATACAAAGAAGGAACCTCGGAAGCCTTACGCAGAATTCTTAACAAGGCAGGAATAAAAGTGGCATTCAAACCCACAAACTCAATTAGAAACAAGCTTTGTCGGTTAAAGGATCCTGTAGAGCCATTAAAACAAAACAGTTTAGTTTATCTAATACCCTGCAATGATTGTGAGGTCAAATACATAGGTCAAACTAGTAGAACAGGGGCAGTCAGACTAGCCGAACATAAAAACCTAGCTAAATCTAGATTGG
Organism: Trichobilharzia regenti; assembly: GCA_944472135.2. Lineage (NCBI taxonomy): Eukaryota > Metazoa > Platyhelminthes > Trematoda > Strigeidida > Schistosomatidae > Trichobilharzia > Trichobilharzia regenti. The sequence continues at coordinate 80,341,036 of OX235265.1, read as the reverse complement.
TTGACCCGAATAAGATAAGAAATCTAGAGAGTAGTTCAGCTATAGCACTACATGCAGTTACACACAACCATACAATAGGATGGGATAGGATGACAGTTTTAAAATCTAATGTCACAGGGTATAGGGAGAGATTGATAACAGAAGCTTTGTTTATCGAATCAACCGCAAATACATGTAATAGGAATGATTCAACACCTATCCCAGATATATGGAAAATTCTACTGCCCATACAACAAATAGGAGAAGACAGAGAAAACTATAAAAATCAAATCTCGAAGTCGTGTGACAAAAATTGATATGATTATGAACAATAAATTGTGTTCGAAACGTCATCCAGTATACAATACTGTTTCACTGTGTGATACATTTAATAATCAAACTAATGTGGAATTACTTAATACCACAGTGCCCAAGTTTTACACATATACGAACTTATGATAATTAACCACTTTCTTTTCATGTTATTTGTCAACGATTATGCCATCACTTGCCATTCATTGCTATCTCATTAAACTACGATCTTCATGTCAAAATTCTGTTGAGCATATATTCTAAGCTATCTACAGTAGCTGAAGAGAAGTCTTGAAATAAAGCGTACCAATACTATGCTGGAAATCTTGGTGTTTTTATCTTAACAAAAACATTAACGATTTTATTATACTAATGAAACCAATTTCAGTAGTTCATATGTTTAAATAAAATAATTAGGGGAAAATCTTCCACCTGCTTTATCAGTTGAGTATTAGGGCGTTTCATTAAGTAAGTCAAAGATATACGAGCATCATTCCATGAAAATTTTATAATATACGTTTAAATTTTGAACTTACTATCTTCTTTAATCAATTACATTGAACAGTTTTCAGTATCAAGCAATATTTTCTGATAAAAGTTTCAGTCCAAGAGAATAATGTCAAGAAAAACTTTTCATTGAAAAATTTTATCTAAAAAGCATAAAGCATATAACTTGTTGTTAAACCACCACAGCAACAGACCACAACGCTACAATTAGCAGGGATATCCAATAAAGCCACTCAAAATCTTCCATTGCTATAAACAGTTATAACAAAATCATTGTGTAAATTACATTGAACTAACGTTGTATGAACTGGTTAACTTTCCTTTTGTTAATGCAAAAATAGGGGTCATTTGAATTTATTCAGAGGGAAGTTTTGATGTAGTGCACGAAGCGTTAAAGATGTTATTCCAGAAGGACAAAAAAAGCTTCACAATTAAATCACCCAGATGAGAAAAACTGTGACATCAAGATAGATTGGATGATTCCCTGTAAAACTACTGAGTTTATTGTCATTGTTTACTTTAGTTCCTGGAGGAACATACAGCTTCAGCCGCGTTCAGCGTTCGGTTCCCCACCAACGTTTCCACCTCTATCCTTGATCTGCCCACATGCTTTTATCTCCTGTTCGCATAACCTCCTCCATGTCACTCGGTCACTGACGGCCAACTCGCCGCTTCCTATTCGGATTCCACTCAAGCGACGGTCTGGTGTGTGATGTCACTTGATAGTTTGTTTCCTCAGAGTATGGCCTATCCACCTTCATTTCTCCTTGCATATGTTGCACAATCGGTTCCTTGTTGGTTCATTCCAAGAGATCCCTGTTGCTGATCATATTTTTTCTGGCCATTTGATCGTGAGTAGTATTGAGCGAAGATAGATGTTGATGAAGATGTATAGTTTGTTCGAAGTGCTCTTCATGATATGCCAAGTCTCTGATTGGTATAGTAGCACTGATCTGACATTTGAGTTGAAAATCTGTATCTTATTTTCATTTCCTTGCTGAGTGCTGTTGATCTTCACACGGACTTGAGAGTGATGAAAGTTTATCTTCCCTCCCCAATCCTCACTTTGGTATCCTCATTCGTCTAAACGTCCGTATTCGAAACGACGCTTACCAGGTAGGTAGATAAAGGAGATTGCTTCTTTCAGATTTCTCCCATTCATCCTGACTGTTGTCTATTGTTGCTGTTGCTGTTGGTGTTGCCCAGAAGTCTTCATCACCTCTGGTTTTTCTATGCTTACCTGAAGTCCTGTCTTCTCTGTATGCTTCTTCTGCCAACTTGTTGCTTTTTCATTTGCATATCTTCCAGTTTGTGGAAAATCAGACATATATCATCGGCCTAATCCAGATCTGCCAAGATTTTTTGGGTGGGTTTATGAACAACACTAACTAATTAGTTGAATCCACTCATTTTAACAAATGTTTACCTGCAAGTACCAGATCATGCATTCAACGCTTGCTTCCTTAGCCTGAGCTCTGACACCCACATAGCGTTGATATTCACCAAACACACAGAATATATTCCATTTCTAAGTGTATAGCCATGGAAAGAGTAATACTGAAAATTCTTTCAACACATTCTGTATTCTTCTCTTTACTTACATCGTATATTTAAGTATTATATTTATGCATCGTGTTTTGTGAAATCTACTGTTCATTTCATGTGAAATCGTTTCGAAATATTGTAGGGAATCAAAGAAGTTCGTCAATTAAATTGAACCTCAGTTGTTTCAGCGTCAACAGCCAATATTTTATCTGCGCGGTCTGAAACACTCGGTGGTCAATATAATTCTCACGGGACAAGAGCTTCGCAGCTTCTTTGTGGTGAGATTATCTGCTCATACACTCTCCGAATCAGTGTCAATAAATACATCCTTCAGCAGCCGTTAGTATTATATTCTCCTTTCTCTAGTTGGGGCGTTGCTAAGATCATTTTGGCCACCAGGCTAGGTGAGCCAAGCTAAAGAGTCGACCTAGAGCATAGGTTCAGCAGGATTGGCAAACACACATCAACTGTGGGCGTTATATCTAGCCGAAGCCAACTGAAAGAGAGTTCGAGTCTGTATAAACAGTCTAACCAGCTGGCTCCTTAAGATAGGACGTGGACGGTAGGTTTCGAGAAAACTAAAACAATTATTTAGGACCGTTGGGTTGGCCAATGAGGGTACCACTCCAGTTACACTTAGTCAGAGGGTCTGAATATGAAAGTGTCGTCATCAGGGAATTCAGACGCATAATGGTTATCCGAAGAACACACTAGCGAATACCACCCGAAGGGAAACAGGTTAGTTGGACGTACTAATCGGACGCTTGAATTACTTCTTTAAGTTTGTTGAACCGAGATAATCCTAAGGAATAGGACAGATCTCTCTCCCAGTGCTCAAAAACGTAGACAACAAGCATTCACAAAGCTACACTTCAAACGCCTAATTGTATGATTGCCGGTTGCAACTGATCTGACTTCAAACACACTGATAGCATCACAACATGTGATCAGACTGAAATGAAACCCGTTTGTGGTTCACCAAATAACTAGGGATAAACTTCAAACTCATTAGAAGTACCAGAAGGAATGATATGATAGGAAGGTATATGGATCACCTGTGACACCGGGAGACAAGGCAGTGTTTCTAAAGGAGGTACCACCTAAAGGAAGGACTCCTAAATTCCATAAACAGTTGCAAGGACCATGTCAATGTCCAGGTTTTACTACACTGGACCTCACACTGTCCTTGAAAGATTTTCAGAAACAATTGGTAACAACCAACGCGAAAAGCCAGAACACAGATTGGCGACTCGAGAATCCCTTATTCTTACGCCAATATGTAACCAACAATTAGGTTATTATACACAAGGTCTAAGGATAAATGTTATAACAATAAATCGCGATAATACTTCTGATAGTTTTCTCTCTTCCACCGAACAGCGAACGACGAGACGATGACTGCAGTATTGATGACTTTCGCGAGAAATGTGGATTTCGGTTTGAGCAAACAACCATGAATTGATCGTTCAATCTTCAACTACATTGACAGACCAATAGCGGCAGAAGAAGCAATTAGTGACTGTAGGATGCGGGATATCAATACTGTTTGTAACCTGATAACACATTTCAGTAGACTGAAACCGTTTCGATAGCAAGATATAGTTCACAAAGGATCTTCAGACACAATCACCTTCGAACTGACGACCCACTTGTCGTTTCCCATTGAGATTCCACTCAACAAACGGATTGCATCCCGAGAGATGTCATTCGAAGGCCTTCTCTACATATGCCCGACCAACTTATCGCCATTTTCTCCTAAGTATTTGTTGGGCAATAAACTCTTAGTTGGTTTATTCCCAACCAGCGTTTCTTTTTGCAAATTCCCTCTGACCGGCTGGTCATTTGATCTTAAGTATGGAGCCAGCGAAGTAAGCAGCTGTTGATAAAAGTCTATAACCTGTTGGAAATCCTTTTTGCGACAAGCAGTACAAGTTTCTGACCCACATAGAATAAATGACTGACCAAACATTGGTGTGGAAAATCCGAATCTTTTTCATTATGCTGCGGAGTGCAGAAGATCTCCAAACCGGTTTAAGGTTGATGGCGGCGTATCTTGCCTTTCCGACTCCGACTCTGACGTCTTCATCAGTTCCACCTGTGACTGAAGCCGTGCTTTGTAGATAAGTGAAGGAGGCAACCTCTATCAAATCTCTCCTGTTGATGGTGATTTATGCTGGTTGTTGGTGATGTTGACGCTGGTTCATTTGTTATCTTCATTACCTTCGTCGTTTCTATGTTCACCTGGAGTCCTATCTTCGCTGCCAGTCTCTTCAGCCAGTTTGTTCAGTTTTGCCTCTAAGTCTACGAGTTTGTGTGATCTTAGACGTTAGTCATCCGCGAAATCCAGATCTTCGAGAGTTTTCTCACTGGTCCAACATACTCCTGTCCACTACAATTAAGAATATCATCGGTGCTAATAGAGGGTCTCGCCTTATTCCCGTTTTCACTTCAAAGGCTTCGCTGGGTTTTCCTTTGTGGACCAACTGAAATTTGTCATTGTCACATAGCTGTTGAGTGAGGTTGATAAAGAGTTGCCCACTGCACTTCATAGTACTGAAGCAGTTTCCGAATCACCTGTCGGTCAACGCTGTCTTTCGAAGGATTTTCGAGGTCGATGAAGTTGAGGCACAGGTTTGACCGCCATTCTTTGCATTGTCCCGTGATGACGATGCGTACAGCTGCAATCTGATGACCATACCATTTGCCTTTCCTTGATCCAGCTTGCTTCGGCGGGCGGAGTTCTGCATCTAGTGCATCTTTTATTCTCTCTAGAGTGACGTGACATAGTGTTTTGCTTGACTTAGACAACAGCACGATTCCACTCCAGTGAGTTCTTGGAGAGGGAGGCTTAATTCACCCTTCTTTGATAGCTTGACTAGGTAGTCAGCCTTTCTTCCAATCGGTAGGTGCCATTCCTTCCCTCGAAACGTGTTGCAACAATGTTGAGAATCCCCCTTTTCCTGCCACTATCCGGTTGACTTTCAGTAGCTTGATCGCATTCAAGACTTATGCCTTCGTTGGAAGACTGCTGTCCACTGGCAGCTGAGTGCTTGCTGGCTGTAATGGTGGTATTTCTAGGTGGGTTGCAGGTGATGGTCGATCCGAGAGTCCTTCGAATTTAACAGCCCATTGTTTTATTTGGTCCTCTTCCTTAGTTATCAGGTTCCCTAGATCAACGCCCAACCCTCCCTACCAATGGTTGGGACTGGCTAGAAAATTAGATGAGGTTACAGGCAGCAACGGTAAACTTACGAGCGCGCGCTTTTCGACTACTACGCTACATTTTGCTTATTAATAAAGACTCTTATTTCTGTAAAATTTTATGCCAAGAGTTTTCGGAAACTATCACAATTATTAACCTTTCGAACACTGAATCCAAAAAATACAATCTTATTGACAGATAATACATATAACTAACTGTTTGGATTTGTGGAATTTTTAAACATAAACACATCTATAATTGTATATATTGTTGGATTTATATGTTCAAGTTGCTCCAAGTCAGTGAGTTTATGGTTAAGATATCATTTTAGTTAACTGTACTGAACTATATTGCATGTTGTCTTATTGTATAGTTGTCGTCGCTTTTTGCCCTTTTTTCTGTGAACTGTTTCCTTTGTTGATGTTGTTCTCATTGTTTGTCCGTTATTTTCTGATTTTGAGGGGAGCAACCCAAAAAGTTGCTTCTCTCTAAACTTTTACTTAATGTAATCATTCTTTTCTCAGGCGTGAGGCTAGCAACCCCACCCTGTAAACAAAAGCGCTACAGAACTTCAGTATGAACCTCTTGCACCAAAAGAAAAAGTCTGTGTAGGAACATGGAACGTCCGAACTATGTACGAGACAGGGAAAGCTGCCCAGATCGCCAACGAGATGAAAAGATACGGAATACAAGTGCTGGGAATATGTGAGAGCAGATGGAATGGGAGTGGACTCACCAAATTGTCAACAGGTGAGTCAGTGATCTACTCCGGTCACCCAGAAGATAACCACACGCACACCGAGGGCGTGGCTATCATGATGTCACCAACGGCAACGAAAGCCCTGATACAATGGGAGGCGATTTCGTCCAGGATAATGACCGCCAGGTTCAACTCCAAAGGAAGGAAAGTGTCAATCATACAATGTTATGCACCCACAAACAACGCAGACCTCGAGAAGAAAGAAGAATTCTACAGGCAACTACAGGCAACAATGGACAATACTCCAGCTGGCGACATGAAAATACTAATGGGAGACATGAACGCCAAACTGGGACCAGACAATACGGGAAGGGAACTCATCATGGGTAGAGAAGCTCTAGGAGAAATGAATGAAAACGGAGAACTCTTCGCCGACTTCTGCGCCTTCAACGAACTGGTGATTGGTGGCAGTGTATACAAGCACAAAGATATCCACAAGGCTACATGGGTGTCACCAGACGGGCAAACCAAAAACCAAATCGACTTCATCTCAATCTCAAGGAAGTGGAGGCGCAGCCTACTGGACACAAAAGCAAGAAGAGGAGCAGACGTTGGCTCAGACCACTATCTCGTACAAGGGACAATCCAAATCAAATTAAAAGCTTTCAGGGAATCAGGAGCTGCAGATAGACCACAAGCCAAGTTCAACACTCAAAAGCTGAAGGACCAGGCTACAAAGGACATCTTCATTGCAAGCATAAAGGACAAAGCCGAGACACAAATCAACACTAGCGAAAAGGTCGGCGTCGAAAAGCACTGGAACAACTTGAAAACGGTGTGGAGCCAAACCTGCATAGAAATTCTAGGCAGAAAAAAGAGACAGGACAAACAGTGGCTCACTACGGACACTTGGAAACTAATAGAAGAGAGAAGGACAGTGAAGCAAAAGATTATCCAGTGCACCGACGAGCAACAAAAACAGGAGCTGAATGCAAGCTACAATACACTGAACAAAAGAGTGAAGAAAGTGCCAGGGAAGACAAAAGAAAATATTATGAAACCATGGCAAACGAAGCAGAACAAGCTGCAGGCAAAGGAGACCTCGCCACACTCTACCAAACAACTAGGAACCTTTCGGGCAAACGTTCGACACAGATTAAGCCAATAAAGGACGACAATGGAAAGTCAATCACCAAAGAGGTGGAACAGAGAAAGCACTGGGTTGAACACTTCAAAAGACTTCTAAATCGTCCGCCACCTACAACACGTCCAGCAATACCAACAACGGAAGCAGAACTACCAGTGAACACTGACCCCCCGACGAAATCAGAAGTCCTGAATGCAATCAAGATGCTTAAAGCTGGGAAAACACCGGGACCAGATGGAATCCCAGCAGAGGCTTTGAAAATAGACCCAGAGACAACAGCGGACTTGATGACACCACTACTGGAGAAGGTGTGGAAAGAGGGCAAAGTACCCGAGGATTGGAAGAAAAGTTACTTATTCAAACTTCCAAAGAAAGGAGACTTAAGTCAATGTAAAAACTGGCGTGGAATTATGCTTCTGTCCATTCCAAGCAAGATACTAAGTCGCATCATCCTGGAGAGAATCAAACAAGCCCTAGATGAAAAACTTCGTCCGGAACAGGCTGGATTCAGGAGAAACAAATCATGTATTGATCAAATCGCCACTCTACGGATCATCATTGAACAAAGCTTGGAATGGCAGTCACCTCTCTATCTCAACTTCATCGACTTTGAAAAGGCCTTCGACAGCGTCGATCGAGAGGTCATTTGGAAACTACTTCGCTACTACGGGGTCCCATCGACAATTATACACCTCATCCAACAGTTATACGACAATGCTGCATGCCAAGTAATCCACAACGGGAAACTTACGGAAGCCTTCGAAGTGAGGACGGGAGTGAGGCAAGGCTGTCTACTATCACCAATGATCTTCCTGATTGCAATTGATTGGATAATGCGACAGACAACGGCAACCAACGAGGGAACAGGCATAAAATGGACTGACACAAAAGACCTGGATTTCGCCGATGATATATGTCTGATTTCCCATAAACTGGAAGATATGCAAGTGAAAAGTAACAAGTTGGCAGAAGAAGCATCAAAGATAGGACTTCACGTGAACATAGATAAAACAGAGATGATGAAGATTCCTAGCCAACATCAACAACAGCAACAGACAACAATAAGCATAAATGGGAAGAACCTGAAAGAAACAACCTCCTTCACCTACCTGGGAAGCATCGTCTCAACTACAGGCGGAACTGACGAGGACATCAAAGCCAGAATCGGAAAAGCAAGACAAGCTTTCATTACTCTCAAATCTGTGTGGAGGTCAACAGCACTCAGCATCAAAAATAAGATCCGGATTTTCAACTCCAATGTGAAGTCAGTGCTACTATACGGATCAGAGACTTGGCGAGTCATAAAGAGCATCTCAAACAAACTTCAAACCTTCATTAACAACTGTCTCCGCTCAATACTCAAGATCAGATGGCCAGAAAAGATCAGCAACAGGGATCTCTGGGAGCGAACCAATCAGGAACCGATTGTGAAACAAATAGGCAGAAAGAAATGGAGATGGATTGGCCATACGCTGAGGAAACCATCAAGTGACATCACTAGACAAGCCCTCGAGTGGAACCCGAAAGGGAGGCGGCGAGTTGGTCGTCCAAGGGTGACTTGGAGGAGGTCATGCGAGGAGGAGATGAAAGCATGTGGACAGACCTGGAGCAGGGTGAAAAAGTTGTCAGAAAACCGAAGTCAATGGAGGTGCGCAGCTGAAGCCCTATGTTCCTCTAGGAACTAAAGGATACAATAATAATAATAATACAGGCAGCAACTCGACAGGGCTAATAGACTCCATGAAGCACAAAATGGTTTTAGGAGATGTAGATAGTGTGAGACAAATGTGTCCTTAGTTTGGAATGATTAAACATCGTGCTGGGATATGAATCTTCCAGTCCACGTGACCTACCTAGACTTTGAGAAGGCGATTGATGCAGTTCACCATGGGCCTCTGCTACATAAAGTAAGTCCGGCAGGTATGAGTCGGCTGCCTCTATCATGGTTGAAGGACTACCTAGATGAAAGGAAATTCCGTGCCAAGGTCAACCACATCCCATCGTCTCAGAAAGTTCATCATCAGGAGTGTCACAGATATCTATCCTAGGGCTATTGATGTTTAATTTTTGTCAGTGACCTACCATACTGTCTAAGCTGTGCAACAAAGATTTGTCTTGCACACCATCGGAGCGTTACTTAGGCTGATGGGTCTCCGTAGTAGACCATATTATGAACGGTCTTAGCACTCATAGCTTCCGTCAGCTTAGCGGCGACTTAATTATCGCCTATAGCATTACAAGTGACTGTAATCACTCAAAGGTATATTGTCACCAAGTAAGTACGGGGTTTCTTGTGGCGATGCGCGAGTGGTAGCTCTAGTGCGCTTCCACCTCGAGTGCTGGCATGCGTGGCTACTGCAACGTCCGTAGGGAGCCTTAAGTGGAGGCTGGACAATCATTCAGTGACAGAAGAACTACGTTCAAACTGCTCATCCACTTTTAAATCAAATAATATTAATGGGTATACACCTAAATTGGTCCGTCTGCTTCTTTTGAATTTTTTGACCACTGCAACCGTTACGTCCCCCACACTATTATTATTATTATTGATAAATACATGCTAGTCAAAAATTTCACCAGCTATCTGTTTTATGCTCTTTTTCCTTTTCTTTTTTGTCTACAAAGTCTACACTAATTATATCTGCTATTTTTGTTGTTTATTTATTCCTTTCTATGTAGGACAGGAATAAATAAACAACAATAATAGTATATATAATTAGTGTAGACTATGTTATTGTTATCTTTCTTCTAGAATACAGTGGTTGACTAACAAGTGAAAGGTTTAACCCCATTGATAGTAGTGTCATGGTCTTTACGCGCTGCATACTACAAACCACATAAAATCGGTCCCAGAGCCATTCCTTCTGCAATCAATCAAAGCTACCACAGAAAAGTTGCGGGACGGACCACGTGGAAGTTTACCTATGACTAAGAACTTTTGCCCTACAACGAAACGGCGAGCAAGAAGAGATCAAATTGGTATACACTAGCTCGCAAAAACGATAGTAGACATTGGACACTATGGAGGTCATCCACTGCTAAAAATAATAGGGAGTGTTTTTACTCATGTGAATAGTTTGATGTTTCATACCTATTATGTCTTTAAGTAACCCAGATAATATTAAGCTCGCAAAATAAAAACAGACAACATAATTTAGCTTTCGCCCTGTGGTGGTTCCAATTCAGCCATTAGTGGTGGGGTCAGAAACTTCGGAGGCCAACAGAACACTTTTATAATTAAATTTCCTACAATTAGTCTGAATGTTCAAAAAAGGTATAGATTAACCTCACTGCAGGCCATTTCTTAGCTTTCCTCGCCAATATGGCACACGGAATTAGATTCAATGATCCTTATAAGTTAACTATCATTTATTAATAATATGTTCTCAGTTTTGCAAGTGAGGGACGCCAGCTCATAGGCATCATCAGCGTGACAAAAACATATACAATGAGTGGGTATTTTCATAATTGTTCACTTACGCAAGATGGACATAAGAAAAAGCAATGTAATAATGCCCATAAGGCCGCTTTACATGGGCGGAAGCAATGTACGCAGTATAATGCAAGGTATCACTATTGAAGAAATTTAACCAAAATGCGCGTCATATTTGATAGTTGCGTTACCGGGGATAGGTGTAATGGAACAGAAACCACCATAATGCCACTAAATAAGTTTCTTTTTCTTCTTTTTCAGAAAAAAACGCTGATGTGTTTTACTGGAACAAGAGGAAGACCGTTTATCTAGACCTGTTATAAACGATGATAATTAGCTTGTACCCCCGTTAATTCAAGCCTGGCTTGGTTCAAATAAACGTCTCTTCCTCGCCTTCTTTGTCTTCTTCCTTCGTCAGTTGTGGCAATAAAGTCTCTCTGAAATGACAGTTGGAGCATGTAAGAGCAGAAAATTATAAGCGTAAGAGTCACTGAGATAACAATTGCAACCACCAGGATACTCTGCCCATTTCATAGTAGAAACAATGGTAAACACACAGCAGTCTCTTCGTGGTCGGTCAAGTGATAGAAAATAACAAATTACACAGCCAACAAAACTGAAGGGCTCTATTGTCATTTTAATACTATGCGATTCAGAGTTTTCCTCCATCCATTTTCAATGTGTCAATCTGTTTTTTGTTTTTGACCTAACTTCCGAGTTTTGTTTGTTGTTTCAATATCATACATAACCATACGGCGATAATCACTTCTCTCTGACGTAGAACGAGGCCTTTCCGGTGCAGATGGTCATAACATATCGGTTGCCTAAATTACAAGGGGCCACCACCTACATGAATCGCCTAACGTGGAAACACAGCTCACATTTCAACTAATTTACACTTTACCCACACGAACTAGTCGAGATTTTGCGAGTTTTAGCAGAGACATCATTTGGGAGATCCTAAACGCGACTCGGTTGGAAACAAGGCTACTCTTGGAACGACGCTTAAAACATGACTAGCTAATTCTTAGCTTCGCCCACCGGGACCCTTGGACAGGCCCTTATAATGCTACCCCAACTAACGAGGGCAGGATACAGTGCTCCCAGCTGTCCGAGAATATGTTTAGCCAACTTGAATATTAGGAAAACACAGGAATCCACAGCCGGAGCACAACGATGCAGTCTCATTCCAGCCCTTTAAAAATCCAACTATATACGATTGACTTGTTTTGTCCTAATCAGAACAGATAAAAAATGCAATCCCTGAAGGTGAAATAGCGGACGCTAATTTAAACTCGTATATCTCCCAAACTACCGGCGTATCCACGCAGCGATTCCTTAGGGAGAGCTTTCCCGAAGTCATTTCATTGGAAAAGACATTTCTGAAATTATACGACAGTCATTGTGCGGCACACGTTCATTAAATTCAACATCGACCACACTGATTAATTTGTATCGGTGTGATATTCCCCTCTATAAGTAGTGGGATGCGTAACTGCTTACCACTGTTAAGTGTCATAACGTTTAGCTCTACGTACAATAATAAAATGGTAATTTATGGTATCAACGGATCCTGAAAAAATGAAATTTAAATTCCGAAGTCAAATGGACAATCTTTGAACTTCATTCCGTGGATCCCAGGTCTGCTGCGTATTACGTAGTTTAGAGTGATCTTTCTTGAAGCTTCTCCTCAGCAATGTTCACCATTAAACAAGACAGTTTTGTCAGCCACCACATCAAAGTGAAATCAACGATTGCCATCCAAACACCGAAGCAAATCAATGTTATGCACGGTTAGTACTTACACAGCTGACCGGCTTAGCTTTCCAGGTAATGACGGCTTTCTAAAACGGTTTGGTATGATCGCAGCACTCATCAGCCACGTACGTCATTCGAGTTTGATTCCCATACAATGCTCACTCAAGCCTCCCCTAGACAAAAGCGAGGTCGGTAAAGCAGGAAGGCTGCGTTCAATGCTGTTTAAGGTCATCTGTTCAATAAAGAATGTCCAATTTACGAGAAGAGGTTAACAATAAAGTTGTGAAGCGCCAAAAGCTGTCGCATTGGGCCACTTCAACGTACATAGACCAGTGCAATTGGGGGTTAGAAATGTAGAAATAACAAAATAGACCGGAAGTTCGAATATGAAAATATGATAGTGTTAACAGGAATTAAGAAAACTTAAAAATAAAATAAATAAACAGGCAGTTTAGATAAGAAAGGAAACGCTGATTATCCACAAGTTCTTAAGCTATTCAATGAATCATGGGCCTGAATACATACGCATACTTTCCCTCCAGAGTCACATGAGCACACCTCGTAAATTCAGCTTAGTTCAATGATAAAAATGTTTCTAAAGGAGACATTACCTCACAACGAACAGGTTTTGAAAGCTCCTAAGTTGAGAATCTGAATATGACATCAGATTGGCCCTCCTCTGTAGCTTCTGTGAATATCAGTATCGTGTACTATGTCTTTAGGGCACAGAAGTAGTCATAAATAAACTAATATAAGGAGATGAATTATCTATATACTAAATATTTACATTTCTCCGAAATCGTAGAGTATAGCAGAGCAACTCAAACAGCCCTTAAGATTAAGTGTAACTCATAATTCCCTAAACTTGCAACATCCTATGGGTATTTTAGAAAAGAAACAAACAACCTCATTTAGTGTTATGTTTCTTGAAAGAAATTGTCCTTCAGGCCCGATGTAATTATTCTCTGTATACCACAGAACAGATAACCACCTCGGCGCGCTTTTCGACTAGTGCGTTACTTTCTGCTGCGATATATAAAACTCTCATTACTTTGTTGTTGCTCGCCATGAAGTTCTGGAAATTATTGCAATCCGTTTACTTTCGAACACTTAAACTGTGGATACAATATCATCGACTACTAATACCTATAACAAAGTTTTTGACGCTTTGTGACTTTTAACAATAACTCATCTGAAATTGCATGTATTGTTGGATTTATGTGTTCAGGTTGACCCAAGACAGTGAGTCTGTAGTTTTGGTATCATTTTAGTTAATTGTGCTGAACTATATTGCATGTTGTTGTATTGTATCGTTGTTGTCGCTTTTTACCCCTTTTGCTGTGAATTTTCCTTTTCATGGTGTTGTGATTGTTTTATCCCTTGTAATCCGATTTTAAGGAGAGCAGCCCAAAAGGCCGCTTCTCTCTAAACTTTATCTTAATGTAAAAATCCCTTTCTCACGCGTGTGACTAGCAACCTCACCCTGTAATCAAAGTTGCCACAGAAACTTCGGCACGATGAATCTCTTCGCGCCAAAAGAAAAAGTATGTGTAGGAACATGGAACGTCCGAACTATGTACGAGATTGGCAAAATTGCCCAAATCGCAAACGAGATGAAAAGATACGGAATCCAATTACTGGGAATATGTGAAAGCAGATGGAATCGGAATGGACTCACCAAATTGTCAAAGGGTGAGTCAGTGATCTACTCCGGTCACCCAGAAGATAACCACACGCACACCGAGGGCGTGGCTATCATTATGTCACCAACGGCAGCAAAGGCCCTGATGCAATGGGAGGCGATTTCGTCCAGGATAATGACCGCCAGGTTCAACTCCAAAGGAAGGAAAGTGTCAATTATACAATCTTATGCCCCCACAAACAACGCAGACCTCGAAAAGAAACAAGAATTCTACAGGTAACTACAGGCAACAATGGATGATACCCCAGCTGGCGACATAAATACTAATGGGAGACATGAACGACAAACTGGGACCAGACAACACAGGAAGGGAACATATCATGGGTAGAGAAGCTCTCGGAGAAATGGATGAAAATGGAGAACTCTTAGTCGACTTCTGCACCATCAACGAACAAGTGATTGGAGGCAGTGTATACAAGCACAAAGATATCCACAAGGCTACATGGGTGTCACCAGATGGGCAAACCAAAAACCAAATCGACTTCATCTCAATCTCTAGGAAGTGGAGGCACAGCCTATTGGACACAAAAGTAAGAAGAGGAGCAGACGTTGGCTCAGACCACTATCTCGTACAAGGGACAATCCAAATCAAATTAAAAGCTTTCAGGGAATCAGGAGCTGCGCATAGACCACAAGCCAAGTTCAACACTCAAAAACTGAAGGACCAGGATACGAAGGACATCTTCATTGCAAGCATAAAGGACAAAGCCGAGACACAAATCAACACTAGTGAGAAAGTCGGCGTCGAAAAGCACTGGAACAACTTGAAAACGGTGTGGAATCAAACCTGCATGGAAGTTCTAGGCAGAAACAAGAGACAGGACAAACAGTGGCTCACTACGGACACTTGGAAACTAATAGAAGAGAGAAGGACAGTGAAGCAAAAGATTATCCAGTGCACCAACGAGCAAGAAAAACAGGAGTTGAATGCAAGCTACAATACACTGAAGAAAAGAGCAAAGAAGAGTGCCAGGGAAGACAAAAGAAAATATTATCAAACCATGGCAAACGAAGCAGAACAAGCTGCAGGCAAAGGAGACCTCACCACACTCTACCAAACAACTAGGAACCTTTCGGGCAAACGTTCGACACAGATTAAGCCAGTAAAGCATGACAATGGAAAGTCAATCACCAAAGAGGTGGAACAGAGAAAGCACTGGGCTGAACACTTCAAAAAACTTCTAAATCGACCGCCACCTACAACGCGCCCAACAATATCAACAACGGAAGCAGAACTACCAGTGAACACTGACCCCCCGACGAAATCAGAAGTCCTGAATGCAATCAAGATGCTAATAGATGGAAAAACACCGGGACCAGATGGAATCCCAGCAGAAGCTTTGAAAATGGACCCTGAGACAACAACGAACTTGATGACGCCACTACTCCTGGAGAAGGTGTGGAAAGAGGGCGAATTACCCGACGATAGGAAGAAAGGATACTTATTCAAACTACAAAAGAAGGAGACTTAATTCAATGTAAAAAATGGCGCGGAATTATGCTTCTGTCCATTCCAAGCAAAATACTAAGCTGAATCATCCTGGGGAGAATCAAACAAGCCAACCTGGATGAAAAACTTCCACCGGAACAGGCTGGATTCAGGAGTTACAAGTCATGTATTGATCAAGTCACCACACTACAGATCATCATTGAACAAAGCTTGGAGTGGAAGTCACCACTCTATCTTAATTTCATCGACTTTGAATAGGCCTTCGATGGTGCAGCGTCGATCGAGTGGTCATTTGGCAACTACTTCGCTACTACGGGGTGCCATCGACAATTATACATCTCATCCAACAGTTGTACGACAATTCTCCATGGCAAGTAATCCGCAACGGGAAACTTACGGAAGCCTTCGAAGTGAGGACGGGAGTGAGGCAAGGCTGCCTACTATCGCCAGTGATCTTTCTGATTGCAGTAGACTGGATAATACGACAGACAACAGGCAATGAGTAAACAGACATAAAATGGACTCACAAAATGCTTGGAGGATCTGGATTTCGTCGATGATACATGTCTGATTTCCCACAAACTGGAAGATATGCAAGTGAATAGCAACAAGCTGGCAGAAGAAGCATCAAAGACAGGAAGGACATCGGGTGAACATAGATAAAACAGAGGTGATGAAGATTCCTGGCCAACACCAACAGCAACAATAACAACAACAACGGACAACAATCAGCCAGCATAAATGGGAGAGCAGAGAGCAATAATGAGAGGAACCTGAAAGAAACAACTTCCTTTACCCACTCACCTGGGAAGCATAGTTTCAACTACAGGCGGAAGGAACTGACGAGGATATCAAAGCAAGAATCGGAAAAGCACAACAGGCTTTCATTCTTCTCAAGTCTGTGTTGAGGTCAACAGCACTCAGCGTGAAAAATAAGATCCGGATATTCAACTCCAATGTGAAGTCAGTGCTACTATACGGATGGATCAGAGACTTGGCGCGTCATAAAGAGCATCTCAAACAAACTTCAGACCTTCATTAACAGTTGTCTTCGCTCAACACCTTGCTCAAGATCAGATGGCCAGAAAAGATTAGCAACATGGATCTCCGGCAATGAGCGAACCAACCAGGAACTGATTGTACAACAAATAGGCAGGAATAAATGGAGATGGATTGGCCATACTCTGAGGAAACCATCAAGTGACATCACTAAACAAGCCATTGCTCGAGTGGAACCTGGCCGAAGTGGAAGCGGCGAGTTGGTCGTCAGTGCGAGGATGGGGTGACTTGGAGGAGGTCATGTGAAGAGGAGATAAAAGCATGTGGGCAGACTTGGAGCGGGGTGAAAAAGTTGGCAGAAAACAGAAGGCAATGGAGATGCGCGGCTGAAGCCCTATGTTCCTCTAGGAATAAAAGGATAAAATATAATAAATAAATACCACAGAACAGTTGGTAAACAGAATCAGAACAGCAGCCTCACTGTCCACAGTACCAGGTATATTTCGAGGTCAGTGCTGACGAGCAGGCATGTGGGCTAAGCTAACCTATCATTGGGAATAAATACATCGTAATGTATGTACGGGTTGCGCTTAATGTAGACGTTAATTAACCGCACTTACTTAAGACTTCTCTTCTTTATACTCTAATCAGTACTCTACCTAACCTGTGAGTACCGACTAACGAACTCGAAGTAAGAAGGTTTTTATCTTGGTAGTGTGTGCTGATGATAATCATATTTTTACTACAGATTAAATTTCAACTTTAATGAATAAGAATGTTGTACAACTTATCTACTAACTGGCCGGCGTAGCAGTCTCGAAGAGGGCGCTTAATGATAGCACAACAATAAAGCTAGTCACGTGCAAACAGTCACACCAGAAAAAAATGGCGTGGTGCAAAACAAAATTCCAAACATTCAAGGCGCAGTATAGATGATTTGACACATACCATCAGTCCAACCAGTCTCTCTGAGCGGTGAATGCCGGCATACAGCGTTGAATAATGACATCTGCGATCGAATAATTTCGGAGAATTATTGATCGCTAGATTGTCCCATCACTCCAGAGGATAGGTTTTCCATTAGTTGAGTAGTAATTTTCCCTGAGCACATAGAACGAAGATGGTTCAGATAGTTGGAAGACCCTGATGTCATTCCACTCGCATCTCGTTTCTAATATATATTTATCGGCCATTTGAATTACTAGCTGAGTTAATTAGTTTGGGAGCCTTGAACACCAAATGAACTTACTCTGAACTGAGGACTTCACTTACTGGCATCGATTTTCTGAACAACTATTTTCTCTGTCAAAAGTTGAGTGAAATTTTAAGTTTTACTATTTCTCCATCGTAAATATGTGTGGCGCCATTACGAATCTCTAGGTTACTGCTCTTATTTTATTTTTTGATGTGGTCTTTGCAAGGACCGGCATTTTCTATATCTGTCAGCAAGCAAAGAAGCTGATTATGACAGTAACTGTTTTTTCGTAATATATCAAATCCACACAGGTACATCTAAAGTTACTTATGCCTGATGGATCATTTTATGAAAACGATTATGACCAAAGTACTACAGTCGAAGAGATAACCAGTTCTTTATTCAAAAACTGGCCTCATAGTTAGTAATATTTTTAGTTAAGCTAACGTTGCAGGTCTGGGTATTAAACCAGTATCTAACCACCTGAAACTCATATTTCAGGGTAGATTCCTTTCTGGAGATTTGACCCTCCTAGGTGAGTTATTCTGTTTTACTTTTTAATATTAAGTCTATTCGTGTGGCGTTCATAACCGATCATTTTTATGGTCGTCGTGTGTCACTACCTCCCAGTTATTGCCGTATCTAATAATTATCCCGGACGCACTTTAAGGAGCGAATCCTATCGGTTTTACGGCTTTTATTTATGCTTTCCTATCGGGGCAGCGACTTCTAACTAAATACATAAATCTGCTGTCCATGCAGAATAACTACAAATCAAGTAGATTCAGCAGGTTTTCAAAAATACGGTTAACGTCCTACACTCGAGAGTGCACGATGCCTCAATGGGTTTTCTACTTTAAATGTTTTCACTGCTCCAGAAGTTGAGTATATTTGGGTGTGACTCTTGGTATATCTTCTGAATCTTACTGCTCGGGAAAGATAGACAGTTTATTATATGTAGTTAGTTGATGTTGGTTGTGGTCTTCACACAAAATTTTTTAATGAAGATAGGTATGCTTTAAAACTATGTAGTTTGGTGGTGGCCTGGTATTCATATGTTAGCACTAGTAGTTGAGTGCCTTCAGTGTGTTTTTCTTTTTAGTCATGACTGTTTCTATACCAGTTTTAGACTTATGAAATTTCAAGCGGTATCTTGTTATTCCAACTGACATTTAAGAGCATTGGTTTACGTACGTGGACTGGTTTTAAGAAATGTAGACAAATCCCCCATTCAAGTGGTTAAGCACTCTGTCAAGTTCCATGCTTTCAAAGCACTTTCTAAAGAATACAAGGGGATCCTAATTTAGAAGTTTAAATATACTAATGGCTGGTGGGGATTTATGTTTGTTCGAATGAGACTACATAGCATGGAAGTTTGCGACTCAAAAAATGTCTACTGTGTTTGGTTAACAAATAAAAACTCGATTGAATATTCCTAAAGGTGGTTTCGTCCCCTCAATACCTTATAAAAATTTCATTTGCGTTTCAACACCTTATGAATGTTGCATATGTTTTGATAAGCTAAGTAGACATAATCAAATTAGAAGTTTTTTATTCACCAATGTGTTCGGTAATTCGCATAATGAAAACAGACTTCTCGTGTTTTATAAAACAAATAGAAACAATTGATACTGGAAATATCTGTTATTTTCAAGAAAGATATCTTGGGGATTCTTCTACTGGATTTACTGTGGTTTCAAATAGATTTTTGGGGAAATGTTAGGGTTGTTGCTTCTTGCATATTCTACTGGCTGCCACTAACAGTGTTTCAGAGAGCGTAAAACTACTAAACTAAATGAGGTAAATTATTTCTAGTTAATCACCTAATTGAGTCTAAAATTCTCTGTCTTAACTGATATGGTGGACAACAAAGTAGTTTGATATTTTGTTTCCACTGGCAAAGTAGAAAAGAAATAATAAATCGAGCATGTCGCTGGAACTGTTTTGTGGTAGTCAAAAGACAGTACTGCTTAGCGAAATAAAAAAACGATGAAATTCTGCACACTGTGTCGTTATAGTGACAATTCTAGGGGCAAATATTTTGTGCGAAGAAACTGGATCAACGTTATTTAGAAAGTAGCGTTTGATTTTAGTTGTCACATTGATACATGATTGAGGCAGTTATCTTTCCAGGGACTTGCTGATGGGCATTAAAGCGGTATGGCTTTAAGTAACAACCAGCCTATATACCTTGGTAATATAAACCTAGCGCAGCTTCATATTCGCTGTCAAAGTGTAGTGTATTCTTTGCATCTTACTTCACATTACGCTTATTAATGTTAGAATATTTAAGTATCATCACCGTTAGTAGAACCAATATGTATGGGGAAAAGTGTGCTCATATAGTTCATCCATCTATCTCCCTTCAGTCTCTAAACAATCTTGCCTTGTCATTAGCCTTAACACAAATATAGCTAATGGCTAATTGCTCAAATTAATAACTTGCTATAAACACGTTTTATTTTTGTACAAAGTTTTCCAATAGCTAATAAGTTTAATCAAGATATTTTTTGAATAAATAACGGTAGATGCTTAAAAGCCTTTGCATCAATATTTCTAAAGTCAAGTTATCTTGATGTCATTGACAATAGCCCCTGTTAAAGACTGTTAACTTCACATGAGTTCAAGTTTTGTTAAGTTGCAGAATTTGTATACAAACTTTGTAATCCTTGAGTATATAATAATAATAATAATAATAATCACTTTATTCCACAACAATAACAATTTACAGCATGGAATTTTCAGCGTTTCTTTTACATATTGCAATGGTTTAGCTCTGTTTATAATTATATAAATATATAAAATGTTAAAATATTGATAGTTAATAGGAAAAAATAATAAAAAAAATAAAAATAAAAAAACCCAACAAAATCATACCATTTCTAGGTCATAGTGAATAATAAATAAATAATATAACAAATAACACATGCATTAATATGCATCATTTCATTTTATAGTTTAGTTATTGATTCAAAAGTTGTAAAAGTTCTTTTCTGATATTTGTCTCTTCACACAATACTCGTGCCAAATATGGAACGGTCGAATTTTTATATTTTGTAGTACGAGCATAAATGTTTATAAAATTTCTTCTGGTCTTACCCGAAGAGATACAAGGAAACAATTGTGAATAAAGAGGATGTTCACTATCAGATAAGATAACTTTAGCTAAGTGTTTACAAGAATTCATATGCCTATTGACAACAGTGTCATTTAGTTCAGTCAAAGGGATAGCACTGACCCTACTTACAGCCCTCAATGTTCTTCGTAGTATTATATGATCTTTCTTGAGTAGCCCAGGGAAGAATAATGGAGAACAATAAAGAATGATGGGCAAAACACATGAATTAATAAATTGTATGATAAGAGATTGAGTTATACCTGAGTGTCTCAACTTCTTTATGTAATAAGTCAGACGGAAAACTTTCTTAGAAACTATAAGAATATGAGACGACCAGCAAAGATTTGACGAGAAACTAATGCCAAGATAAGAAACACTTGACTTACTCTCAATCATGGTACCATCAATATTACAACAATCATGAGATTGAATCAATCCATGCATATCTTTTTCACTTCTCAAGCTGAAATCAACAGTGTTACATTTAGTTGGATTTAGTTTAAGACCATTTGAGCGAGACCAATCCTTAACTTCAGCTAGGAAGCCATTCATATAGGAACAATCCGATGTGGCAACTACAGGGACAGAAACGGTCAGGTCATCAGCATACTTAATGAAGTTAACTTTGGGTGAGTTCGGAAGGTCATGCAGAAAGAAAGAGAAAAGAAATGGAGAAAGTACTGCACCTTGAGGCACACCACTTTCAGTTAGCTGGGAAGTGGAGCGCTTTCCAGCCAAAACAGTATGCTGTTTCCTATCCTTAAAATAAGAAGACAGCCATCTAGTTGCCCAGGACTCTGTTTGAGCTGAAATCATCTTTCCTAATAAAAGTGTCCTAGGAACAGAGTCGAAAGCTGCAGTATAGTCTAAAAAAGCTGTTCGAACGAACTTAGCACCCTTATCAAGGCAGGAAACAATATTGTGGTGTAGTACAATGGCTGCATCTAATGTACTTCTTCCACACTTATAAGCAAACTGCTTAGGGTCACTAAAAGCTTTTAAAGAAGGTTTAAGAATATTCAAAAGAAGTTTCTCCATAGTTTTCAAAAAAGGAGATGTTATAGCGACTGGTCTAAACTTTATACCTGCTCCAGAAGATGATTTCTGTACAGGTACAACCTTGATTTCTTTCCAGTCAGCAGGTACCGTTTCCCTCTTAAATGATGCGTTAAAGATTTGAGTAAGAGGATGACACAAGATGTCTGCACACTTTTGGAGAAGAATGCTTGGTACACCATCTGGACCAAGGCTGTGTGTTGGATTTAATGACTTCAAACATAATAGTACATCCTTTTCTTCAAAACCCTGAAAATGACCATTTTCTTGACTAGGTACATCAGGTACAACCATATTAATTTGTTTCTTGATAAATGATTTGTTTAAAGCATTTACATCAGAATAAGCATCAACGGACATTTGTTTTTTACTTGTTAGTTTATTGAAAAGTTTCCAAATGTTTGAAGGATTTTTACATGATAAAAATTTTTCATTATATAGTCTGTTCAACCTTTCTATTTCAATTTTTATAAGGGTGTTTATTTTACGGACACCAGTATTATCACAATTCTTATACAACTTCTCTTTTTGTCTTCTAAGTTTTTTCAGTTGCAAAGAAGAGATTCTGTCAAATCTCGAAAACAGTGTTTCATAAGGACAGCAAATATCCAAACAAAACTTCAGATAATCGGTTATATTAGAGACAGTAGCATCCAACTTATCGTCAGTAAACAGTTCCCAGTTGGTATCATGCAACATGCTTCTTAATGCTAGAATGTTGTCATGGGAATATGAACGTTCATGTATCTTCTTTGTTAAATGACTAAACAATTTTCGTTGTAACTTGCCGTACACTTTCGGTAAAATACGAATAATGCAGTGGTCAGAATTTAACAAAGGAGCTCTCCTTCGGGTTTCATATACATCACGGTCATTTATGAAAACCAGGTCTAGTGATTTGTCCAGACGTGTATTAAACTTGACTAGATTCTCATGACCAAGCGAAGTAAGAAAGCTGTGATCACATGAATTAAAATCACCACAGACTATAGACAACGAGTTTCCGAATGCAGGAGCAGCGAATTCAGTAAACTCATCTGCAAACATAACTATATTAGAAAGGCTACAATTGGGTGTTATGTAAATATTTGTTATGTATATATAAGAATATTTACTTAAGTGTTTTGGGCGACACCTGACGGTTATGCAATCTATACTGTCATTAGAATAATTGAAGCAAACGTGATTTGATGTAGACCAATTTGTGTTTATATATGTGGCTACCCCTCCTCCATATTTTTTCTTGGAACTATTTCTATCTTGGCGAAAAACTTTATATCCATTTATTGAAATTAGATTATCATCATAATGCTGGTGCAGCCAAGTCTCTTGTATTGCTAAAACGCCAGCATTTCGATAAACATTGGAATACATTAGGGATTGAAGGTAATCCATTTTGTTGGACAGGGATCTACAATTAGTGCTAACGAGTTCAGGAACAGTCATTTGATTAATTTGTGTACGTTTCAGTGCACGCTGCCAGCCACAGTGATGCTTTTTTCTCAATTTTTGTGGATGACACAACGCGGTAGGTTGTAATGATTTTAAAAATGCGCGATTATATATAATACGATTAGGACACATTATTGATAAATTAAAACAAAATTAAAAGAGCAAACCAAAGCAATTTTGCAAAATGTTGTAAGGTGGAATTTTTGGTAGCCCTATGTTCAAGCAGGCCGCCGTGATATGCACTATTATCAAAAATAGACATGTAAAGAATAGACTTTCTGTAATACCCTCAGTTAGTGAGAGTTTGGTAGTCTCTACTTAGAATGAAAAATAAAAGCAGTCATGAATTCAGAGTAACCTGATGTATATCATATAGGATTTTATTTCCTATCTACACTTAACTTTACTGTTTCTAAATTTTGTGTGTAGCTATCGTTACGCGTTTCTTCAGTAGTCACTTAGTATTAACAAGTTAATTTAACCAGTTTTATGAATAGTGAGATAATTATATAAGACTATTCCACAGTCATTTTGCAATAAACTAATCCTCTTGCTCTTACAAAAGATGGATGCTAAACTTCTGTATGTCTTCTCTGTTTTAGAATTAAAATTACCTCCTGAACAAATCACAATGCATTTAATTCAACATGAAACAATGCCATTGCCAAGAATTAATGGTATGCATAATTTTCTACATGTTTTTCAAATGAAGTTTTATTAAGATTGATCAGAGAAAATTGCTTGTTTTTAATTCAGTTTTCATTTTCCTGTTGACTGATTGGACTGAAATGTTCGTCCGCAGCTGACACACGTCGGTTCGTAGTACGATTACTTCGACGATGTCCGATGATTAACTTGCAGTAATCTGATGAATGGTAATTAGTAATGGGATTCAGCAGGTACACATTCCATCCTATTTGGAACTCGTCATCTCGATATGCCTGCACTCCCCAGTGAAGAATGGTGCTTTCCCGTGTTAAGTGGTATAATAAGGTGAGTAATATTAAGGTTAGGGATTGAGTGTTAGGTAAAAGAGAAAATCAGTCGACGAGGTTGTGAATGCATATCGATTCAGATGGTTAGGATATGTGTTACACATGCCTAGCCATCACTTTCCTCGACGGGCAATGTTAGCTGACATATAATCAGATTGGAAAAGAGATAGTAATGGTCAAACCAAAACATGGCTTCACCAGTCAGGAAAATCCATAACAGCTAGATTAAACTGTCCACATAGGGAGGTGTAGACTTCTTGACTGCTTGGGGTCTTTGAGATGGTAGAAACCAACGGCTGGAGGCAATCGGTGATATGGCTCAAAATCCTTGTTCTCAATGGCGCAGATACATCCAATCCTAGTTATTTATAATATCCAATAAAATTCTATTGTTATTCCATATTATTATCCTTTTTGCCTCAAATTTCTGTTTATTATCTCTCTTTACTCTCTTCTCGTGATTTGTGTGCTACAAGAAGGGTGTGGGAACTCGAACTGCTGCACTTGTGCGCAAAGTTCTACATCAAAACCAGTCAGTCAGAGTGATGGTGCACCCATTTTGGCTCGAATTCAGTACCCATCGTCCCGGATGCCAATACGTTATCCGCTAGACCACTAGGGCTACGAGTACAAGTACACCCAGATGACGACTAGTCCCAAACAGGACGAAATATGCTTCCTGTTGGATTCCACTGCTAGTCAATATTCACTAAATCATTACCAGAGAAGGTCCCAGACTAGAGGCACATAAGTATTTTGTTACTGTTTACATCAAGCCTTGAATACTACACAGTATAAGTCGCCTCTAAGCGTTACGCACTAACGTTTGTTGTGTGAAGTGCTTAATCGTGACTGGAACCTTTACATTTTGATAGGATTTACCAATTAAAAAAAATTTTTTTAGGACAAAGCTGTTTGTTCATATATACAACAACTGAGTAAATTATCTTGATATACACTAGCAACTATTCTTATTTTCATTCTACAGTCGAGACCGTTTTGTATTAGATGGTTGGAGGCAATCGGCAGGAAGCCTCGCCTGACTACCTAGGTAAGGCGTATCTGCAATCTTGGAGGAACTCATGCCCCTTATGAGATTCGAACCCATATCGTCCAGGATTGCATATGTTACCACTGAGCTATTCAGGCTCGTGATTGACCGCCTGTCGGATTGTATTAGATACTTTGACTAGACACTAATTAGTGTCATGCGTCTAACCTTTTGTTTGTTGCTGACTGAATTCTATCACAGTTAAGTTTGTCTTGAGACCATTTCACTAATGACTTCTATAGAATGTTTTCAAACTTGTTTTAAAAGATAAAATGAGTGACTATAATAGGAATAATTGTCAGTTGTATTGTGAGAGTACTTAATGAATAAAAAAAGGTTTTTTATATGAAATTTGTAGAGCTACAGCTTAGGAAATTGATGGTACTCAGTTTAATCTAACTAACTGAGGTAAACTGGACAGTCTTTTACATTTTGTATCTAATCTGTGATATTATTTGTGGAGAATTTACTTATTGGCATATGAGTCTCAGATTTTAGCCCCACCCTGTCTAATTCAGCTTGAAAAACCGCGTATTATCACCAGTCCTTACACAATAAGTGTATTAGCTCATAGCCTGGTGCATGAAACGTCTGTTGTGGTAGCTGAGTTCAAACTCAGATGTCATTTAAGTGTCATAATGTGAAACAATAATAACAATAGCCAATGTTGTCAATATCTTGAACCTAAGTGGTAGAATAGACCACTTCATTCTTGTAGGCTTTACAGTCTAGTAATAAAATAATATGCTGTACAATCATAGGTACTGATGAATCGTGAAAGGCGAGTAGTTTCGTGAGATGCAAATACGATTAATATTATTCCCTCAGGTTCCAAGTAGAACACAAGTCTTCTACAGTATATATTCACTTCATCCTGATTTCCGTAGTTCTCTTTAGATGGCTCTACAACTGTCTGTAAGCTCTCACTTCCTCCTCATACGATCTCCTGCATGTTACTCTTGGGCACACAACTCGTTAAGGTTCTCATTAAGGTTCCATTCCAGGGATGGCCTGATGTCCAATGCCACTCACCGATCACCTCAGCGTGTGTTTAATTCATCTCCATTTTTTCAGCATATTTGTTGGGCTATGGTTCCTTGTCGGCAATGGTTTCTGGTTAGTCATCTAATCTTCTGTATGGAGCCCCCGAAGGTAGCTGTTGGCAAAAGTTTGAAGCCTGTTCGAAATGCTCATGGTGACGCAGGTACTAAGTCTGACTGACTTGACATTACTGTTGAAAATCCTGGTCTTGTTCTTTATGCCTAGTGCAAGTAGATTTTTTGACTTATTTCAGAACAATAAAGGTGTGTCTTGGCTTTCCTGTCCTATCTACCTTTGTCATCTTCATGCATTCCGCCTGTATCTGTCTGTTTTCGACATAGAACTTTGCACTGATGTGCAGCAGTTCAAGTCGCCACTCTCCCTCCGTGTAGCACTCAAAGTAAGAGAAGAAAGTAGAATGAAATGCAAAGTAGAGGCAGTAAATAGAGGTGTGAGACGACGTAATAGTAATAACGAAAAACAATATAGTTTGATTGGATATTATAAGTCAAAAGTATTGGTTGCACCTGCTCTGTCATTGAAAACGATTTTGAGTCATATCACCAATTGTCTCCAGCCTTCATTGGTTTTTACCGTCCCGAGGAGCCCAACCAGTCAGGAAGTCTACACCTTCCCACGTGGTAGGCTTAAACTAACTGTTGTGGATTCCATTGACTAGTGAAGCCATGTTTTGGTTTGACCGCCATGTGCTAGCTCTTTTCCTGCCTAACCCTATGTCAGCTAACATTGCCCACTGTCGAGGAAGGCGATGACTAGGTGCCACCTGTGTAAATAACTGATGTTATTCACTTTTTATCTAAACTTCGTAAATACATTAGAACAAGAATGAAGGATATTCAATGGGTAGTCACATTAGAAGCTATTCATTAACTATCGAAAATCATCAAGATTAACTGTCATTGGAAGAAGTGTTATGAACTGGATAAACAAGGAGCAGTTTTGAGAATATGGTTTTACATGTTTAGCTAGTTATCTAACATTACTAATTAGACTGGCAAGATATTAGTCAGAATATACAAGTTGCACTTTGTATTTGTTATCCAATCGTCCCACAGTGAATAAGTTTCAGATTTGTTTTACCGTATAATTTTACAGAAAAGCATTATTCAATAACTTTGACAAAGTGTAATTGTGAGAATGTATCATGTGCGACGGTGGTATAGCGGTTAGCACGCTCGCCGACCATGCATATGGTCCGGGGTTCGATCCCCGGCCGGCGCACTCCTTTACCTCACTGAGCCAGAGATAATCCTGGTAAAGAGGAAAGGTTGGGCATGAGGCTAGCAACCCCATCCTGTAAAAATTAAATACTGCTACAGAAACTTCAAGCCACTAGCTTGGAGCCCTATGTTCCACTGGGAACGTGAAGGAAAAATTAAAAATTATCATGTGAACTTACTGTAAGGCGGTGCTATTTATTTAACAAAAAGATTTTGCACTTTCGAAATAATGGAGAAGATTTTATAACTATTCAGATGGAGGATCATATTGATGCAGTTGAGTTCTCTAACTGACTGGTTTCAGTATAGAACCTTGCACACCAGAGGCAGCAGCCCCGATTGTCACCCTCCATGTAGCACACAAAGAAATGAAAAAGAGCTTCGAAAAAGACGATAATAAGCACATGTGTGAGAAAGAGAGAAATAGCAACATTGAACAACAGTAGAGTTTAATGAATAGAGCACGTCACAAAGTCAATTCATCTACGTCATTGAGAATGATTTTGAGCCACATCATCAGTTATATCCAGCCATCGGTTCTTAAAATCCTGAGAATACCAATCAGGCAATCTACATCTCCCTATGTAACTGGCTTAAATTAACTGTTAAAATCTTCATGAACTAATTCTAAATTTTGGGTTGAGTTGAATTCTCTGGATTGCAAAGCTTTAATTGTCTTTCTCAGTCGTCAAAAGAGAGACAATTATATTATTAATATTGTATGGAAGTGTACATTAAGTTTATCAAACAAAAATACAATAGGTTATGGTTATTTTAACTAAAATGGGGGGTGGGGGTGAGAATGAGTAAGTTTTCTGTGGAGTTACGCAACACAAAACGGTCAAGAAAATTGGATGTTAATGAAATTAAGGTAGTAACAAAGGTGGTGAGTTGTCACAAACAGTTGTTAGAAAGGAGTTGCGTAACAACATGAATAGTTTGATGACTGAGTTTTACTCAGGATACACATCGAAACAAAGCAGAGAATACAAAATCACGTAAGAGTTCGAAATGAATATAAAAATTATAAGCAAGTGGAGAAACATGCGAACAAACAAAATTAAGTCATCAAAAAATCAACAAAGTTGTTACCATGATAGTAAAAGCGGTTGAGTAATTCTCTTTTGTATGCACAACTCCGGTTTTTCTATGTGAATGGCCAGAGCTTCAGCGATACAAAGAAGACAAAACCGCGTTGCCTTTGGTAAGTTATTCTTGGCTCTTTAGATTACTTTGAAGGAGCAGGCGTTTGTTGAGATTGAATGATCAGTGCTTACCAGGTGTTCAATTATCGCAATCCTTATATAACACCAATATCGCCTTTTCACAACCATGCTGGATAGTGTTCTTGAATCCTCTTTGACAGGATGCGTGTCAAACGATCAATGTACCTGTCTGGCTCCACAGCAACAGGTGAACTGAACTGTTACTACACTAGTTTCATTAACACCCAATTTTCTTGACCCCCTTTGTATTAAGTAACTCCACCAAAAACTTACTAATTCTCACCTGCCCCCACTCTTTAGTTAAAATAACCATAACCCAATTGTATTTTTTTGGACAAACTTAATGTACACATACATAAAAGATAACCTAAATATATTTGCGAGTGTACAGCTAAGAAAATGAATTCGCTGGCGAAAAGAGACTCTTCGCTGAACTGCGTGTTTTGTTTTCATTAATGCCTAGATGGAGATTATCCACGAGTTTTTTATTCACAAAAACTTAATTATGTCAACAATCATAATAATAACAATATTTCAGACAATATGCAAACGTATGGTGCGAAAATTTTCAGCGTATTTAGTTCCAAAATACTTTTTTCTTTATACAGGATTTACATATAAATTAATAATCTAAATTATATCTTCATTTCGTTGAAGAACTGCACAGAGTTTAGTTGGAAGCTAGTTTAAATCAGCGCGCAAGTTCATGCATAGGTTATTTGATATAACTGAACGATTAAAACAATCATAAATCCAGATGAAATTAAGCATTTTTCAAAGGAAGCAATTCCCGTAGCCCAGTGATTTAAGCAGGTCGCCTTAAGTCCACTTTAAGTATACACTGAAGATGTTGTCTAGATAGACATGTAGGTCATAGAATACAAACAACTCTACCAAGAGCTCCTTTTTTTTACTTAATTGTCTGTTGATCGTGTTAATCACTTACAGAGGTGAACTTGATACAGTGGAGGTGGTAGCTGTCGAATTCCTAGTTATTACCAGTTTGACCACGGATTGATTTCAGTTAGAGAACCATTGAAAACAAGCACTGGAGTACTGGACTGGCAGCTGTTTCATCTTAGTTTGGGAATCATAGGCAGTACTCATCCACCGCTAAGGTTCGAACCCAGGACCTACCGGTTACAAGACGAGCTCGTAGACCAATGGCCACCACCCCATAAATTCTAGCTTCTACCAATTCGTGATTTAATGCGACCACCAACCAATGTCACCGGCGGAAAATCCATCCTCATACTCGACTGGCTGGGCCTCACTGGTCACGACTTCTCACAAAAACTCCAGGAAACTCCATCCTGTAGGAAGTCACTAGCGAGCATCAGATTAATTTTAATTCCTAGTTAAGCAAAAAGACCTTCTGGAATAAAGGACTTGAAAAATTGTTTATATAACTTTTTGATTCATAAATAATCTTCAAGTATTGTTGGTTTTGTAGGGATTTTGTTTGATTGCATGGAGGATTTCATCATGAGTGGACATCAGTTAAAGGACCACCGGAAAGCCTGGGAGTACTGGACATTTTTTTCGTCCTGGGTTCGAACCCCTGTGGGTGCGTACTGCTGAAGAGTCCCAAACTAGGACGAAACATCTGTCCAGTACTCCCCGGTTTTTCAGTGGTTCTCTAACTGATGTCAACTCATGATGAAATCTTCCATGCAATCATGAATAATCCCCGTCCAGACATGAATGAAAAATAAAACACATAGTTCTACGAAAAAGATTCTCTTTTCGGTGACGAATTCATTCACTTTGCTGCACATTTGCAATTATGTGTAATTATTTTTGTATGTGTGTGCATGTCCGTTAGGTTTGTCAGATAAGAATAACAGTTAGTTAGGGTTGTTGATATTACGTCATCAAAGCATTTCAAAGGAAATGTGATGAATCATCAAATTGTAACTAGGTGGTGGATGGTGGTGACGATCAATAAGACGGTAGTAGTGAT
This sequence comes from Trichobilharzia regenti, assembly GCA_944472135.2. NCBI lineage: Eukaryota > Metazoa > Platyhelminthes > Trematoda > Strigeidida > Schistosomatidae > Trichobilharzia > Trichobilharzia regenti. Next base: position 80,309,964 of record OX235265.1, on the reverse strand, counting down.
GACTTGTCAGTGCATAGAACAAGTTGAATAAGTGTATTATAGTTACGTAATAAGAGGAATAATCTAGTGAGTGAGTTTTGATGAGGATAAATATAGGAATGAAGGAAAATATGGAATTATGTAAGAGTTGTGAAGAAAGACAAGAGTTATAAGGAGTTAGAAAAGCGAGCAATGCGAACATCAGGTCAGTAGAAATCAACTTTCTGTTTATCACTCCAGAATACTGCAACTATCCATATCATCTCAGCGATAACTTCCCCTAGTCTTACACTGTAATGTCACACACAATGCTGATACCATGTTTGATAGGAAAAATTATCCACTGAAATATATTCCAAGTTGGATTATGTATTGATATTACTTGGAGACCCACTGAAAACCATCAATACTGGTCAGCCTTTTCATCCTGTTGTGGAACACATCTGCAGTACGCACCCACACACCACCGGGGTTCGAACCCAAGACCCTCCGGTTACAAATCAGTTGCTTACAAACAAACTCTTGGAAATTAATCCAATGTGCTCTAGTGACTAGCTACAGGACAAAGTTGCCTGACGTTCTAGTGAGAAGTTGCAACCTGTGGGATCCACCCAGTCGGGAGTCAGGACAAAATACTCAGCAGCGATGACACTGGCTGACGCCAGTCACACTGAAATCACGAATTAGCAAAAGTTACAATTCATGGCCTGACCACTGAGTCAGCTCCCAGTGGCTGAATAGTCTGACTTGTAATGGGAAGGTTTTTGATTCTCAAAACTCGATGGGTGGGTGGGTAATAATAGTAATAATAATAATTTGCCTTATTCCAAAACACTATTTGTGATACAGAATTGAATTCTCAGGACTTCACTAAAGTATTGCATCCAGTTTGTACATTAACAATAAATAAAATTCTGCATAGATTAAGGGTAATCTCAGTTAGTTTTGACAACAACATATTACCTTGTCGGTAGCAAAGCCAAAAGTGAAAAGAGTGTTTGAAGGTATTAGAAAAGTAGATACTACTAGCATATTTACTGGCGTAAACGGTAACAAAAAATCGAGATATACAGAATGTGAAAGAACGAAGAAGAATGTTTCAAATAGAGTTTGTAAGGAAGACAGAAACAAAACAGCACATAGTGAAGACAAAAAAACAAAAACGACAGAGAGAAAAGGAAAAGAAAACGTACCTGTAAATGATATGAATTGGAAAGACGAGGTCCAGTTGTTCTACTGACTATTTATTAAGTTATGGGTATCACGCCTAATGCTTTCTTTATCGCACAGAACACGAGCTAGGTAGGGTATGGTTGAGTTTTTGTACTCTCTAGTGCGAGCATATGGTTTTCTATGTAGGCTTCTGGTTCTGCCTGATCAAGTCAAGAAAATACATGACCTTTTTACTTCCATTATGGTGATCCCATTGCTACTACTACTACTACCACCAATCAAATCAAGTGAAAATCAAGCGATAGAAAATAATGGAACTATATAAATGAAGTTAGGAAGTCGTGTGAGTAGGTGCCTTGATATGATTATGAGTGGCAATAAATTGTGCTAGAAACGTGGTCATCAGTAAACATTACTGTATAACACTGTGAGACTTTATCAAAACAAAATTTACCCATAATAGAATTACACTCTCCCACAGTGCACAAGTTTTATTCTTTTATCCATGACCTTTTTAGTTGTTTAATTTTGTTTTTTCAAGACTTGTCAAATTATTGTCACAGAATTATTGATGTTAAATAATATTTTTCGTAAATGGTTTTACTCATTCTGATTGACCTTTTATTTTTACAAAAAAAACAAACATTTGAACTCATTATTATATCTCTTTTTGTGATAGGTCAACAACGAAGATTCAAACGAAGATGTTGTCGTCTAAATTGTCTATCATGCCTGTCATGACATACATCATTTTTGTAATTTATTCAAATGATTTAAAACTCGCCACAAGAAGAGAACAATCAAACAACAACTAAATAATTTGCCAATGTCTTTCTTAAAGAGCGACTTTCTTTTGTCTCTTGCTCTACCCGCACCACCCCTCTTGGCCTCTTTCTCTCTCTATGCCCCTCGCAAATCCTAACAAACTGTTGAGAAGTCGTTACTACTACTTTAATGTGATATATACACATATATATACCGTTTGTAAATATTTCCAAGGCTTATCAATAGTCGACTGTAGAGATGAACACGCAAACGTACAGAGAGAGAGAGAGGGCGAAGAGAATTCGACAAAGTGTGAATGTAGATTTCTTTTACAATGTTTTGATATATTCTCATTTCTCTTAAAGACGTATACAGCATATATACAAACTACTTTTATATGCTATTCAATATTCTAGTTAGGTATTTCGTTTAAATCTACTTCATTGTGTTGATAACTTCGTCGTCCTCTTGTTCATATACCCGCCCCCCCCCCCCGCCGCCCAACAACGCTGTAAGTAAGTAAGGAGAAAAGAAAGAAAGGATAGAATAGATTTTACTGGTAAATTCAAAACATGTTTGCCTCATCATCTTATTATCTACGTATATATACAATACGCTTACTCTTGACTCGATGATGTAGAGATGTCTTAACTGAAGCTCTTTATTTTATTGCTACCAACATTATTACTATTGTTATTATTGTTTTATTCGAAATTGGATATAGATGTGTAAAATGTGTATTTGAGCGTGGGTGTGTGCGTGTTTGTGTATGCACAATTTTTGTGTTGTTGTTGGTGTTGTTATTGCTGTTATTATTATTATTATTATTATTATTATTATTCATTATCGCATTCTATGTGCTTTGTGCAATAATGTATTTTTGAAGTTTTAGTGATATATATTACATATACGTATATACAAATAAAAATTATGAATTGGAATTCGGGTTGTTATGCTTTTTTTAAAGGTGTCGTTTACACTCTGTTTATTTACTTATTTTCATTGTATTGTATTTTATTCGTTTAACTTCCCGGGTGGAATATAGGACTGCATGCTTGAGTTTTGAAGTTTCAGTAACACTATGTGGTAAAGTTGCTAGCCTCCCTCCCAACACCTGACCGATAGCTGCTACCTTGACGATAGTGGTCGGGCTTGCACATCGCGATGACCAAACAAGCTAAACTGGCTGGAACATATGTTTCTGCAGGTCCTACCATACCAGGAAGGTTGTTAGGATAGCGATTAGACTAAAAGCAGTTACTGGCATTGTCTAAGAATCTTTCTTGCATTATGCTGGGGGCAAAGTTGTATTGCTGGGGAACAGGGACGTAACAGCAGTAAGGTGTTTCCCTCAGATGACCAGCATGCCAGCTAGCTATGCTGTCTCTCAACTCTGGGGAGAGGGGGTTAGAAAAGGTCGACCCGAAAAGTTGTACATCCCGACTTACGCTACGGTGATCCGTAACCGGCGGTAAGTTAACTAATACGGAACCAAACCATAAACCAATTCATACAGGCCGTGTGTTACCGGCCTCAAGCAGCTGTTCCATGAGCTCTGCGGTCAAGCAACACTAACCGTCTCTCTGTTTCAGGTACCCGAACAATCAGTCGACTTCCATGGTGTGAGCAGCCGAGAAGTAACAACCGTCCGCACACTTCCCAAAACATACGAAGTCTTCCCTCCTGACATTGCCCTCTTTACCGGGCTTACTACTGGCTAAGTGAGGTAGAAAAGTGAGTCTACCGGGGTTCAAATCCCGGATCATCACTTGATTGGTTGGCGTTGGTGTTCCATCAAAGAATCATTGATGCAAACTCTGTATGAGATCTTAATTTAGATCGCCGTTAGCACTAGTAGTAGTGTAACGGTCGAAGATAAGAGAAAACGCATCATATTTATACATTTTTTACTACATTAAAAGTCGGTTATTTCAATAGACAATAAGCTGTTCTAAATTAGTAAGTGATTGACCCAAGGTTAAACAAGGGGATGAAAAGTTGTCCAGTAAGATTATTTCTGCAGAGTCTTCTAAACACCTTGAGCCGCAATCTACGAATGTTTGGCATGCGATTCGCTCCCGCCAAATGCAAGATGATGTTCCAGGACTGGACTACATCGACGCCTAGTTTAAAAATAGGAAGTGAAGTCGTAGAACACGTTGACCGCTTCACTTATTTGGGAAGTACCATCAGCCAGTGCCAACGGGCTGATCTCTGACGAAGTCTCAGCACGAATACAAGGGGCTCGTTTCGCATTTGTTAGTTTACGCCGACTCTGGCGTAGACGAGATGTTCGACTATCGACCAAAGGGCGGGTGTACTGCTCATCAGTCCGCTCCGTCCTCCTTTATGGTTGTGAGACCTGGCCATTTAGAGTGGAAGACATGAAAAGACTAGCTGTCTTTGATCATAGGTGCGTGCGTTCTATTTCCCGTGTAAAGTGGCATAATAAGGTGAGCAACATGGAGGTTAGGCGCAGAGTTCTAGGTAAACAGGGGAAATCAATCGACGAAGTCGTGAAGCTACAAAGACTGAGATGGTTAGGACATGTGTTACGTATGCCAAGCCATCGCCTCCCTCGACGAGCAATGTTAGTGGATATAGGGTCAGGCTGGAAAAAAGCTAGCGGCGGTCAAACAAAAACATGGCCTCACCAGTCAATGAAATCCACAACAGTTGGTCTAAGCCACGTAGAAAGGTGTAGACTTCCAGGCTGGGGTCCTCGGGACGGTAAAAATCTATGGTTGGAAACAATTGGTGACATGGCTCAAAATCGTTCTCAGTGGCGCAGATGCATCCACTCCCTGTGACTTATGATCTTCAATGAAACTGTTTTGTATTTCTTTATTACTCCTTTGTCTCACACCTCTGCTCACTGTTTCTATTATGCTTTTCTTGTACTTTCTTCTCTTGCTTCGCGTGCTACACGGAATGTGGCGACTTGAACTGGCGCACATTTGTGCAAAGTTCTATGTCGAAAACAGACAGACAGACAGAACCACAACGTAAACTAAATCCAGATTTGAAGAACAAACACTTCTATCTCTGCAGGCCCTGAGTTAAAATGTTGGCTTCAATTTTTGGTCACTTCCTATCAGTCTGAATCTATATAGCACACACCACAGTATTAGGGTAGATTAATTTAAATAAATTATTATGTACACATATGATAACCGCTTAATAGGACAGTCAGTCGTTTTCCAAAATGTTTACTTCATGATTTGACATTCCCCCCCTCCCCTTTAATATAGTATACATGAAGTGATTTGTTTGATGCTGGGGTAGGAGTAGGATCTACAATGCGTATTTCCTTCTCTATTTGGAAGTCATCATCTGAATGTACCTGCTCTCCAATGAGATTCAAATCCAAATAGGTACATTGTTTCAGACATTAAAGCGTCGTCATTCAGTAGGCTACTGGGCTTCAGGAATCTTTCACATTATACTAACTATCAATCAACACTATAACATTTGTGTGTGTGTGGCTTTATTGCAAATCCCTGCTAATTGTAGCGTTATAGTTAGTGGTGGCAGAGTGGTTAGGACTCTCGCCGACCATGCACATGGTCCGGGGTTCGAGCACACACCGACGCACACTTGATATCTATGGTTGGCCTGCGAATTTTGGGCTACCGATATCCACGCTAAAAATTCCATACTTGAACCAAAAATACGGTGTGGAATCAAGCTATAACCAAAAAAAAGAAAATATTGCTATGGTGGTTTTATGACGAATTATATTTTTTGTATGTTTTTTAAATGACATTTTCTGGCTTACATATTATCTATCGGTGGTATTATATTCTTGAAGTACTTTACATTTTTGCTGCACTTTCATTAGAAAGTTTTGTTTAATACTGATATCAATGTAATATGTAGACTTAAAGGGAGATAGTTAATTCAGAAGTTAAACGTATGTTATTGAATTTTCATGAAGTTATGCTGGTCTATTTTTTGGCTTATTTATTGAAATGCCCTAATAATACCCACCGAATAAAGCAGATGGCGCCACTTCAAGGAAGGGATATTCCATAGAGTAGTTGCACACATTCATAATGAATGGATGTTTTAACAATCCCCACTGAAGCTCGAACCCAGCCACTATCTCATCATCTCCATTATGATTGGCTGTTCAACATCGTTTAGAACGTACTCCGTGTTGTTGGCTGCTAAATATCTAAAAGTAATCGGTTATTTGTGCCATTTAAAAATGTCTGGAAGTGTGTTTATTATGAAATATGCATAATAAAGTTTAAGTTCAATTACCCTGAAGAGACTTTCCATATTCCAGACTAAGAACCACACCTCTCGTGTGAGCGTTGATAGAGTGGGACCTCGAACCTGTTACCCATCATCATCGTCTGAAAATCTGCTGTTTAAGCTTATGTCTCATATCTCTACTCTTTTATGCATTCTGCCTTATGGATAGAAGAAATTCATCCTCAAAAAATATCTGGGAAATTAAGTTGCCTGTTAGTGACTTGACTTTGTAAATGAAATCAGATTATTAAGCAATATAGATATGAATACAAAGGATAAACAAGAATCATCACTGAATAGAAATGACCTATCTCATTAACAGGTTTCAAATTCATTAGAAATAATTACTAGGTGTAAATAGACCTAAAGAATTTGTGGGGAAGATTCCTAAGACACATAAAAAAATATGTAAATTTCGATTTTTCTATACCGCATAAATTTATTTGATATATAACACACAGTGTGATACAGTATGAATCAGTCTGGATTACGATGTATCAGTGGTTTAGCGGTAGTTTATGCTCACCAACCATGCATGTGGTCTGGGGTTCGATTCCCGGCCGGCATACACCTTCACCTGCCTTAGTTGGTCGTAAACCTGGTTGGTTGAGACGGGAAGGTTGTGTGTGAGGCTAGCAACCCCCTTACCCGTAAAAATAAAACCGCTGCAACTGAAGCTTGAATCCCTATATTCCACAGTATATTTACACGAATTGAATTATGTAGCCTTACTCCCTTCTGTTTTCTATGAAAATTTTCTGTATGCCCGGGATAAGTGTTGCATCATTTCGACTGTACGTGTTTAGTGTTGATACTTTCACCACATACCACTACCCTATTGTATGAATAAATCCCAGTTGCAGAGCATTTTATCGAGATCAGTCGACGAGGTTGGGGAGAGTTACATCGATTGAATGAGATGGTTAGAACATGTGTTACGCATACCTAGTCATTGCCTTCCTCGACAACAGGCAATGTTAGCCGCTGACACAGGATAGATCAGGTTGGAAAAGAGCTAGTAGTGGTCAAACTAAAACTTGGCTTCATTAGTCAATGAAATCCACAACAGTTAGTTTGAAATGCTCAGTATGGAAGTTAGTGAAACCTGGTAAATAATATAGCAATCATGAATAAAATATGCCTAATTAAGTGTGTGTCATGTTATTAAATGAGATATCCGGGAAGTTTCAGGCGAGGTTTGGGAAAAACTAAAGGTTTAGGTTAAGGACAGGTTAGGGTTAGGTTAACCTAATGAGGAGGGGGATATTAGGGTTGGTCCAATTTCGATTAGGGTTTATTCAAGAATATTTCCACTTTAGGGTTAGGTTAAAGAAAGATTAGGGTTATTGCTAGAGTTCGAAGCCGTAGAACAATTACATGCATAGATTGTAGTTAAATTACTCTATTAATACTTCAATCCAAAACTGAGAGGTATTTCTGTTACACTTCAGAGAAAGGTGTCCTATGTAACAGTTTTATACCTTTCATTTCACTACTTCGCAAATATTACCCTTATCATTTGGTTGGTGCGTTCAACATCATTTATCTGCTGGTGCTTGAAGTTTAACTATGCCATAGACTGATCAAACCAATTTCTCTACATAAATTCGTCTAGATAACTACAAATCATCATGTTTCTTAACCGACTCACTGCACCATTCCATAAAGTTTCAATGGGATTTGTATTAATCCCACTGGAAGAATTAATAAAATCGAATAGATTTTCTACTACGGCAGTCTGGCCATCTCTGTATACAAACCCGTCAATAGAGGTTGTGTATCTCTAAATGTATTACTCTTCAACATCTACATGTTTCCTCCCTTCCTACTAGCCTGTTATCCAAACACTACTCAAATACTAGATATGGATTAAATCTTTTACGTAATTCGTGTACGGTATCCATAATCCCAGTGCGTTGGTGGCAAAGCGGTTAGGACGCTCGCCAACCATGCACATGGTCCGGGGTTCGATCCCTGGCTGACGCACTGCTTTACCTCGCTAAACCCGAAATAATGCTGGTAAAGAGGAAAGGTTGGGCATGAGGCTAGCAACCCCATCCTGTAAAAATAAACGCCACTGCTTGGAGCCCAATGTTGCACTGGGAACATGAAGGAAAAAATCCATAATTCCGCCTGTACTACAGACTAATGTCATTGGTTGTTCAAGGTCGTTGCGTCCGTTTATGATGTAGCTTCATTTTGGGTCACTGTGCTTTAGAGTTAGCAATATTTCTATTCAGAAAATCTCCATTCATAAATTCCGCTTTGTGAATTCCAGAAACATCATTCACAACTTGAGAAGGATGAAACGGATTCACTTGTTGTAGTTATAGCTTATTACAAGCTGAAAAATTACTTATAGCCATTTCGAAGAATCATGGGATGTCTTGTAACTTAATTTTAATAATTTCCGTCTTATTCACTTTCGGAAAGTTGTTATCCAAAGATATGACAACCAGCAGTATCCGTCATGGGATGCTCCCTGTCCCCATTTCGGTCTAATTTCATCATAGATGTACTAATGGAATTAACCCTAACTGACTCAAGCAACATAGAGATTGAATTGTCACCAGGAGACAGCCTTGGAGTCTTCGAATAAATACCGTCCTCCTAAGTGAGAACGCTGACAAGATACGGAGTGTTTTGATTACCATGAGCAGTAATCTTTGAATGTCTGGCTTGGGATTCCTTCTTGTCAAATGTAAGATGATACTGCTAGACTGGTGTGCACCGATACAAAAGACTCATATGACATTCGCCAACTTACATCATCTCTCGCATAGACGTGACATCTGTTTATCTTTCAAAGGATGTGTGTACTTAGCACTAGTTTTCTCTGTTCTTCTTTATAGCTGTGAGACATGAGCATTGAAAGTGAAAGGTAATGAATAAGCTAGCTATCTTTGACCACGTGTTTGCACTGTATCTCCTATCTTAAGCGGGATAAAATGGCAAATAATAGTGAAGTTTGGGGAAGAGTAGTAAGTCAACCAATGAGGTTATGAAGCTACATCGACTGTGATGTGCATCGGTGGTACAGTGGTTTGGACTCTCATCGACCATGCACATGGTCCGAGGTTCGATCCGCTTCCGACGCAAACCTGTTATCTATGGTCGGCCTGCGAAATTCGTGCTACCCATATCACATGCTAAAAATTCCATACTTGTACCAAAAATACGGTGTGGAATCAAGCTGTAATCAAAAAATATAATAAGTGTTACACACTCCGGGCCAGTGCCTTCCTTGATGAACAAATGTTAGCTGACATATGATTAGGTTGGAAATGAGTTATTTGTTTTCAAGACAAAACTTGACATCGGTCTATGAAGTCAGAGACAGTTGGTCTGAATCGTGTAAGGATTTCTAGGCATCTTGACTGGGTCCTTAAAAGTCTAAAAACCATTTATTCCCATTTATGAATTTGAATAAAGCAAGAACACCAGGATTTCATCATGAGCTGATATTAGTTACAGAACCATTGGAAAACCACCAGGGAGTACTGGACAGCTGTTTCGTCCTAGTTTGGAACTCTTCACCAGTACGCATCCACAGGGATTCGAACCCAGGACCTTCTGGTTACAAGGCAAGCTCGTATAACAGTGGCTTAATGGTCTATGAGCTAGCTCGCCTTGTAACCAGAAGGTCCTGGGTTCGAATCCCGGTAGATGCGTACTGGTGAAGAGTTCCAAACTAGGACGAAACAGCTGTCCAGTATTCCCAGATGGTTTTCCAATGGTTCTGTAACTAATGTCAGCTCATGATGAAATCTTGAAACCAAATGAAATCCCTACAAACCAACACTTGAACAAGAACAGCAGTTTTTGCAGCATAATATGGTACCATCACTGTTTATTTCGTTGGCTTCTCTTTACCTGCTTACAACCTAAATAAATTATTATTAGGTTTATGTACAAAAAAGCTCTAGCATACTTCCAAATGTGACATGATTTCAGTTGACAGGAAGTCTCGGATTTCGTGACCAGTGCTCAGAAAGTGATGCTTATTTAGTTTTTACACAGGCAGTTAAAGTTTAAACAAAGCAAATGTATGCATACAATAGCAAATGAGTTACGTAATAAAGATAGGAGATGCATAAAATAAAGAGTAACTAATAAACTGGGTAACAACTTACTGGGTTCAACTCAGATTGTAGAAGCAAGAGACAAGCGAAATCGCACCATATCAATGAGTGGGTGAGGTTAAAGCCAAAGATTACGCAATCAGATCAAAGAGAGAATGCAGACATCCAGTTACCAGGTGACCAAGGAAAGACTAATAACTGCTTCCTTCTGAACATATAAATCGGACTTCAGGCGTTTTGCTTCGACAAACTTGAGGAGAACTGAGCTTTTTTCTCGATCGATAATTTCAAAGGATTTTGCAATTTCCACCTCATGCCCCATACTAATGAGATGCCTGGTAATAGCACCATTGTAAGCGTTTGTTCCCTTTTGGCGTAGGCTTTGCTACACATGTTCAGAAAATCGGAGGTGTGCCCTTCACTCTGTTATGTTCTGTTCTACCAATGTAACTGTTGCCACAGATACACGTAAATTTGAATACACAGTTGGAGTTAACAATAAGAAGGGCGTCTGTTGCCTTTTTACTGCATCAAGCAGCATTCAGGATAGACCTTGGCTAGTGACATACTCAATCTTCTGTTGACTATTGCTGCAAATACTTTCACCTTTAAAATTGAGTTGAATAAAGACAGGTTTTTTTCCCTCACTGTAATACACACTATATTTCTCTCTCCTTTCCTTGTGTGATAATTGGAGGTGTAGCAATTTTGAACTGTTGCACTTCTGTGAAAACTTCTATGTTTTGAAACTCAGCTGGTTAGTTATCTAATTGTGGTGGTGTGATACACACAGTGGATTCCAGAGGAATATTATTCTCACAACAAGAATTATTGCATTCGGTGGTGTTAACCTCTGAATACTGTTCCCACAGTTCAGTAATCCTTTAGCAACAGAATACCATATATGTGTACTTGAACATTCTATTTCATGTCGTTTAATGTGTACCAAAATCACACGATCAGCAATTGCCTAAAGAATATGAAACTGCATAGACATAAATAGCTGTTTAATCACTTAAAAATATACATTTGCTTCCATGTCTTGCCTTCCGCTGTTACATAGTAAGACGTAAAGATTTTCTATTTATAACTCTTTAAATATACCGAGATTTTAACTTCAACAGGGATTCAATTTTTTACAACAAAGTCTCTTTGACAGTATAGAGTCGTTAAGCGGAGGAAAAGAAGGAATAAAAATGTGGATTGTGTTCATTGACTTGAGAAAAGACATTTCTCTCTGAAGCCTTCCGAAAAAACATTACGAATAAATATTAAACTAGAGATATACAGTGGAGTTTAATTCCTCTTCACTAAACAAACTAGCCAGTGCATCGGTGACACAGCGATAGAGTGGTTGCCAAACACGCCGCATGTGGTCCAGGGCTCGATCCCCGGCCACCGACTCACTCCTCTACCTCGCTAAATCAGCAATGAGACTGGTAAAGAGGGAAGGTTAGACATGCGGCTAGCAACCTTATCCTGTAAAAATAAATATCACTGCTACAGAAACTTCAAGCCTCTAGCTTGAAGCTCAGTGTTCCACTGTAAACATGAAGGAATAAAAAAAAACATCGATGTAAGTATAAAACTTGGGCACTGTGGTAGAGTATAACTCCATTACGGATAAGATTTTACTTTGATAAGTCACACAGTACTTGTTATACAGTAATATTAACTGATGAAGTTTCGAGCACAAACTATTGCCATTCATAATCATATTAAGTCACTCACTCACACAACTTCATTTATATACATGTGTGGAATCGATTAGATATTGTAATAAAATTCAATATGAGATAATGTACATTCAGAAATAATAATACGAGTGTTATTGATCAATTACAATCAGATGGGAAATAAGATGAGTGTTTTTATAGTCATAATAAGCTACTTGTTAGAATGTTGTGATGTGTTTGAATTGAAATATAATTTTCAGATTATTTATTATCCTCTTCTGATTTGACTGGCGGTAACGATATCTTCCATATTTCTGGTATTTGCATTGAGTTATTTCTGTTGCATGTGTTGTGTTGGGCGTAGACTCGATGAACAAGGATTCCGTAATCAACCTCTCTCTCCACCTATCTAGATTACTTTTTAGAATTTTAACCCTATCCCACCCTATTGTGTGTTTGTGTATTGATGCATGTAGTGCAGTTGCTGAGCTTTTTTCTAAATTATTCATCTTCTCGACGTCAACCATTCTTACCTTAGCTAAATTCTTATGTTCCGACAACCTGACTACCCCCGACCTACTAGTTTGACCTATGTAGTTTGCCTCACAGTTATTGCAGGAGATTTTGTAAATTATATTATTTTGTCTAATTTGGTCAACAGGGTCCTTTAACTTACGCAGCTTTTCCTACCTGAGTGAGTTTCTACATTTGAATGCCAACCTAATTCCTTCTTTATTAAGAATCCGTTGTAGGGTCTCAGATATCCCCTCCTTGTATGGTATAACAGTGGATGACTTATACTCTCTTATTTATGTTATCATTACTAGTTTCACAATCATTTTATTATTATACGAGCTCGCCTTGTAACCGGAAGGTCCTGGGTTCGAATCCCGGTGAGTGTGTGCTGATGAAGATTCCGAAACTAGGACGAAACAGCTGTCCAGTACTCCCGGGTTTTCCAATGGTTTTCTAACTAATGTCAGCTCATGATGAAATCCTGAAACCAATCAAATCCTTACAAACCAACACTTGAATCACAATTATTTTTATTTTGTTTTTGGCCTTTACTGATCTTCCTAATGAATTTTATAGGATAGTTATTCAACACCAACGCTTCTTTTATCTGTTTCATCTCATCGTGTAGGTCTTTTTTGTGCCACTTAGTGCTACTGCTCGGTTTGTTAAACGCTTGACTAAGCCTGCCTTCACAGTCAACAGATGAGATGAATTAAAGTCTAAATATCTATTAGAATGCGCTGGATATTTATAAACGACAGTGTGCAGTTTACCTTCTTCTATTCATTATATTTTACAATCTAACACCGTGGATAATTCTCCTTGTTCATTTCCCGATTCAAGTTTGAATTTTATTCCCCCTACTAGTGAGTTTATGTGTGTCAAGAAGCTAGGGAATAAAATTCACATTTCAATCGGAAAATGAACAAGGAGAATTAGCTATGTTAGATTGTAAAATAAAACGAATAGAAGAAGGTAAACTACAAGCTAGCGTTTATAAAAGTCCAACGCATTCTAATAGATATTTAGACTGTAATTCATCTCATCCGTTGACTGTTAAGGCAGGCCTAGTTAAGTGTCTAACAAACCGAGCCATAGCATTAAGTAGCACAAAAAAAGAGCTAAATGATGAAATAAAACAGACAGAAGAGGCATCAGGGGTAGGCATGATGACGAGAAATTTGTGAGTAAAAAAGTATACAAATCTTTAACGGTTTAATTACTCCCTCTTTAATCAGGAACGCACACAGGTTTAGCATAGAGATCACATTTTGTAACTTCAAGTTGCACACTTATGTGAGGAATGTGAACCGACAATAAAGGTCAAAGGTTATTTGAAATTATTAACACGATAAGTTGAAGTGTATGCGAAATCATGAGTAGAGAAGAGCAGATAATCCTACGTAATCGATAAAGACAGAGAGAGAGAAAGAGTTGACAACTAACTACTCAGCCGATGAGTGGTCATTTGGAAATAGATAACAAGAAACAAGAGAACAAAAGAGTGAAAATGGTAAATGTAAAGGTCACCTAGAGTTTACACTGCTACAGATCAATAACATAAAATTGACACTGAAGTCATAGTAATAAAAGAGGTTACAAGAAACACTGATGAACAGAAAGTTTTGGTTTTTCCTTATGCATCCCTGGATATTTGGCTGCATGAAGATGTCAGCGGAAGCATTTAAAAGGGGTTAATCTCACACTATACATGTGACTCTGAAAAAAACGTCTGATGTGAATGAGTGATCTGAAATTATATATGTATATAAGAAGAGTTGGTTTGTAAAGATTAGATTTGTTTTTAGTAGTTTGACCATGGATTGATATCAGTTAGAGAACCATTGAAAAACAGCATTGGAGTACTGGACTGGCAGCTGTTTCATCCTGGTTGGGGAATCATAGGCAGTACGCATCCACCGCTAAGGTTCGAACCCAGGACCTACCGGTTACAAGACGAGCTCGTAGACCAATGGCCACCACCCCATAAATTCTAACTTCTACCAAGTCGTGATTTAGCGCGACTGCCAACCGATGTCATCAGTGGGTCATCCATCCTCACACAACAAATGTAATTCTTACAAATCGACTCTTGAAAATTAATTGGTGCTCCCTAGTGACTTACTATAGAATAAAGTTTCCTGAAGTTCTAGTAAGAAGTCGTAACCAGTGAGGTCCAACCAGTCAAGTGTGAGGATGGATTTCCCATCGATGACATTGGTTGGTGCCAGTCGCACTAAATCACGAATTGGTCGAAGTTAGAATTCATGGGCTGGCGGCCATTTGATCGGGTCCCAGTGACTGGGTGGTATACCAGCTCGCCTCGTAACCTGAAAGTCCTGTTTTCGAACCCTCGTGGTGGGTGCGTACTGATGATGATTCCCAAACTAGGCTGAAACAACTGTTCAGTAATCCAGTGCTGGTTTACAGTGGTTCTCCATCTGATATCAATTCGAGGTCAAACTTGTATATATATATATATATATATATATATATATTGCATGGAGGATTCAATCATGAGCTGACGTCAGTCAGAGAACCATTGGGAAACCACCTGGGAGTACTGGACAGGTGTTTCGTCCTAGTTTGGGACTCTTCATCAGTACGCACCCACCGGGATTCGAACCCAGGACCTTCTGGTTCCAAGGCAGAAGTTAGAATTCAAGGACCATTGGATCGGGTCCCAGTGGCTCAATGGTCTACGAGCTCGTCTTGTAACCAGAAGATCCTGGGTTCGAATCCCGGTGAGTGCGTACTGATGAAGAGTCTCAAACTAGGAAGAAACAGCTGTCCAGTACTCCCAGGTTTTCCAGTGGTTCTCTAACTGATGTCAGCTCATGATTAAATCCTCCATGCAATCAAACAAAATACCTACAAAACCAATACTTGAAAGATATATATATATTCAAATCCCGATTCTCATTTGTACATTTGGAAAAATCAACAAATTGAGGGAGGAAATATATCCCTTTTTCACTTAGTTCCTTATCGTTCACCCTACACGAATATAGAGTTTTTTATACGAAGTTTGGACTAATCATGTAGTTATTCGAGTCCATTAAAATTGTCAGTATAAGGTTTATTTATTATTATTATTATATCCTTTAATTCCTAGAGGAACATAGGGCTTCAGCTGCGCGTCACCATAGCCTTTTGTTTTCTTCCAACTTTTTCACTCCCCTCCAGGTCTGCCCACATGCTTTCATCTCCTCCTCACATTACTTCCTCCAAGTCACCCTCGCACTGACGACCAACTCGCCGCTTCCCTTTCGGCCAGGTTCCACTCGAACAATGGCTTGTCTAGTGATGTCACTTGATGGTTTCCTCAGAGTATGGCCAATCCATCTCCATTTCTTCCTGCCTATTTGTTTCACAATCGGTTCCCGCTGAGTTGGTTCGCTCATTTCCAGAGATCCGTGTTGCTGATCTTTTCTGGCTGGACATCTGATCTTGAGTAGTGAGCGTAGACAACTGTACTGTATAAGGTGTACGGGGTGTAATTAATAGATCAAAAGTCATCAGAACAATTAGCTCATAGACATTAGCAACAAGATGAACTATATTTTGAAGGAGGATTGAAAGTATTTAATTACGGAATTCAAGATCACTTAATTCGTAAATGTTTTGCAGTAAGTTATTACATAATCAATAAATTTCGAAAATAAGGATGACTAAGAAGAATTACTTAAAATACAAGCAAGTTAACAGAATTAGCTAAAATTTTAAAAATCGTAAAAATTAACAAGGTCAAAAGATAGTTAAACGGTGGGGGGAGGGGGGGAAATTCGCGCTTTTAAAAACTTAAGACACACTATGTAGTTGGCCATGGCAAATACTTTTTAATATTTTTGATTACGGCTTGATTCCACACCGTATTCTTGGTACAGGTATGCAATATTGAGCATGTGATATCGGTAGCCCAAATTTTGCAGGCCGACCATAGATATCAGATGTGAGTCGGCAGGGGATCGAACCCCGGACCATGTGCATGATCGGCGAGAGTCCTAACCGCTGTACTACCGACGTTACACAAATAACTTTTGAACATACACATTTGACTTGTTCAAATTTTAGAGGCTAAGGGTGTTGACGTTCACGGATAGTACGAAGTATACTAACGCAAGATCTAATACCCACAACTTTTGTAGTATTTGTTCCGCGTATACCAAAGGCAAAGCAAAACACCAGAACTGACCATCCAAATTACGGATTGTATTTCAGGATCAAATCGGAGTGCGAGATGATTTCTTAACTAGCTAGGGATCGTGCACGAACGAACGAATGTAACACGGGAGAGTGCCAAGTTTCATGGATGCTTGACCGGAAGCCTTCAGCTAAACAAATCAACTAAAACAGTGAGGATAAGCTTCAAATGTTCAGTGACGAATGCTGTGGCCAATAATTCTGGGGAGTTACCTACCGCTACAAGGTAAATTCCAATTGCCTCCGCTGTATGTAACAGTCGTACTCGTAGACCTTGCGAAAGGTTCAGTAAAATACGACAAATAACTTTAATTCTCTCTTAGAGTCAACTTGATATCCAGTATAGACGACAAGATGAGCGCTAGTATTGAGCTGTGTATAGCAGCTTTATTCGAACCTTTGTAAAACCAAGATGGGAGGTGTTCAGAAATTCGAATATGAACTTGCCTGATCATTTGCTCAATGTAACTAGCTTTGTACGTGCAGTTTAACTGATAAATACACATGGAAGAGGCGAAACAAGGCAGTTTGTCTTCATTTCTTGAACACAGTATTCAAAATTCCTTTTTTGTATATCTGTTCAGCTTCAAAGTGAAGTTACTGAAAAAGACTCTTCTCTGACTTACATCGTCTTAGTCCCCATGTGATGTATTCTTAAACTTCTCTCATATGGAAATTTTTCATACCCTCATTTAATCATCAACATTCAATTAACTGAAGCGTGAAAATGATTTCAGTTCATTAATTTGTCAATGATAATGACAAGCTCAGATTATGTATTCTAATAAATAAATATTCGTCTCTCTTCATTATTATTATTATTATTGTATCCTTTAGTTCCTAGAGGAACATAGGGCTTCAGCTGCGCACCTCCATTGCCTTCGGTTTTCTGACAACTTTTTCACCCTGCTCCAGGTCTGTCCACATGCTTTCATCTCCTCCTCGCATGACCTCCTCCAAGTCACCCTTGGACGACCAACTCGCCGCCTCCCTTTCGGGTTCCACTCGAGCTATGGCTTGTCTAGTGATGTCACTTGATGGTTTCCTCAGAGTATGGCCAATCCATCTCCATTTCTTTCTGCCTATCTGTTTCACAATCGGTTCCTGATTGGTTCGCTCCCAGAGATCCCTGTTGCTGATCTTTTCTGGCCATCTGATCTTGAGTATTGAGCGGAGACAGTTGCTAATGAAGGTTTGAAGTTTGTTTGAGATACTCTTTATGACTCGCCAAGTCTCTGATCCGTATAGTAGCACTGACTTTACATTGGAGTTGAAAATCCGGATCTTATTTTTGATGCTGATTGCTGTTGACCTCCATTGATAAGGATTATTATAAATTTATACCTAGATATGATAGAGAAGATTTGTAGCTCAGGTGGATGATTTTGATGTGGTTTTGTTCTCTGAGCTGGATGGTTAGTTTGCGAAGCTTTCATCACCTTACTGGGTGACATCTTCAGCGCATACTTCAATTTGAAGTGAGCTTTTAGATTTCTCCACGAGTTTATTAATCATCTCTCCTGGTGACCTTGGACGTGATTGGTTGTTTGTGTGTGTTTTCACACCTTCTAGGTTACTTGTATTGGAACCGGTTGTTTCTTTGACCTGAACTTTGACCCTTTGTGTGTGAAGTTTCTTTCTTATTGGTTGATAACTTTTGTCTATCTCGATGTGTCTATTGATTGATGATTCACTGGAATGCCAAGCTTCTAAAAATTCTCTAGCATTCTTGTTATTTCCTTTGTCTAATATCTGAACGTTGTCCCAGTCGAATTGATGTCCGTAGTTGTCTGTGTGTAGTGAAATGAGGGAGTGGATATCATGTCTTTTGACGGCTAGCTTATGTTCGTGGATACGAAGACGAAGGGGACGTTCACTTTGGCCGATGTAGTGTTTTTCGCAGTTGTTACAGTTTATTTTGTAGATGATGTTGGTTTTGTCTTCTTTCTCTGTTGAGTCTTTTGGTTGACATAGAATTGAGTGCAGCGACTTTGTTGGTTTGTGTACGACGTCAATTCCTGAAGGTTTGAAGAGTCTTGTAGTGATTTCTGAGATATCTTTTATATATGGTAAGGCAATTTTCTTTGTGCTTTCCTTGGTGGTTTTTGCTTTGGTAGGTTGGCTTGGGGGTATATGTCTCTTGATGAAATTCCGTGGATATCCATTCTTTTGGAAGACGTCCATGAGATACTTTTCTTCAATTTTCCTTAAGGTGGGAGTGCTGCAGTGAGTCCTTGCTCTCTTGAATAGTGTTTGTATGCAATTCCTTTTGTGTGTTATTGGGTTGTTGCTGTTGTAATTCAGTATTTGGTCTGTGTGAGTTGATTTCCTATAAACTTGAGTTTCTAATTCTCCTGTAGTTGTTCGCCTGACTAAGACGTCCAAAAATGGTATTTTGTTCTCGGACTCCTCTTTTCTTGTGAATTTGATGTCGTTGAAGACGTTGTTTATTAAGTTGTGAGTTTTATCTAATTCGTTTCTTTTGATGATTACAAGTAGACGTCCCCTTCGTCTTCGTATCCACGAACATAAGCTAGCCGTCAAAAGACATGATATCCACTCCCTCATTTCACTACACACAGACAACTACGGACATCAATTCGACTGGGACAACGTTCAGATATTAGACAAAGGAAATAACAAGAATGCTAGAGAATTTTTAGAAGCTTGGCATTCCAGTGAATCATCAATCAATAGACACATCGAGATAGACAAAAGTTATCAACCAATAAGAAAGAAACTTCACACACAAAGGGTCAAAGTTCAGGTCAAAGAAACAACCGGTTCCAATACAAGTAACCTAGAAGGTGTGAAAACACACACAAACAACCAATCACGTCCAAGGTCACCAGGAGAGATGATTAATAAACTCGTGGAGAAATCTAAAAGCTCACTTCAAATTGAAGTATGCGCTGAAGATGTCACCCAGTAAGGTGATGAAAGCTTCGCAAACTAACCATCCAGCTCAGAGAACAAAACCACATCAAAATTTATACCTTTCTACCCTCTCTTATTGTTCATTCACTTTCAAACTCTGGCATTCACTGAATGATTTCAGCTCATTCTACTCTTTTTTTCACAACTTCACTTAGGAGATGTTCACATTTCTATGCAAACTCAGTCATCAAACAGAATGTTCCACCGTTGGTGACATCCTTGTGAATGTGTAAATTCATTTGTCTTTATGGAGATAAGTACATAGACCGTACTAGTAGGGTAATGTCTTTAAATTCACCATTTCTAATACGGCTCTGCTCATTTGAACACAGAAGGAACAAACATTAGTGCAGAATAATATGCATCCATTTTATCTCGTCAGTCCTCTTCAGCTGCATACAATCTGTGATATTTAGTAAAACCAGTTATCATACAATCTTGTCTATCATACAGTCCTGTCTATCATCATGAATTACTCCTCCAGTAAGTTAGAACTGTTGGAAGAGAGTCATAGTGAGACAAAACATAAGAATGTCATAAGGTTATCTCAAATTATTATTAGTTATATATATTTTATAAGTCAAAGTGAAGATGGGAATAAGACAAGCTGGCTGCCTACTATATCCAATGACTTTCCTGATTGCAGTAGACTGGATAATGCGGCAGACAGCAGGCAGTGAGGAAACAGGCATAAAATGAACTCACACAAAATATTTGGAGGATCTGGATTTTTCATAGGCTGGAAGATATGCAAGTGAAATGCAACAAGTTGTCGGTAGAAAAAGCATCAAAGATAGGACTTCCTTAAGGTGAACATAGAGAAAACAGAAGTGATGATGAAGATTCCTGGCCAACAACAACAGAAAACAATCAGCCAGCATAAATGGGAGAAATCTGAAAGAAGCAACCTACTTTACCTACCTACCTACCTACCGACCTGGGAAGCATCGTTTCAACTACAGGTAGACGGAAATAATGAGGATATCAAAGCGAGGATCGATCGGGAAAGCAAGAGAAGCTTTCATTACTCTTAAATCTGTGTAGGGATGGATCAACAAAACCCAGCATGAAAAATAAGATCCGGATTTTCAACTTCAATGTGGAGTCATTGCTACTTGCTATATGCATGAGAGACTTGGAGCGTCACAAAGTGCACTTCAAACAAACTACAGACTTTCATCAACATCTGTCTTCGCTCAACACTGCTCAAGACCAGATGGCCAGAAAAGATTAGCGACAGGGATATCTGACAGTGAGCGAATCAACCCAGCAGGAATCCATTGTGCAAGAAGTATGCAGGAAGAAATGGAAGTGCATTGAAGGCCATACTCTGAGAAAACAAACCATCAAGTGAGTAACATTACACGCCAGACTGTCGAGTTGCGTGGAACCCAACGGGAAGCGGCGAGTTGGTTGTCAGTCCGAGGTTGACATAGTGGAGATCATTTGAAAAGGAGATGAAATGATGTGGGCAGACGTGGTGTCTGGTGAACACGTTGGAGAATAACCGAATGAAAAGAAGACGTGTGGCTGAAGCCCTATGTTCCTCTAGGAACTAAAGGAAACAGTAACAATACAGTAATCATAATATTCTATAAGAGTGAAGTTTCTTGTAAAAAAATGAACAATTTTCTACTTTTAAGGTGATGATAAGTCAGTGCACAATCAGAGATACTGACTTACAGTGATTAGAACTTAGTAAAAACTCAAGAGTTTATAGGAGGAGAGTTACCAGAGTCCCACGACAGATTAATTTTGAACATAAAGGTCAAAGATTATAGTACAATGACTGAAAGCTACCGTGTGTTCAAAAGGAATCCGTCGTTGAACTTTAATTACCCTGATAACTTTCACTTTAGTCATTCTTTGCCTTCATCTCTTTATTTCCACTTCCCCCCCTCCTTTCTCATTTTTACGTGATTTTCATACGACACTTTACTTTTAAATCCCTTTAAATTCTGTTCACTGCATTACGTCATCTTCTTATTTGATTTCAAACACATCAAATTTTGATTCTTCCGTCGTATAAGTTCTAATCACTGTATATTAGTATCTCTACTGATGCAATTGTCACTGACTTATCAACACCATAAAAACAAAACTGCCCATTTTTTTACGAGAAACCTTACTCTTATAAAATGCATATGACTAATAATAATTTGGTTGCATGGAGGATTTGATCATGAGCTGACATCATTAAGAGAACCACTGGAAAACCTGGGAGTACTGGACAGCTGGGAAGCCGTGACCAGTAGGATACAGCAGGTTGAAGATGAGGCAGTAACTCATCGAAGAAGACATTGCGAAATGGTCGCACTATGTCGTGAATTGGCAGAAGTTAGAATTCAAGGACCATTGGATCAGGTCTCAGTGGCTCAATGGTCTACGAGCTTGCCTTGTAACCAGAAGGTCCTGGGTTCGAAACCTGGTGGGCGCGTACTGATGAAGAGTCCAAAGCTAGGATGAAACAGCTGTCTAGTGCTCCCAGGTTTTCCAGTGGTTCTCTAACCAATGTCAGCTGATGATGAAATCCTCCATGCGATCAAAAAATATCCCTACAAAACCAATACTTGATAATAATAATAATAATTTGATATAACCTTAACATTCTTATGATTTTTTTACAACAGTCCTAACTTACTTGAGGGATGATTCACGATGATAGGTTGTGCGCAGATGACGAGGACGGACGAAACAAAATGGAAGCATATTATTCTGTATCAATACTTGTTCTATCTCTCTTGATATTCATAAAAGGGTATTCGTGGCTAAAATAGCTCATTTCTTGAACACTTTGTTCTTAGAAAGCATTCCACACCAGTAGAAAAATAATATAAGGTAAGGTGAAGTTGTTTGAAGGGATTCAGGTTGCATATTCTGTCCACAGAAGAAGCTCTTGCTATACACAACGGAAATACTGAAATGTGTATAGAGAAACGACCTGTTCGACTCCTTTTATATTACCGTTGCCTTAAACAATTTTGTAAGTGATCCATATTTATTCGTTTTCGTCTCCTTTTCTTTAAAACTTACACTGTATATATTCTGAATCTCTTAGTCTTATGAACAATATTCCTGTTTTGATGAGCTAGCAGTTTTTATGATAATCCTTTCTGAGTGACACTCATTACCTATTGTATTTAGATTACGTGAGACTATTTAACTAAGTTTCTTTATTTTTGCTGACATTTAATTTTTAACGTTAGATGTCTCGTTCACTGGGCTAGAGTTATCTGTTCAAATGAGACACTGAACGAAGAACTCAGTAATATTTGTGATCTCTACTAAGTAGAAATCGATATCTGACTAAATTCTTGAACAAACACATGAACTCAGAAAGTAAAAAGTCGGATATGTTGACTGTTCTCCCCCCCAAAAAAAATCAGTCTTCCTAAGATTAAAATTCACGGGTGATGTCAATAGTGAAATTTCATCACAACGTCTGAGAAACGCCCTCAAATAGACTTTCAACTCAGTTAAGCTATGCTATATATTCACTGGCTAGCCAATATTCAGTTCAAGAAATAAAGACAAACCGCCCTTCTTCTCCTCCCTCATGTGTGTGTATTTACCAGTTTACTTTCTCATGCAAAGCTAGATACAATGGGCCTACGATCAGACAAGTTCATCGTCGAATTTATGAACACCTATCTAAGGTCTGAATAAAACTGTTATACGCAGCTCAATACTAGCGCTTATCTCGTCTTCTATACTGGACATTAAGTTGACTCTAACAAAGCTTTTAAAGTTATTTATCGTATATCAACCAACGTATGTATGGTCTACGAGTACGACTGTTACATACAGCAAAGGCAATTGAAATTCATCTGAACAAGATAAATGTATGCGTTCAACAGAAATCTGTATAGCCTGTTTCTCTACCATGGCTAACTACGTAAAATTTATTAAGTTTTAAAAACGATTTGCCTTTCCTCTTGTGGGTATTTTTTGACTTGGTTAATTTTTACAATTCTAGTTAATTCTATTAACTTGTTTGTATTTTACGTAACTGCCCTGAGTCATCCTATTCTTCTTAGTCATCATTGCTATTTTACAAATTTCTTGAATATGTAATAACTTATTGCTAACCCCTACGAGTTAATTGATCTTGGATTCTTTAACTAAACATTTTCACCCCTCCTTCAAAACTTGTAGTTCTTGTTACTAACATCTAATAGTTAATTGCTTTGGTGACTTTTAACCTTTTAATTTCATCCCTCTATACCTAAAACTGCATAAATAAAATAAACACTTGGTTAACAAAATCATGATATCTATATATTATTATAGGGCCTATGATGAGCAACTAATTGAGAAGGTATATTCCAATAATTTATTCAGAGAAAAATAGTTCGAGCGAACAATTCTGGTTTCAGTAAATTCTTGCTTCATCGGGCTCTACAATTAGAAATCCATTAATTCAAGCATACAGTAGCCAGCCAGTAAGGGCGAATTAAAATCATATCAGAAATGTATTGTCGAACAAGTATGAATAAGATAGGATGGGACAATAGTCAGCTAGTTTTGAATATTCATGGTCAATAAGTGTTATGTACTCGTCGAGTAGTTAATAGTTCTGACGCGGAAAGAGGGAAATCAGAAGACCACCTCATTCACGATTATACTTGTATTTTCCAGACAAGGAAAATAAATGTCACACAAGAGTGTGAGTGAAATGGTACGAAAATGTACGAAATGTGAGAACAAGAATAATATAAAAGTGTACAAAGCAAGAGTATATATGAAAATGGCTAATACATATGAACCAATAAGATGACGTCTTACTAAGATTGGTTGTAATGTCATGTGATAGTAAGGTCAAACATTGTTTATTTAGTTAGTGGACAGACAAAAGCATATTGTCAGTTATCATGAAATATCGATCCATATACACATAGCAAAATATAACAGACTGCCAAAAACAAACACACATCATGTGGGTACATATCAATAAGAACTTGAGATAAAATGAGATGAAATACTTTAGTGAGCGTAATCAGTAGTGTATGAGACAATATGAATACTACAGTAAATACAGCAACGAATGGGATGGACTAGACGGATGTTCAAGGGTGAAAATAATGACGATGATGTGATGTAACCTTAGGAGTGCTATCGGTGAACGATTAGCAATTTAGTGAAGTGAAATGAGCAGGATTTGGTTAATATGATAGCCAGTTAGAAAATCATTATTTAAACCTATGATAATAGAAATCCTAAGAAAGGTCATTATGCTGTAAAAGGTGAGAAATGAATGTTTGTCAGCGAAACAAAGGAATAAAAGAAGAAGAAAAGAAAAAAATTGCAATAGGAATTTAAAGTGCTAATTTTTATGGAGGATTTGTTGACCTTATTGTAATCCAAGGTAAACATTGCGATTGAATATACTTCTGTGGTGAGGGCAGGCTGCTAGCCAAATTGGTAGACAATTATTTACGTCAATGTTTGTGTCGCAAATATTGATCGTGAGAAAATATGAACAAGACTGATTCAACAACCAATCCCAGCAGACTTTGCGTAGGCAGATACAGTTAACATATAGATGATCTGACATTCAAGAAACAGTCACAAAGAGATGCAAGGTCAACTTTCTGTGAGAAACAACCAATCAGAAAACTGTGTTTGTTTGCTTGAATAAGCTATAATAATGTACATGAAAATCTATAAATATGTGTTGATTTCCTAAATAAACAATCTGTTTCCTGGCCCTTTTCTTCTGTTGTGACGCGTCTTCTGTAAAAAAGAGCCAGTCTTCTGGTATTGATTGCTACCGCCTTAGCTACTGATAGAAGGCGTAGTTGAGCTCCTCCAGATACATTACCAGGAACGCGTTAAATAACTAAGAACACCTGGTCAGTTTTTATCGAGTGTCCAGTAAATACCAAATGGACTAAGACTGCACTATTTACGCATTTGGTTACCCCTTTACTCAACCATACAGGTACATGTTCACGTGCACGCATGGATAAAGCCCTCTGAGTGCAAACAATGTAACTAGCTCCATATGAACAGTTGAATTCATAGATATACACTGATGACGCCATCTTTGGTAATTTATCCTTGATTCGTTGTGTGAGTACTGGTTTAGTTGAGAAGCTGAGTACCAGATTAGCCACAGGAAATGTTCTCTCTACTTCTGTATTAAGATGACATATTAAAATGTCAGCTGCAATTTCCCCTTTTTTACTTAACTTAAGATACAAAGGTTTCTTACCTATGTTATCTATCGCTACCCTATTTCTAGGTATCGAAATATACTTTTTCGGGAAGTTCTAAATTGATTATTAATTGATGCTTCTTCCCCAACAGAAAATAGTACTTTCAAGTTTACACATCACATCCAATATCGTTTTTACCGGCTAATATAAACCGATTTGATTTCTTCTTGACTTTGAGGTTCCTGGTCTTCAGTAAACTTCTGCGTAGTTCATCCCACCACTCGACTGTTTTAACTTTGGTTGACTCCAAAAAGGAGTGGTGAGGTATGTTAAGACTTTGTTGCTACTGTGAAAGGAGTTGATCCGCTCACCAGTAAGTCCTCCGGTATCGTCGTCAAAAGAAAAGAGACAATAATAATAACAGATATAATTAGTGAAGTTATTCAGACTAAAAGACAGAAAAAGAAATAAAGTAAACGTAAAAACAAACAGCTAATTAAATTTGAAGTTGACATATATATATATATATATATATATATATATATATATATATATATATCATTAAATTATTTCATCTCATTTTATCTCATGTCCTCACTGACTATGCCTATCCAAAAACTAACTGACTATTGTTCCATCCCATCTTACTTATACTTGTTCCACAATACACTTTCTGATATGATTCTAATATGCCTTCATTGGCTGGCT
This sequence comes from Trichobilharzia regenti, assembly GCA_944472135.2. Lineage (NCBI taxonomy): Eukaryota > Metazoa > Platyhelminthes > Trematoda > Strigeidida > Schistosomatidae > Trichobilharzia > Trichobilharzia regenti. The sequence goes on along the minus strand of OX235265.1, from coordinate 80,283,507 downwards.
GGCTATTGTATGCTTAAATTAATGGATTTATAATTGTAGCGCCTGATGAACCAACAATTCGTTGAAACCACAAATGTTCGCTCGAACTATTTTTGTTCTGTAAAGGAATATATCTCTTTACTCAATATGTCCTTAATTTTTATGTTTTCTGGCCTAGTAAAACTAACAGTTGACCTTTATAGTCGTTTCCATAGCTTTTTGTAAGACTGTATAGCTTTGATGTGAAGTTGTCAAAGGGATGTCTTGTAACGATCTATGTGTTTTGAATGTATCTCACATGGATAGGGGATGAATATAATTTTGCATTAAAATGAACCTTGTTTTAAAATTAGATTATCAAGGCAGATTCGGAGTAAGGAATGACACATAAAACAGGTTTAACCCTACTTTTATGGTTAGGGCTTTAACAAAATTTACGAATCAATTAATCCCGGAAATCGATCTGCAAAATTATCTATCTCAAAGTACATCACAGAGAGAGAGAGAGAGAGAGAGAGTGAGTGAGTGAGTGAGATGGGTCATAAAGTTGATATCAGTAGTGCTTTTAAACCCATATATACATAAAACAACTTTGGGTCATTGACTTAATTTTGGTTAGAGCTTTAGTCATAAAAACAGGGTTAAACCTATTTTATGTGCTCAGAAATTATTTGTCATTATTTACGCTGAACCTGACATGATAATTTTATGTTAGAACAAGACATATAAGCGAAAAATTAGATCTGCGTCAGGTTTTACTCTAATTTACATAGATTTACATTTAGAAAATTTGACCAGTGAGGGTGAGTTCGTGGATCAAATAATAATAATAAAAATAATAATAAAATAATGTGGTGAATGTTTTGAACGTAGTTAATAACGATGATTATAATGATAACAAAATACTGATAATAAGGCTTATGCAGGCGGTGAAAAGAATAACAAAGGTAGTATATGTATATATGTGTATATGTAGACAATTCACTAAATAAATTAGGTCAAATCTCAAAAGTCACGTAATATTAAAGGTGAAGTGGACAGATAATCAGAGTTTAAATAAATATAATGGGAATACGAAGGAAATGGAAAATAAGAAAGATCGGGGAAGGTTTTGATTAGAAAATAACTACCTCTGGTTCTTTTACAACCTGATTCATCCTGTGTCAATTAGCATTTCCTGTCGAGGAAGGCGATGGCTAGGCAGACAGGTGTAACACATGTCGTAACCATTTCAGTCGATGTAACTTCACAACGTCGTCGATTGATTTTCTTTCCCTATCTATCTCTCGACCGAAGCCTAACCTCAATATTGCTCACCCTGTTATGCGACTTCACACAGGGGGTAAAACTCAGGCACCGATGATCAAAGACGGCTAGCTAGTCGTTTCATGTCTTCCACTCTCAATGGCCAGGTCTCACAGTCATAAAGGAGGACGGGCCGAAATGCCGAGCAGTACACACGTCCTCTGTTCGATAAGCAGCCGGATATCACATCTACACCACAGACAGCGTAAACTGGTAAATGCTACCTAAGATTTCATCAGTGATCAACTCGTTGGTGTTGGCTGATCCAACATCCCAAATGAGTGAAGTGGTCACCCTACCACTTCACTCCCACATCACTTCCACTTCCTAATTACCACTCATTCACTAGATTATTTATTTCATTGTTTTACTCTATCCCGCCTACTCAACTTCTCTTTATTATATTGATTAGTGTTTGTGACTATGCCTACAACAATTTATCTCTTTTGTGGAAAAAAACAAGGCAAAGTTCAACAATAGCGTCCCAGGAGCGCGAACGCTTCAGTGACCTTGAACGCATGCTAGTCACTGGCTAACGTCACCTTTCGTTATCATAGCTGAAATATCAACGCTATTCATTATATAAAGAGCAAGTTTCACCCAGATCACGCTTTTAATTACTGTTTGGACAATGTGTTAATATCTCGTTAGGATTAGGATAAGGTTAGGATTAGAGTTACGGTCATAATCAGGATTAGGGTTAGGTTTACAGCAGGATAAGGTTTGTCATTAAGTTTAGGGTTAGGGTCAGGATTAAGGCTAGGGTTGCGATTAGGGATAAATTTGTAGTTAATGTCGTTTATTTCAATTCGTTTTATTATCCTAATTTTCCTTGTATGTAGTCGTCGATCATTTTACTGAAACCATATTAATTTAACCGAGGGCTTTGGAGAGGACTGCATAGCAAGAGAAGAGAGATGAATGATTCACAAAACAGCACATCTTCAGTCACCTCGGTGAATACATGTACAGAAACTAGTCCAACTTAGCAACTGATACTCTTCATCATAACTGGGACGTATTTTTGAGTCATGTCAGAGAAGGATAACCCCTGTTCAATGTGTTTTCATGCATTTTCTTGTGAATATACGTCATTTTTTTGTGCATAAATTCCTTATTTTTATGATTGGTTGGCTGAAGATCACTCGTTCGTTCGCATCCCTTGGGACGCTATTGCTGAACTTTGCCAAAAACACAACAGTATGGAAATGCGATTGTACAGTTAAAGAGGAAAGTGGATTTACCGGGAAAAGAGTCTCTTCTTTGCTGTACTACCTGTTTTTTGTGTTGGTGGGGTTTTTCTGCCCATTATTACTGGAATGGGAATCATTCATAAAATATGATTTATTTTGCATTATTACATTTCAGAAAAATGAACATTAAGAGTGATATAATTGAAAATAATGCACGCGAAAAAAAACACCCACAATTTGAAACTAATTGAAATGCAATATGATTGACTGTTGGTTGCTTCAATCCTCCGCATATACGTGTGTATGTATGTGTGTGTTATGCCTAATTCAAGTACAAATGCTTTGAAAGATAAAAAAAATAAACGAAGAAAAGCTGATGGGATTGTCAGCTGGTCTAAATGGGGGAAATTATTGTCCAGCTAATGATATTTGTACACATATTAGAAGTATCTACGATCCATTATTAAATCACGGAATATATACATTTGATCATGGGGAATAATAAAAAGACGGTTACAGGGAAGAAAATTTTCTTTTCAACGAATTCATCGTTAACTAGGCTGTACATTCGTGTTATTGATATAAGTATGGTCTAACACCATACTCTCCGACCCCCAACACCTACTCTATTCCCAACCCTCTCCTTGCATCTCATCAGGTAGAACATGAAATCACTACAAAATAATATATGCTCGTACAACCAAGTATAGGAACTCAAAGATACCATATTTGGCCAGCCCGTGTTCTAAGTGACAGAGACAGTGTTAAACGCGAAACCTATGACTTGCTTTGTTATTAATAACATAATTTTGGCCCTCGTTATTTCCCCCTTATACTCTCTTATTTGTACTCTATGGTGAACAACTTCTTAAACATACTTAGCTACCTAAATTATTAACATTGGCTTACTTTTTTTGTACTTTACTCTATTCCCTCTTTTGTGTATCTACTGATTCCGACTATATTAGCACTATGGGTATTACAAAATTGTCCTGTCATTAACCATCATGTAATATTAGTTTTGTGGTTGTTTTTTGTTCGGCAATATTAACTGACAATCTTGGTTGTGAATTCCATTATTACCGTCTTAAAAATTTTGTATTATGCATGATTCCTCACACTACCACAACAAACACCGCATTAGTGCTGACAATAAAAAAACACAAGCTGAAATGTTTATTTTATGATTGTTTAGTGTAGTTCAATCAAATTAACTGATCATCTTGGCTATAAACATTCTTAAGAACATCTCATAACTTCTTGTATGATCATAGCTTTACTGTTACCACGCATAAACATATCATAGCTTCCACTACCCAATACTGAGATATTATTTATCATGTCGTTTATTTCCCTTTCTACTTCTTGGCATTTTTTCGTATTTTTTTGTTGCTATTTTGTGTTTTTTTATGTATATATTTTTTTAAATAGTCCTTTTAAATTTTTGATAAAATTACATGCAATATTGTAGATAAGTGCTGAAAATTCCACACTGTACCACTAGTACTGTTTCTGGAATAAAGCAAATTATTATTATTATCATTAGTATAAAAAATTGGGCACTGTGGTAGAGTATAACTCCATTATGGATAGAGCTTTATTTTGATAAAGTCACACAGTGTTATACAGTAATATTAACTGATATTACTGTATAACACTGTGTGATTTATCAAAATAAAATCTTAACCATAATGAAGTTGTACATTCGTGTATTTATAGTAACTGGGTGGGAAAGTTCCAGAATAATTTCCGATCAAAGGTCAAATTAATAAAATCCCAAAGTGTAATAAACACGAAGATCGGATACAGAATATAAAGTAAAGTAGATAGGTTGTAGTATTATCCTAGATATATTTCAGGTCAAAGGTCAAATTTAGTAAAATTACGTAATAAATGAGTGGGAAAGTTCCAGAATAACTTCCCATGAAGAGTCAAATTAATAAAATTACAATTAGGAATTGAAATGCCATAATAAACAGGGGTGGGGTGGGGGATAAAACTCAAACAAAGTGGCATCATAATTACTGAGAAGACTGACATATTGTGCAACTGGGGTTTAGAGGTTGACGGATATCTCGTTCAGCAACTTCTAATTGATTTATTCTCGCGTATCAAAGACAAAGCAAAAGCCAATAATCGATCGTCCAAACTTCGTGATATATTTCGGGATCAAAACAAGCCGTCAGACGAACGCTTAGCTGGCTAGTGATCGTGCACGTGACACGACGGGGTACCAAATGGCGGGGATGCTTGACTGGAAGCCTTCAGCTAAACAAGTCGACTTAAACAGTGGTGGTCAGCATCCAATGAGTGATTGCTGTGGTCAATAATTTTGGGGAATTATTTACCGCTACAGGGGTTTAGAAATGTAGAAATAACAAAAATAGACAGGATGTTTGGATAAAAAATCTAGTGGGATCATAACTAATGTGACGAATAACTGTTTATGCAATCAGGGATTAAATATGTAGAATTAATAAAATAACAAAATGGACAGGAAGTCCGGATATGAAAATATGGTAGTGTAAATAGGGTTTAAGAAAAAGTTAAAAATAACGTAAATAAAAAGGAAATTTGCATAAGAAAGGCAGTGGGTTAATCACTATTAGAACGTATTTTTTTTTGGATGCATAGCGTGGGTTTGAGGTTTTTGGATGTCATGATTTTACTCCCTTTGATCGAATCTTGTATATTATTTTGAAGGATTTTTCGAAAGGCGCTGAATATTCTAAGTTAACCAGATGTTCTGTCACTCACTGAATTATACTCACATTTTCGATCTCCTTTTGCTAACCAGGCTGGATAGTGTTCACGAGCGCGTTTTTCAAGTTGGCGCATGGTACGGCTGATGTACTCAGCTCCTCATGAGCAAGTAAACTGGTAGCTGTACGCTGAAGTCACTCAATGCGACAGCTTGTCTTTCGCGTTCTGACTGAACAGTTTCTTGCAGGAAAACATCAGTCATAGGCTTGCTGCGAAGTATGTTTTCCTCAGAGATTTGAAAAGGCGTTTCCGAAGGATTTCTGCTTGTGTCACCATTGAATTCTAGATTAAGCAGGAGTATTTTATTCGGGACGGATTTGGACTTGTTGAGATTCTTGTCTATGAACCTAGGCGGAAAACTGTTTTTCATCAGGGTTCCTCGGAGATTACTTAGTTCTTCATCAACCACTGCCTTGTTGCATATCTTTCGAATCCTCGAGGAAAGGGCGTATATAAGGTAACTTTCTCAGCTGAGAGGCACGAAGCTTTGAAAGTTTATGAATTATCCATTCCATGTAGGCTTTTTGTATATGGACGTTTTCAGAGAGTTGTTGGCGTTTCTTGTCAGATAGACGTCGCATTCAGCTTCAAGAGTAAAGTCGACGTTTTTGTGGGCATTGTTGAAAATTTGAATTAAGTTTCCAGGGTCCAGGTTCTCATTGCAAATGATGAAAGTATCATCAATGCACCTCTTGTAAAGGTGTATGTCAGTGATAGTCGATGACAAAAAGTTGTTTCCGAGACTGTAAACCCTGATTCATGAGGAAAAGGCCCTACATTTTCAATGATGACTTATCCGTGTTAATATATGTGTAAAACTCGGGCACTGTGGTAGTAAGTAATTACATATTAGTTTGTTTATTATATATATAATACTGTTTCACTATGTGATATATCTAATAAACAAACTAATATGGGATGACTTATCCAGTAGAATACTGTAAAAGTCTGATTTCTACTCTCATCTGATACTTGCTAGTGACTGGTTACAGAAAGAAGCTGCCTGAATTTCTGGTGAGAAGCCATGACCACAATGGGGTCAAGTGTGAGAATAAATACCGTTGGCTGGTGATCGCGCTAATTCGTAGAAGTTAGGATTTATGGGCCACCACTGAATAGAGTCTCATTGGCTAAATAATCTACAAGCTTCCCTTGTAACCGAAAGATCTCGGCCTCGAACCCCTGTGGGTTTTTATTCCTTTACGTTCCCATTGGAATATAGGATGGCTTCAACCTCCAGACTTGAAGTTTCGGTAGCAGTGGTGTTTATTACTTTTACGGGATGGGGTTACAAGCTTTATACGCAACCTTCCATCCTTACCAATCTAATTACTGGCTTAGCGAGGTAAAGGAGTGCGTCACTGGCCGGGTATCGAAGCCTGGACCACATGGGGTGTGGTCGGCAAGTATTCTACCGCTGTGCCACAGACGCTTGAACCTCTGTGGGTGAGTACTACTAATGAGTCTAAAAGTAGGACGAAATATCTGCGCAGTACTTCAATACTGGTTTTCAATAGTTCGCTAACTGGTGTCAATTCGTGATGAGAATTGGAACAAATAAAATCCTTGAAAATTAGAAAAAAATATGCATAATTTAAATCTCTCAGTTTTACTTAATGCACAGACAGGAGAAACTGAAAAAATGCTGTTCAATACAGTGTAAGTTAATTACCATAGAATCTAAGAAACATTCGGTTATCCCACTTAACATCTAGTTCCTGTCGACGTTCCTTATCGGGACAGAAAATGAAGAGGAATGATGTTAGCACAGTTGATGAAAATGTTAGCAGGTTGTCAATGTAGTTGAAGATTGAACGATCAATTCATGATTGTTTAATCAAACCTAACTTCCCTATATTTTCGCGGAGGCATCAATACACCAGTCATTGTTTCATCGGTCGCTGTTCAGAAAGCATGTAAAAAACCGTCAGAAGTAATATCGTAACTTATTGTTGTAATATTTGTTCACAGACCTTAGCTATTATGCTGCTCATATGTTGGTGTTAGAATAAAGAATTCTCGAGTCACCAATCGGTGTTTTGGTTTTTGCGTCCGTTAGTACTAAGCGTTTCTGAAAGGCTTCGAGGGACAGCGAGAGGCCCGGCGTAGCAAGAGCTGGGCATTAACGGTTTTTGAGACGTGATTGACACAGGTACTTATACCTTTCTAAACATCTTTATTTATAAGTAATCTAAGCAGACAGAAGAAAATATCTTATCTGTGACTACTTATGTGGACAGTATTCAATTACAGTTGTCATCAGTATTTTTTTTTGATTACAGCTTGATTCCACACTGTATTTTTGGCACAAGTATGGAATTTTCAGCGTGGATATCGGTAGCCCGAAATTCGCAGGCCAACCATAGATATCAGGTGTGCGTCGGTGCGGGCTCGAACCCCGGACCATGTGCATGGTCGCCGAGAGTCCTAACCACTGTGCCACCGACGCTTGTTATTACCCTCTTTTTCATTTATTTATCTTTTTCCTACGAGAATTACCAACACTCTTTTCTTAAATAACCTTTCGTTCACCTGTTACATGGTACTTTTAGATGCTCTTTCCATTGACACACTGTTTTTCTAAACAAATGCTTCGTGTTACGCAACATTTAGTGTATGCTAACGAATCTACACTGTTTTAAAATATTTTCGTGAAGTGAACAATATTTCAAATTAATTTACTGCCCAAAAATGACCACTAATTGACTCTTCAGATGTACTCCCCAATGACCCCACCGGCTATAAAACCTTGGATAAGGTAAGCCTTCTGACCTTTCATATGGCCCTTGAATTCTAACTTCGGCCAATTCGTGAAACACAGCACACCCGTCAGCCCATATTGTCCGTGTTTGTCCATACATCAAAGCTGATAGAGCCCATTGGCCACGACCTCCCCCTAATAGCACTTCGTTCGTGCTGTTAAAGAATCCCAGACAAGGACGAAACAGCTGTTCAGTACTGGTGTTCAAAGGTTCATCTAACTGAATTCAGTTTGTGATCAATTTTGAAATCAATCAAATCCCTGAAGACCAACATTTGATCATTTATTTTTCTCTGTTTCACTATGTTTGATAGATTAAATATACATACAGACATACAAAGATGATCATGTTTAACTGTGATTGTACATTTAATGGAATATATTTGTCAAAATTTGTCTCTTCTCTGAATTGTTTGTTCAACTATATTCTTTCAAATTACTTTTCTAATCATTGTAACAAACACTAGGTAACTTTAGGTTAATCATTTTTGAGACTAATACATTCAATCTCATGACAAAATTCACTCATTCAGTAGTCATTTGCAGTGTAATCAGTTCATCTAAATCTCTAACTGTGACATTACAACAGGTTAGGTCAAAAGAATATATTGCTTAACTGCTGACCTCATTTTGTCAACACCCTACACTATACATACCAAGAGTTCACTAGCACAATGGTTTAAATACTTGCAGCTTTTGTTAATTATTCTCCTGGATTTCTACAAAATAATTGAGCGCTGAGTGAGAAGTAGACATTTATAAAATTATAGAAATGAATAATTCCTAAGTTTCGTTCAGCAATCTGATCCGAACTTCTTCAGGGAAATTAATCGAAATTAACATAACAGAGGTTTATATATAAAAGGAACATCTCTTATTTTTAAAAACTTTGTCCAATCATGAGCCAAGAAACATATATAATAAACAAAATTGTATGCTTATTTAATTGAATTTGAGATTTTCCCGTTGATTGATTGAACCGAAGTGCTCGGTTTCAGGTTGACATGTCTGTTGGCTTCTTGTGCAGTTGCTTCGACGATGTCTGGGCATTTAGTGAGTATTTAATTGGTGGATAGTGACTAGCAATGGAATTCACTGCTAGTCACCATCCGCCAATTGAAATTGTATGTTTTTATATAAAAGGATATCTCTTGTTTTAAATTGTTTGTCCTGTCATATGAATCATAAATCAGGTATAATAAGCAAAAATTGTATGAACTGTGATCAAAAATTTGACCTCAGACTTTCAAAATTGGTCTACTTTTATAGATAAGATTTTATTTTGATAAATCGTACAGTGTTTACAGTTATATGAACTGATGACGTTTCGAGCACAAACTATTGCCATTCATAATCATATCAAGTTACTCACACAACTTTGATCTCTCATTTATATTATTATTATTATTATTGTATCCTTTAGTTCCTAGAGGAACATAGGGCTTCAGCTGCGCACCTCCATTGACTTCGGTTTTCTGACAACTTTTTCACCCTGCTCCAGGTCTGCCCACATGCTTTCATCTCCTCTTCACATGACCTCCTCCAAGTCACCCTTGGACGACCAACTCGCCGCCTCCCTTTCGGGTTCCACTCGAGGGCTTGTCTAGTGATGTCACTTGATGGTTTCCTCAGCGTATGGCCAATCCATCTCCATTTCTTTCTGCCTATTTGTTTCACAATCGGTTCCTGATTGGTTCGCTCCCAGAGATCCCTGTTGCTGATCTTTTCTGGCCATCTGATCTTGAGTATTGAGCGGAGACAGTTGTTAATGAAGGTTTGAAGTTTGTTTGAGATGCTCTTTATGACTCGCCAAGTCTCTGATCCGTATAGTAGCACTGACTTCACATTGGAGTTGAAAATCCGGATCTTATTTTTGATGCTGATTGCTGTTGACCTCCACACAGATTTGAGAGTAATGAAAGCTTGTCTTGCTTTTCCGATTCTGGCTTTGATGTCCTCGTCAGTTCCGCCTGTAGTTGAGACGATGCTTCCCAGGTAGGTGAAGGAGGTTGTTTCTTTCAGGTTCTTCCCATTTATGCTTATTGTGGTCTGTTGGTGTTGTTGATGTTGGCAAGGAATCTTCATCATCTCTGTTTTATCTATGTTCACGTGAAGTCCTATCTTTGATGCTTCTTCTGCCAACTTGTTACTTTTCATTTGCATATCTTCCAGTTTATGGGAAATCAGACATATATCATCGGCGAAATCCAGATCCTCCAAGTCTTTTGTGTCAGTCCATTTTATGCCTGTTCCCTCGTTGGTTGCCGTTGTCTGTCGCATTATCCAATCAATTGCAATCAGGAAGATCATTGGTGATAGTAGACAGCCTTGCCTCACTCCCGTCCTCACTTCGAAGGCTTCCGTAAGTTTCCCGTTGTGGATTACTTGGCATGCAGCATTGTCGTATAACTGTTGGATGAGGTGTATAATTGTCGATGGGACCCCGTAGTAGCGAAGTAGTTTCCAAATGACCTCTCGATCGACGCTGTCGAAGGCCTTTTCAAAGTCGATGAAGTTGAGATAGAGAGGTGACTGCCATTCCAAGCTTTGTTCAATGATGATCCGTAGAGTGGCGATTTGATCAATACATGATTTGTTTCTCCTGAATCCAGCCTGTTCCGGACGAAGTTTTTCATCTAGGGCTTGTTTGATTCTCTCCAGGATGATGCGACTTAGTATCTTGCTTGGAATGGACAGAAGCATAATTCCACGCCAGTTTTTACATTGACTTAAGTCTCCTTTCTTTGGAAGTTTGAATAAGTAACTGTTCTTCCAATCCTCGGGTACTTTGCCCTCTTTCCACACCTTCTCCAGTAGTGGTGTCATCAAGTCCGCTGTTGTCTCTGGGTCTATTTTCAAAGCCTCTGCTGGGATTCCATCTGGTCCCGGTGTTTTCCCAGTTTTAAGCATCTTGATTGCATTCAGGACTTCTGATTTCGTCGGGGGGTCAGTGTTCACTGGTAGTTCTGCTTCCGTTGTTGGTATTGCTGGACGTGTTGTAGGTGGCGGACGATTTAGAAGTCTTTTGAAGTGTTCAACCCAGTGCTTTCTCTGTTCCACCTCTTTGGTGATTGACTTTCCATTGTCGTCCTTTATTGGCTTAATCTGTGTCGAACGTTTGCCCGAAAGGTTCCTAGTTGTTTGGTAGAGTGTGGCGAGGTCTCCTTTGCCTGCAGCTTGTTCTGCTTCGTTTGCCATGGTTTCATAATATTTTCTTTTGTCTTCCCTGGCACTTTTCTTCACTCTTTTGTTCAGTGTATTGTAGCTTGCATTCAGCTCCTGTTTTTGTTGCTCGTCGTGCACTGGATAATCTTTTGCTTCACTGTCCTTCTCTCTTCTATTAGTTTCCAAGTGTCCGTAGTGAGCCACTGTTTGTCCTGTCTCTTTTTTCTGCCTAGAATTTCTATGCAGGTTTGGCTCCACACCGTTTTCAAGTTGTTCCAGTGCTTTTCAACGCCGACCTCTTCGCTAGTGTTGATTTGTGTCTCGGCTTTGTCCTTTATGCTTGCAATGAAGATGTCCTTTGTAGCCTGGTCCTTCAGCTTTTGAGTGTTGAACTTGGCTTGTGGTCTATCTGCAGCTCCTGATTCCCTGAAAGCTTTTAATTTGATTTGGATTGTCCCTTGTACGAGATAGTGGTCTGAGCCAACGTCTGCTCCTCTTCTTGCTTTTGTGTCCAGTAGGCTGCGCCTCCACTTCCTTGAGATTGAGATGAAGTCGATTTGGTTTTTGGTTTGCCCGTCTGGTGACACCCATGTAGCCTTGTGGATATCTTTGTGCTTGTATACACTGCCACCAATCACCAGTTCGTTGAAGGCGCAGAAGTCGGCGAAGAGTTCTCCGTTTTCATTCATTTCTCCTAGAGCTTCTCTACCCATGATGAGTTCCCTTCCCGTATTGTCTGGTCCCAGTTTGGCGTTCATGTCTCCCATTAGTATTTTCATGTCGCCAGCTGGAGTATTGTCCATTGTTGCCTGTAGTTGCCTGTAGAATTCTTCTTTCTTCTCGAGGTCTGCGTTGTTTGTGGGTGCATAACATTGTATGATTGACACTTTCCTTCCTTTGGAGTTGAACCTGGCGGTCATTATCCTGGACGAAATCGCCTCCCATTGTATCAGGGCTTTCGTTGCCGTTGGTGACATCATGATAGCCACGCCCTCGGTGTGCGTGTGGTTATCTTCTGGGTGACCGGAGTAGATCACTGACTCACCTGTTGACAATTTGGTGAGTCCACTCCCATTCCATCTGCTCTCACATATTCCCAGCACTTGTATTCCGTATCTTTTCATCTCGTTGGCGATCTGGGCAGCTTTTCCAGTCTCGTACATAGTTCGGACGTTCCATGTTCCTACACAGACTTTTTCTTTTGGTGCAAGGAGGTTCACATACTGAAGTTCTGTAGCAATTTTTGTTTACAGGGTGGGGTTGCTAGCCTCACGCCTGAGAAAAGAATGATTACATTAAGTAAAAGTTTAGAGAGAAGCAACTTTTTGGGTTGCTCCCCTCAAAATCAGAAAATAACGGACAAACAATGAGAACAACATCAACAAAGGAAACAGTTCACAGAAAAAAGGGCAAAAAGCGACGACAACTATACAATAAGACAACATGCAATATAGTTCAGTACATTTAACTAAAATGATATCTTAACCATAAACTCACTGACTTGGAGCAACTTGAACATATAAATCCAACAATATATACAATTATAGATGTGTTTATGTTTAAAAATTCCACAAATCCAAACAGTGAGTTATGTGTATTATCTGTCAATAAGATTGTATTTTTTGGATTCAGTGTTCGAAAGGTTAATAATTGTGATAATTTCCGCAAACACTTTGCATAAAATTTTAGAGTAATAAGAGATTTTATTTATGACCATGTGTGAAATGGATTAGATATTGGAATAAAAATCAATGTGAGATAATGTACATTCAGAAATAATCGTACGAGTGTTGTTGATCAATTGCAATTAGATGGGAAAATTGGACGAGTGTTTTTTACAGTCATAATAAGCTGCTTATTAGAATGTGTTTGAATTGAAATATAATTTTAAGATTATTTATTATCTTCTTCTGGTTTGACTGATGGTATTAATAGTAGATGTTTAGTCTACTTTTGTTAAAATATATGTGTATATGCAGTTTACAATGGTGTGTGTGTGTGTGTGCGGATGAACAGTCATAAACCATTCGTTATTCTCTCCATAAGAAGACGTAGGCAATCGGGAATTTGACCAAGTGTGACTAGTTGTTGATACATATCCAATTTTATTTATTAGTCAGGATTTGCCATGCATCAGCTGACATCACACCTTCACTCCGGTTCAAACTGTTGGGATTCACCGATATATGTAGGGATTCTGCAGTCAGTCTTTCTTTATATGAACAAAAACCTTTCTGTAAAACCTCAAACTTATCAAAGTCAATTTTGTGTTCCGTTTCTATCGAATGCAGTGCAGTGCAATCGCTGAGTTGTTTTCTAGCTTCTTCAAGTCTGCAAACGTCCTTGGAACCAGATTGCCGAACGAAACGTTGGAATTAATCATTTCAGTTTTGCTGAAATTTTACAAATATAATTTTATAAATGTCTCCTGGATTTCGATTGGAATTTAGGGTTTCAGAAGCACATCACAGTTTCAATCTTTTCTCTGCTGTCTTTATCAGCTAGCTCCATGATTGCCTACAAGCTGTAATGTCGTCCATGTCACAAATGGACGCCCAACAGATCCACTGTTTGTAGGAGCGTAGTATTGGATAATTGTAACCTTCCTTCCTTTTGGGTTGAGTCACACTTTCATTATCCCACTGCATTACAGCTTTGGCAGCTGTTGGCAACATCATGAAAACCAATCACTGCCTCAGTGTGCTTGTAGTTGCCGTTTGAGTAACCAGACTGGAGTAGATTACTGACTCACCAGTTGACAATTTTGATAATGCACATCCGTTCCACCTTCTCTCTCTCAGATTCTGAGCACCTCTATACCATTCATCCTCACTTCTCTGACTAGATGAGAAGCCTTCCCATTGTGCGAACTTTCCACGTCATAATACTTATTTTTGCTTTTATCGAAAGAAGGCACTTCAGCTGACTAACTGACTGACTTCCAGAAAGCTTTTACCAGCCCACCGTAACATTTCGCCTCACCTAATCCAGCGAAAAATGAGCTTTTTCATGTATTTTTTCTGTGCGCTAAAGTTTTTGTTGTAACTAGTTTTTGATTTTCTGTTGTAGAGTCGATAGCCCCACTACCAATCTACCTTTTTTTTGCCAGATGGTAGAGTAGTGAACTAGTAGGCGAACCCTCCAAGAACCTCTTGTCTATATTAATATACGGAAGAAAACAGAGGTTGGTTAGATGTACAGTGAGCAGACTTTTGAGTGACACCACGCACTAGGCCGCCGGATGGAAATCTCGACTTGGGCGGAGGAGATGAAAGCCTTTGGACAGTCGTAGAGTCAGATAGAAAAAAAAAGACTGCAAGGAAGGGAGCCAAATAAAAATATGGTGTGTATGCTCTGTGGCATAAAATGGACTGACACAAAAGACTTGGAGGATCTGGATTTCGCCGATGATATATGCCTGATTTCCCATAAACTGGAAGATATGCAAATGAAAAGTAACAAGTTGGCAGAAGAAGCATCAAAGATAGGACTTCACGTGAACATAGATAAAACAGAGATAATGAAGATTCCTAGCCAACATCAACAACACCAACAGACCACAATAAGCATAAATGGGAAGAACCTGAAAGAAACAACCTCCTTCACCTACCTGGGAAGCATCGTCTCAACTAGAGGCGGAACTGACGAGGACATCAAAGCCAGAATCGGAAAAGCAAGACAAGCTTTCATTACTCTCAAATCTGTGTGGAGGTCAACAGCAATCAGCATCAAAAATAAGATCCGGATTTTCAACTCAAATGTGAAGTCAGTGCTACTATACGGATCAGAGACTTGGCGAGTTATAAAGAGCATCTCAAACAAACTTCAAACCTTCATTAACAACTGTCTCCGCTCAATACTCAAGATCAGATGGCCAGAAAAGATCAGCAACAGGGATCTCTGGGAGCGAACCAATCAGGAACCGATTGTGAAACAAATAGGCAGAAAGAAATGGAGATGGATTGGCCATACGCTGAGGAAACCATCAAGTGACATCACTAGACAAGCCATCTCTCGAGTGGAACCCGAAAGGGAGGCGGCGAGTTGGTCGTCCAAGGGTGACTTGGAGGAGGTCATGCGAGGAGGAGATGAAAGTATGTGGACAGACCTGGAGCAGGTTGAGAAAGTTGTCAGAAAACCGAAGGCAATGGAGGTGCGCAGCTGAAGCCCTATGTTCCTCTAGGAACTAAAGGATACAA
Organism: Trichobilharzia regenti; assembly: GCA_944472135.2. Classification (NCBI taxonomy): domain Eukaryota; kingdom Metazoa; phylum Platyhelminthes; class Trematoda; order Strigeidida; family Schistosomatidae; genus Trichobilharzia; species Trichobilharzia regenti. Next base: position 80,268,142 of record OX235265.1, on the reverse strand, counting down.
TAATAATAATATAATAATGCTCTGTGGTCCAGTCGAAACCCTTGCAAATATTACTAATAATAACCAGTTATTATTTTCATTTGTATATCAGATAAGAAGGAAAATAATAATGGTATATGGAATTTTATTTCATACAACCATTTCTCTTGATTAATTTAAGCAAGGAAAGAACGAACATATATGCAGGATGGAATAAGTTCACTTCTTAATTTCATGTTTTTTCTTCAGAGGCAACAGTCTAAAAATGAAGTCAGTTACTAACTAATCAAATGTAAATACGTGACATACTCCAGAAATAATCTCAACTCAAAGTGTTAAAGAGGAAGTCGGTGGAGGGTGAGTAGATATGGTAGTGAAAGTGAAATTGTTACGTAAACAAACAAACAGACAAACACTTTCTGCACCTAAAACACTTCTCTACTTAAATCTACAATTCAGTGGAGACTTATCAGCAGAAATACTGAGAAACCGCTTGTCCCGCTGCTCACTGAAAAAAAAACTTTCTTTGCGGTTGAACTTCGAATAACTTTCTCTAGGAAACCAATGATTCGTATGAATGTGAAAGGATAAGCTACCACTTCTGACTGCCCTCATTAATGTGCATGTACCAATTCATCTAATTGTGTGGGGTTAAGTGTATATCGGTCGTACCCAGCGCTTGCTATCTAAATGCATCACTGAACACTTTCAGACAGTCATGGTTTAATAAAGGAGGAAATAGACACATCCACGCTACAGGTCTGTCCTGAGACACCTGTCGAATCTAGACATCAAGCTAACCCACAAACGAACTTCAGAGTTATCTATAGAATATATGGGAATCTCACCAAAAGAGTTCGAGCCAAACTTCTTCAAAGTGCAGAGGCAATGACGAACTCTGTATACAACAGAAGTTTCTTCTGTCATTAAATCTACAATGGACTTGATCTATCTTAACACCAAATAGGTAATTTTTCTTTTAACTGACTAAAAATGCCCATAAAAATTTTCAAAAGAATGGATACTGAACAAAGAGTACTCTTTTCGATAAATTCATCATCAGCCTCTACATTCATACATACATTATAATGAATGAATGAGTTAGTGTTATAAAAGACATTAATGTTTAAATAACACCGACTCAATAATACTGATAAATTACACCTGAATCGCATCAACATAGAATAAGCTGAATGTCAGAAACATTAAGAAAGATAATAGTACAAATTCATGAGTTTATAGCTTCTACTGAAGGCCATGGCAACAGTAGGGCTGAACTTGCTTCTTTTGGACACAGAGTGCTGGTTGTTTGAGGCGAACCGCAATAGCCTCTGCTGTTTGGAGCCTGCGGTGCTTCGATGTTTTTGGTAATTTATTTGGCACCCGGTATAATATAGAGGAGGATTCATCTACGCTGGCTTTGTGTCCTGTTTGCACCAGATGTTCCAATATCGAGCTGTTAAAAGTTTCCACTACACCTTTACTTAGCCATGCTGGGAGATGTTCTCGAGCACGAAAAATCAAGTTCCTAGAGCAACGGCCAAAATAACTGGCTCCACAAGCGCAGTTGAATTGATAGATACAATTAGAAGTGGCTAGTCTAGGTACTTCATTTTTTTTTGATTTACAGCTTGATTCCACACTGTATTTTCGGTACAAGTATGGAATTTTCAGCATGGATAATGGTAGCCTAAATTTTGCAGGCCAACCGTAGATACCAGGTGTGCGTCGGTGTGGGCTCGAACCCCGGACCATGTGCATGGTCGGCGAGAGTCCTAACCACTGTGCCACCGACGCACAAAATAAAGCTCTGTGGCTGAGGGTCTTCACTAAATTTTTTTTTATACTTGATAGGAACGAAGCTATTGAAATATGTATATTGTCCTGTCCAAGTGCTTTTTCTATGCAAATTTCTTTTTATGCTACCATCTGGTTTTCTGGTAAGTAGGACATCCAGGAAGGCGATTCTGTCTCAGCATTCCTCTTCGCATGTGAATTGCATAGCCGAATGTACTTCATTGTATTCAGTGATTATTGTACTCTTATCAGAACCATTATCACAAAGAATAAAGGTATCATCCATATATCGGCAATAAAATGATAACTTACTGATAAGGTTGTTCAGAGTCCATTTGCTAGCTTACTTAGAAAGAAATCAGCCGGAATGGGACCCAATGGGGAGCCCATCGCCACCCCGTCAACTTGTCTGTAAATCAAAGAACTTTTACTGCTGGCGAACTACACGTCTTATTCTCTACACGACCGATGGTGATTCCTCGACTGAAAGATGAAGTACCTAGACTGGCCACTTCTAATTGTATCTATCAATTCAACTGCGCTTGTGGAGCCAGTTATTTTGGCCGTTGCTCTAGGAACTTGATTTTTCGTGCTCGAGAACATCTCCCAGCATGGCTAAGTAAAGGTGTAGTGGAAACTTTTAACAGCTCGATATTGGAACATCTGGTGCAAACAGGACACAAAGCCAGCGTAGATGAATCCTCCTCTATATTATACCGGGTGCCAAATAAATTACCAAAAACATCGAAGCACCGCAGGCTCCAAACAGCAGAGGCTATTGCGGTTCGCCTCAAACAACCAGCACTCTGTGTCCAAAAGAAGCAAGTTCAGCCCCTACTGTTGCCATGGCCTTCAGTAGAAGCTATAAACTCATGAATTTGTACTATTATCTTTCTTAATGTTTCTGACATTCAGCTTATTCTATGTTGATGCGATTCAGGTGTAATTTATCAGTATTATTGAGTCGGTGTTATTTAAACATTAATGTCTTTTATAACACTAACTCATTCATTCACTATAATGTATGTATGAATGTAGAGCCTGATGATGAATTTATCGAAAAGAGTGCTCTTTGTTCAGTATCTATAATTTTTTTCTCTTAATTGTATTATTTTCCTCCCTTGGCCAACTATTAAACCTCTAGCTTTTGTGGCTACTGCTGTTAACTTGACTCTGGTTCATATCTTAAATGAATTCTAATCAACGCCGTCAATTAGATTACGTCACTCAATTAACTTATTTAATTTTATTGAAGTTTCTACCCGATTAACGCGTAAATTTTTATCTAGAATTTACAATTTTAATGACACATCATCGGGAAGATTGAATACCTAACTAGCCAGAATTTATCTCGTCTATCGAACAAAGAACATGCTCCTTACTGAAATCAGCAGATATACCTAACTCATATTAATTAAATCTAATTGTGTACAGAAATTTACATCCGCCTGCGGTAGCAGTTATGTGAGAAGTACAGAAAAAAACGCACACCTGATATGCTTTAAGCAAGTACTTTAGAAGACTACATCTCAAGCGAAGAAATACGGCATCTCATTGATCTCCTGATCGTGAAGTAGATAATGTCTTAAAATCCTTTAAAATGATCACTAAACAATATAACTCGACTTATCATTATCTTAAAAACTTATTAAAGCAACTGCTGTCAGAAGCTGAAAACTCATCTTCCATTCAGAAATAAGAAGTTATTAGTTTTACATTACCATAATATTAGAACAAGACATATAATAATAATAATAATAATTTTTCCTTCACGTTCCCCAGTGGAACATAGGGCTTCAAGCTAGTAGCTTGAAGTTTCTGTAACAGAGTTTATTTTACAGGATGGGGTTGCTAGCCTCATGCCCAACCTTTCCTCTTTACCAGAATTATTTATGGCTTAGAGAGGTAAAGGTGTGCGTCGGCCGGGGATCGAACCCTGGACCATGTGCATGGTTGGCGAGCGTCCTAACCGCTATACCACCGACGCACTTACCCTCAAACAGACAAGAAGTTTCGTTTGTAAAACTTCTACCCAACACAACAAGTGGAATAAAACGGACATAAACCGACAACATGAAAAAGATATAACTCACCACAACATCACATGGACAGATGTACCCTCGTCGGGCATCTTATATACCTCACCAACCACAACTCAACTTTCCTAAGATAATGTGATGAACTTATATCCGTAATGTTACTGAGCAGTTAATATCCACAACTCCTGTCGGAACAACTAAAATTCAAAAACCCTCCTCATGAGTAAATACCCACAAGCAGTAGAAATCCATTAATTGATGCGTCCAAAGCTTATGTATTTTGCTCCCAACAATGACATTGCAGATCAAATGAGATAAGCAAATCACTGATTTCCAAATAACACAACAATGAACTATAATTCAAGAATTCTGTACACAGTAAAATTATGTATGAAAACTGACTTCAAGGTTTATTTTTTTTCTCCCAGGCACTTATAACCCATCCACCAAAGACCTGGTTTTTTTTTGTTAATGCGAAGACAATACTTCTGTATATCCTGATGTGTTGGACTCACTGACAATCTAGCGGATTTTTTCAACTATGCACAGAAACGATTGTACATAAGTGAAAAGGATGTTTTATACTATTGGGATTAACATTTATCAAGTGTATGTATAATCTCCAGTGTACGTGTTAAACATATTTTGCTATCGACTGTAAATTGTGACTGAATAATATGTTCCTATTTCTGTAACAATTTGATGATGCCTGTAAACTGGCGTCCCTCATGTACTGCATCATGAGAATAAATTTATTTATTTATTTATTACATGGATCTTCATAGTAGCTGACGTACGTCACGCTATACTGGGTGCAGACTTCCTAAGTCATTTCAATCTGTTAGTTGATATCAGCAAGAAAAAAACTGATTGACAATTGCACCCAACTCAAGATCCACGGTATTTCATGTGACTACTCTGTTCATAGCATCTGTACAGAAAAAGCCGGAGAGTGAAATGTTCTCCACTTTACTGCAACGATTTCCTAAAATCCTTAAACCATCATACAACGTCGAAGATATATCTCATACAGTTACGCATAAGATCATCACAACAGGACAACCTGTGAAGGCACGTCCACGACGGTTACCACCCGATAAACTAGCAGCAGCTAAGTCGGAATTCGAACATATGATGTAGCTAGGCATCATACGACCATCTAACAGTCCATGGTCTTCACTTTTGCATATGGTACCCAAAACTAATCACGACTGGGGTTCGATCCCCGGCCGGCGCACACCTTTACCTCTCTAAGCCATAAATAATTCTGGTAAAGAGGAAAGGTTGGGCATGAAGCTAGCAACCCCATCCTGTAAAATAAACTCTGCTACAGAAACTGCAAGCTACTAGCTTGAAGCCCTATGTTCCACTGGGGAACGTGAAGGAAAAATTATTATTATTATTATTATTGTTTAAAATACTTACTGTTGACTGTTGATATGTTTCTTATATGAATTGCATAATAATTCCGCTAAATAAAAATTCCTGACTTCTGCCCTCTCTGGGTTTTGTTTGGATTCTTGTAATTCGGTCATCTCGAAATACTAATATTCCTATTACAATAAATTACTACAAATTGGCGTCGTGATGGAACTAAATAACCTGGGAAAACTTCCTATAAATGCTACTCCGTGGGAGATTGCTGATTATTTGGAATGCTTCGATGCATGGTGCATTTCAAAGAATGTTCGGGATGACAAAATACCAGCACATTTCATCACTGCTATTGGCTTGATGCATATAGCCTAGTGAAGAATCTGGCGTTTCCAGATAAACCCATTTCTCTGCCATATACTAAGCTCCGTGAACTTCTTATATATCACTTCCATATAACTACTTTTGAGACGAGAGAGAGGGCTCAGTTCAATAAACTGGTTCGTGCTCCCAACCAGAAGATTCGAGACTTTATTCTGCAACTCCAAATACGAGTTACCTCTGCTCACCGACTCCCCTATGGTCCTATACGCAGATGACTTAAAAATTTGGAGGGAGCTGAAGGGCAACAGTGATACGTCCACCTTGCAAGACGACCTCAACAAACTGTCGGAGTGGTCTGTTGAATGGATGCTCCCGATCAATGTGGCAAAATGTGCAACCATGCGCATTGGACAAGCAAGCACGAGCTCCTACGAACTAGAGGGAATAATACTTCCATCAGTTCAGACTCACTTGGACTTAGGTGTCATAGTTAGCCACGACTTAAAAACTACAGCACACTGTCGCGCGGTGGCTGCACGCAGTTTCAGGTCCTTATGGGCGATTCGCAGAGCCTTTACAAGAATTACCAGAGATATGTTCACCTCCTTATACACATCTCTGGTTAGGTCAAGACTGGAAAACTGCATCCAGGCCGCCAGTCCGTGTCTAAAAGGGGATTCACACATTCTAGAAAGTGTTCAAAGGAAGGCAACACGTATGGTTCAAGGCATAGCTAACTTATCATATGAGGAAAGACTAGATAGTTTAAATCTCTTCTCACTGTCATACCGTAGGCAGAGAGGAGATTTAGTCACAATGTTTAAAATTTTAAATAATGACTACGGACCTGACCTATTCTCTCTTTTCCTTCCCACCAGGTCGGAACTCCTTAGAGGACATAGCAGGAAAGTTCAAAAGCCAAGGAGAAATCATATTGCTGTTGAGTACTGGTTCTCACATCGAGTCATAAACTCTTGGAACCGACTCCCAGAAGAAGTGGTGTCTGCAACCTCAATTGATTCGTTCAAGAAGGGTTTGGACAACCACAGAAATCTACTAGAAAAGGATTAACATAGGCTGCAAGCCTTCTATCCTCAACCAATAAATCTGAATCTGAAGCTTCAAAGTGTAACTTTAGAGATCAGCTGCATATTCAACTACGTGATCGTCTAATTGCTGGAATCAATATTCCTAAATTAGAGAAAGAGTTAATTCAGATTCCTTCTTGTACTTTTCAAACTGCTAAAGATGTATGTATTACATATGAAGATGTCAATAATGAATACTCTGCTCCCACTACGTCAGTGTCTGATGTTATGCTTTCTAAAGTCGAAAATACAAGTGGTCATGGAAAGCAATCCAAACTGCTGTCCACAGGTAATAGAATGCAGCGAGAGATCAAAAACATTAAACCGTGTTTATCCTGTGGAAAGTTACATCTACGAAGCACTTGCCGTTTTCGGGGTGCTAAGTGTCACAAATGTGGTAAAGTTGGACACATCAAGACGGTTTGCAGGAGTTCGAATACTTATGTTGCTCAACATTCTTATAATTCTCCCAAGCTGTCTAGTAAAATGGAGTCAATGTGTCTTTCAAAATACTCAAGCTAATCCGATGAAAACCTCCACTACAAGTTCGGCAACTCAAGTGTCAACTGTTTTCAAAAATGAGGTAGCTGAGTTACAATGTGAACTGTCGAAAACACGAAAAGACCTGAATGAGATGAGAGAGCAACTGATTAAAATTGAGGATCACGGAAAATACCCATTGAGTCATGAAGAAAATAAAAGACGGATTCAGCGAAGAAAATTTTCTTTATCGACGAAATCATCTTCAGAGGCTGTACAGTCGTATTTATACTTAGAAAAATGTATAGTGGTCTATTATTGAATAATAGGGGGTGACATAATTGCTGTAATTAATCATAAGTGGCTTTAGAGGTGAAAATTAAAAGTTGTAAATTACATGGTACTTGACGGAACAAAGATAGAAGTTAGAAAAGGTTAAAATTGCTCTTGAGTGAGAATAAAGTTATTAGAGTGTCAATTTAACAAGTGTGAAGAAGGTGTGAAAATATATGAAATTGATAATAGTGAATTAATTATTAAAGCAACAGCAAACTAAAAGTAAAATTAAAGATTAAGAACAAAATCAAAAATATTTTTAACAGGGAAGGATAAGTGAAGAGGTTAACCTCTTTGTTCCGTCAAGTACCATGTAATTTACAACTTTTAATTTTCACCTCTAAAGCCACTTATGATTAATTACAGCAATTATGTCACCCCCTATTATTCAATAATAGACCACTATACATTTTTCTAAGTATAAATACGACTGTACAGCCTCTGAAGATGATTTCGTCGATAAAGAAAATTTTCTTCGCTGAATCCGTCTTTTAAAATTGAGGAATTACTGCATATGCATAGACTGAGTTTGTTGAATGCAGAGCATACAAGTACCCGTGAAAGTCCTGCAAAACTTTTCAAATCTCGAATTCTCAAAAAGCATCTGATGTCCACGACTTCTAATGTACATTATTACAAAGGGAATGACTACAGACCTTCTGTTGGAATTATACTACAAAAAATGGGAAATCGAGTGGTGAAGATATTAGACATCAAAGATCACTCAGTTCATAACGGACACCTGGACAAAGTGACAATAAATGAAGTAGGTCGTTCCAATTATAATATTATTGATTCCGCTAATAATCCTGATCTTGTAGATAATTCAGAAATAAGTCCAGATAATACTGATGAAAATAATATCACAGAATCAGTTAGGTCAAAGCTACTTGCAAGCAAACCGAGACATCGTTATAAATACGCAAGGAGATATTCGAGGTGTGGCGGATGTGGTGATTGACAATTTCTATCTCTGTATTGTTTAAAATACTTACTGTTGACTGTTGATATGTTTCTTATATGAATTGCATAATAATTCCGCCAAATAAAAATTCCTGATTTCTGCCCTCTCTGGGTTTTGTTTGGATTCTTGTAATTCGGTCATCTTGAAATACTAATATTCCTATTACAATAAATTACTACATTCCCCTTCCATTGAATTCTTAGGACATCGAATAACTGCTGAAGGCATCAGACCTACCGAAGATAAGATAAAAACTATTAAGAACTTTCCCGAACCTGATTCCTTAAAGAAACTTAGACGTTTTCTCGGGATGTTCAACTTCTACCGACGTTTTATTCCATCATGTGCCTCCATAGTTCAGCCACTGACCGACCTACTTAGATGCAATTCGAAGAAATTTCAGTGGTCTGAAGAAGCAAAAGCAGCATTTAATAATGCAAAAGATGCCTTATCCAACGTTGTAATGTTATCTCACATCAACCCAGAAGCTTCACTCATTCTATGTACAGATGCATCGCAGGTAGCAGTTTTACAACAAAAGTTCAATAATGACACCACTCCACTTGCTTTCTTCTCCAAGAAGTTGGAACCTGCGCAAACTCGTTACAGCACTTTTGGCAGAGAACTGTTAGCCATCTACCTAGCAGTGAAACATTTCAGCTTCTTACTACAAGGTCGACATTTTACTATCTTAACCGACCATAAACCTCTTTGTTATGCTTTCACCACTTCGTTGGACAGACACTCTCCGAGAGAAGCCAGACAACTGGATTACATATCACAATTCTCAACAGACATCCAGTTCATCAAAGGAGATTCCAATATCGTAGCCGATTCTTTGTCTCGATGTGACGTTAATCACCTTCTATCTTCGATAGATATTAGCTTAGACAATATAGCCAAGCTGCAGAAAAACGACGCCGAACTTCATACTTGTAGACGAAACTCCTCCCTACAGTTGCAGGATGTACCTATTCCCCTGTCTGATACAAATATCGTCTGCGACGTTTCAACCGGCGTTCATAGACCTTTTGTTCCACTAAGTTGTCGAAAACCTTTGTTTGAACATCTACATTCCTTGTCTCATCCTGGTATACGTGCTACGGTCAAGTTAATCAGCGAGCGTTTCGTTTGGCCCAAGATGAACTCCGATATTCGGAAATGGGCCCGCCAATGCTTGCAATGTCAAAGATCCAAGGTACATCATCATACCGTCACACCTCCGAAGCAGCTCAATTTACCGGATAGACGATTCCAACACGTGCATGTATATATTATTGGACCATTACCGCCATCCAGAGGGTTTACTCATATGCTTACTGCTATTGATCGATTTACCCGATGGGCTATTGATTGTCCGCTCAACGACATATCTGCAGAAAATAACGCTCTGGTTTTCTTAGATCGTTGGGTGTCAAACTATGGAGTACCAGAAACTATTACAACAGACGGAGGAGCTCAAATTCAATCAACTCTGTTTCGAGAGTTTACGAGACTCCTTGAAGTGAACCATATCTCCACTACAGCTTATCATCCTGCAGCGAATGGTCTGGTGGAACGTTTCCATCGACAACTGAAAAGCTCCCTAATGGCACAAGCTGACTCATCTAAGTGGAGTGAACACCTACCATTAGTTCTTCTCAGTATCCGATCAACTGTCAAAGAAGATTTGGGATGTACACCAGCTCAACTTGTGCATGGTACTACCCTCACGTTGCTTGGTCAGTTAGTCCCGTCTAGCAAATGCTCCAGAACAAGACATATAAGCGAAAAATATTGTTTTCAATTAGATCTTCTTCACGCTTTACTCAAATTTACATGGACTTATATATATAAAATTTTAACCAATGACGGTGATTTAGTGGATCAAATAATAATAGTAATCATGATAATAATAATAATCATAATAATAATAATAATAATAATAATAATGTGGTAAATGTTTTGAACGAAGTTAATAACGATGATTATAATAATAACAAAATATTGTTAATAAGGCTTATATAGGTGATAAGAATAACAAAGTTAGTACACGCATATATGTATATATGCCTGTAGTAAAGGTTGTTAAATATGAAATGTACATTCATAGTACATCTTAAGAGCAACTCTTTCAGACTACTAACCGGTATTCCGATGTCAATCTGTTTTTCTAGTATCTGTTGGCATATGAATTCCATAGTCTCCATAAGTGGTACATTGGTAAACAGTGATGCTACATCGAGGGAAAGCATTTGCTTCCCATTTACATTAATATCATCCACGTTAGCAATAAATTCAAAAGCGTCTTTAACACTATGACTTACTACCATCTTGTGTTACGGTTGGAGGAGTTCACCTAGCCACTTTACCACTCCATGGTAGGTAGAGTTTGACATATCCAGGACTGGGCGAAGAGGAAGTCCTGGTTTATGTATTTTGGGCAGACGGTACAGACGTGAATTATTACTTCTAGTAGGTTTAAGACGGTTATAGGATGCCTCTGAGATTACTCCACTTTTTCTCAGTTCCTTAAGCGTGTTGGTTAACTGCTTTTCAGCCTTTCCGTCCAGATCTGTTGGATTAATGAGGTTTCGGAACTTCGTTTCATCCTTTAGAAGCGAATTCATTTTGTCAACATAATCACGCTTGTTCATCAATACTACTCCGTCTCCTTTATCAGGTCTACTGATTATAATGCTTTCATCGTTCCTTAACTTTCTTATTTTTATTTTTGATTTACAGCTTGATTCCACACTGTATTTTCGGTACAAGTATGGAATTTTCAGCATGGATATCGGTAGCCCAAATTTTGCAGGCCGACCATAGATATCAGATGTGCGTCGGTGCGGGCTCGAACCCCGGACCATGTGCACGGTCGGCGAGAGTCCTAACCGCTGTGCCACCGACGCTTCTCGATGTTGTTTAGTCAGTAAACTCTTACTAGAATGACTACTGTTTTTATACTGTTGACAGCTGTCGACTAGTGTAGTTTTGAACCTAGCGACTTCATCGTCTGATGCTGGGGTTAAACCTTTCGTTTGTAGGAGGAGGTTTTCAAACTGGATGTTGGTATTGAGTTGGTTGGCCTTATACCCTTGGTCACAAAATCTAGGACCCAATGATAAAGCTTCTAACTGTAATTTGTCTAGTGTTACACTTGAAAAATTATGGACATACCGATACGGGTCTGAAGGGAAATCCTTTTCAGGATTTTGACTGTCTAATGATTTGACAAGTTTCGTTCTCCTTTTCTCTGCTCTGTTTTGGCTAACAGAGTCGACATACTCAATGAAGTCAAATAATAAATCCTGAGGAAGTTCATCGACTGCAAATTTCTTCTGTGATAAATTTCTTTCTATATCCGAAATGTAAATTTTTAAAGAGTCCAATTGGTTAAGTGCATAACGTTTCAGTGATCGGGAATTAGGATAAACTTTATTACGACGAAGAGATTTCCAGTAAATTTTAGGATATCGATTATTATTTAAACAATCATTAATAAAATCTAGAAAGTGAAAGATAAGTTACCTAGTTGTGCCACTTCCATGTGTATCTATAAATTGAGTTGCTCCTGTGGAGAAAGCTATATAGGACGAACAACTAGACAGCTTAACAAACGCATTAATGAGCATCTTCCATCATGGTTCGGAAAAGGTCAAATAAAATCCATACGAAGTTCTGTTTTGGCTCATTTGATTGATAGTGGTCACCAAGTGGACAAAAATAGTGCTTTCAAAGTTATTTACCGCATTCCATCAAGTCTTCCGAACGGAATCAGAACCCGTCTTTTACACTTAGCCGAAGCTATGGGAATTCGAGAGAACAATCCTAGTCTTTGTATACAAAAGAAATTTGTTCTACCTTTGTCTCTCCCTTGCTTAGCCTAGGTGAATTCTATTCAAAACCCTCCCACCCTTTCTTATCATCCCTCTCCTTCGTACTTTTATGATATTTATTTAAACTCTGATTATCGTTCCATTTGATTTGACCTAATTTATTTATTTATTGAATTGTCTACATATATGCATATACTAACTTTGTTATTCTTATCACCTATATAAGCCTTATTAACAATATTTTGTTATTATTATAATCATCGTTATTAACTTCGTTCAAAACATTTACCACATTATTATTACTATTATTATTATGATTATTATTATTATCATGATTACTATTATTATTTGATCCACTAAATCACCGTCATTGGTTAAAATTTTATATATATAAGTCCATGTAAATTTGAGTAAAGCGTGAAGAAGATCTAATTGAAAACAATATTGTTCGCTTATATGTCTTGTTCTAATATTACCATAGTAAGTAATCCGATTTGTTTACTCTTCTATTAATTTGATTGCGTAAACTTTTGCACAGGAGTCAGACAAGAGTGGTTGTTATCACCAATGATATTCCTAATTGTGGTGAACTGACTGGATTATGCGTCAGACTGTGGAAAACGAAAAGACAGGGATATCCTGAACCGACGCGAAGAACCTAGAAGACCTGGATTTCGTGCGTGGATGATTTATGTTTGATGTCACACAAAATCGAAGACTTACAAGTGAAAACCGACAAACTGATCGAAGAAGCAGACAGTGAAGACAGGACTCCAAGTGAACATAGACAAGACGGAGGTGATGAAAATAACCAACCAACAACAACATCCAGCGCCAATCACCATCAACAGGAGGGATTGAAAGAGTTTACTTCATTCACTTCATTATCCAAGGAGCATTGTCTCAACTATAGGAAGTCGGAACGGACGAGGATGTCAAATCGAGTGAGAATCGGGAAGGCGAGAAACACATTCATCAACCTGAAACCAATCTGGAAATCTTCGTCACTCAGCCATCATCAACAACAAAATTCAGTCGGATTTTCAATACAAACAAAGTCAAGTCAGTCAGTTCTTCTATACGGATCAGAAACTTGACGGGGGGGGGTCACAAAGAATATTTCCAACAGGTTACGATGCAGACCTTTATCAACAACTGTCTTCGCTGGATCTATACTGAAGATCAAATGGCCGGGCCGGAAAGAACCGCCAACAAGAAACTATGGGAACAAAAAAACAAAACAAGAACAAACCAATCGCCAGCCAACAAATATTCAGGAGAAAGTGGAGATGGACTGGACACTCATTGGCTGAGGAGGCCGCTGAGTGACATTGCGCGCACGTCAGGCCATTGCTCGAGTGGAACCAGGCCGAAACGAAAGCGGCGAGTGGGACGTCGGTGCGAGGGTGACATGGAGGAGATCGTGTGAAGAGGAGTTGAAACAGTATGGACTAACATGGATGCAGGTGAAAAGTATAGCAGAAGGAAGACAGAAGCAAGTAGAGACGTGCAGCTGAAGCCCTATGTTCCAATAGGAACCCCAAAGGGACCAATAATAATAAACTTTTGCTTGCAAGGAACTACTACTGTGGTGAGACCTGTCTGCTCTCCTAGCCAAAATTGCAGACAACATTTTACGTCAAGGTTCACGTACCGAATCGGGGTCATGAGAAAAAACAATAACAAAGCTTAACCTTGAGGAACTCAACAACCAATCACAACAGACTTAACGTGTGCAAATACGATCCGCAGATAATATGGCCTGACCATCTCAGAAACGGTCACACAAAGATGACAGAATAACCTTCAGCAAGAAAACAACGAATGAGAAGACGGTGCTTCTTTGCTAACAATAATGTACATACAAATCTATAAATATCTCTTGATTATCTTCTCAATAAACGATCTGTTGTCAGACCCTTGTCTTTAGTCTTTAGAGTATAATTTTACTTTCTTATTTTGTTCCACTGATTTCAGTTGTAATCATCAAAATAAACAGTATGTATACGTCAAGGCAGTCGTTACTCAACCAATAAATTTTGAGATAATTATTTCTCTCTCTCACACACACACACAAGAACATATAAAGTACTGAGAATAACTACGTAGCCGAATGCCTTCAACTTAACTGAATCCACTATAACGTTGAAGGTCCTCATCTACACACTGTGGCATAATATTTTTCTACCTCCACGTTACCAGTGGAACATAGGGCTTCAAGTTACAGACTTGAAGTTTCTGTAGCAGTGTTTATTTTCACAGGATGGGGTTGCCAGCCTCACACCCAACCTTACCTCTTTAGCAGACCTATTACTGGCTTAGCGAGGTAAAGGAGTGAGTCAGTTGGTGATCGGACCTCGGACCATGTGCATGATCGGGGAGTGTCCTAACCGCTGTGCCACAGATGCACCTGGAATAATATAATTTAATATAATTTCTTGTCAAGAATTAGTCTTTGTAGGGATTGGATTTGTCCCAAGATTTTGACCACAGACTATTATTATTATCAGTTAGAGAACGATTGAAGACCACTATCAAGAGTACTGGACAGCTATCTCGTCTTACTAGTTTGGGATTCCTAGGCATTAGCAAACCACCCTTCCACTGCCAGGGTTCGAATCTAGGGCCTACAGGTTACCGGTTGAGCTCGTAGACCATTATTCTGATCACTGGGACGCAATTCAATAACCAGCACAAAAACTGACTTCTATCAATTCATGATTTCAGTGCGACCACCACCAGCAGGCAATGTCATTACTGGTCCGTTCACCCAACCTGTGATAATAGACCTTACTGTAGTCACGACTTCTGAATAGAACTCTAGCAGCCAGATAGTTAGTTACTGGATAATTTCTGTTCCAAAAAGAGAAAGAGACAAAAGAATCCATCTACAATAAGTTTCATTTGTCCTGGGTTTTTTTTCACATTTTTCGTCCAATCGATAAATAAATAAATAAATAAGCATATATACATATACAAGTAGTACAAGTATACATTGAAATAAAATATAGTTGATCAAATTAATCATTGCACATTTATACATAGACACAAACACACGCAGAGATACACAGACACACCTATATACACACACGCACATATACACACACCTATATTTACACTTTAATTTGTTTGTTTCAATAGGCTTATTTTTGTTGTCAATGGCTTACACAACCTTTTTAGGGGGAATTATCACCATCATCATCAGCATTCTACACAGTTCACTCGAAAATAGCAGACAGATAAGGGGAAGTGGGAACAATAGCTGGAGGAGAAGATTGGCTACGGTTACTGATATTGTTGTTATTACTACTGTTACTATCATCATCATCATTATTATTATCGTTAGTAATAGTAGTAGTAATATCGTCGTGTAGAGTATTTAGCTCTATTGATTGGCAGATACTACTACCAATAGTACTATATGGTCTTAGAGTCAACAACTCTGAGGACTTTTCACTATTCAACTGTTCTACATCATCGTTATTGTCCACATCTTCTTCCATTCGCTCTTCTTCTTCTTCTTCTTCGCCTCTTTCTAAGTCTTCCTCTCTTTCGTCGTCCATGATTTCTGTATCTTCATCAACTCCTTCTCTTTCTTCGTCGATTTCTATTCCTTCAATACTTTGTACATCATCTTCTTTGAATTCTACGCTCGCTTTATCCTCATCCATTTCTACACCTTCCTCGTCGTCGTCTTCTTCATCTTCGTGTCTTTCCACACCACCACCACCGTTGTCTTCGTCGCTTTCTACCGCATTGTCTTCAATTTTGCTTACTTTTGAGTTTTCTTTGTCATCTTTCTCACTTTGTCCTGTTTCTTCATTTAGTGAATTATGATGATTATTGTTATCGGATGTTGGTGTTGACGGGTTGAAATGCAGAAGAGGAGCAGGAGGAGGAGGTGGAGAAGAAGGCGTCAGCGAAGGCGGAGAAGGAGTATGCACTGAACTTATTCCATGATTAGTTGTTTTTTTAGACATCTCCTCCACTAATTCATAATGAGACATGCATACAATCTAAGAAAAGGGGGAGCGGAGAAAAGAAAAGACATCCAAAGAAGAAATAAATTGATAGCAATAGAAAAAAATATAATAATAACAATAATAATAATTAATAAGCATATAAAGATACAAAATTACAAATCTAACTAATGAGAGGCGATTAAAAGAGCCATATGACAGACAGCAGGAGTTAAACAAGATTTCGACGTAGTTTATCTGAAACGTGTAATGTATTGGAGCAACACATTTCGGACATTCTGATCACACACACATACATAGTCTTTATAGACGGCAAGAAGGCATGAATAATTACGATGCAGGTCAGATTGTGTACAGGTCAAGGTCATAAATAATGGGTAGGGAAACACAAAAGGTGTGGGTGAGAAAGATAAAAAGAGAAAATTAACAAGGCAAATAAGGGGTTGAAAATGTTATTATGAAGTAAATTGGTCCTTGGTTCTAACTTGGATTACCAAGGCAGGTTTAAGGTGATAACAAATAGCTTTTAGACACATAAGACAGGTTTAAGTCTTTTTATGTCTAAGACTTCAATGAATCTAAGTATGTGACCTAACCTTGTTTTATATATCAGCTTAAAGACATTGTTGAAATCAACCTTGTGACCCATCTCTATAATATGCTTCGCTATAGATGATGTTGGACATCTATTTCCTGGGTCAATTGTGTTTGGTGATTTCATTTGTTGTTGCAGCCACTTTAGAATGTGTTCTGTAGCCTTAACCTGCAGAGACCGATGGGTCCTCCCTATGTACGTGTCTCCACACATACATGTATGTGTAGAACTAAGGACCAATTTACTTCATAATAACATTTTCAACCCCTTATTTGCCTTGTTTTTTCTCTTGTCTCTTCTTATCTTTCTCACCCACACCTTTTGCGTCTCCTTACCCTATTATTTGTGACACTTTGACCTGTACACAATCTGACCTGTATTGTAATGATTCATGTATGTCTTCTTGCCTTCTATAAAACTGTGTATGACAAGTACGTGTGTGTGTGTGTGATCAGAATGTCCGAAAGGTGTTGCTTTAAACAAGATTGCTTGTCTACTATCGCCGACAGTGTTCCTACTTGTCGTGAACTGGATTATACGGAACAACGTGACGTGGGGAGTGAGGAGACAGGAATACAATGGACAACTGATAAAAAGACTATAGAAGATCTGGATTTCGTGTGTGGATGATTTAATATCTGACGTCATACAAACTCGAAGACTTAGAGGAAGGCGTAAACCAAAAAACTGGCTGAAGAAGCTGGCAACGAAGATAGGACTCCATGTGAACGGAGGTGATGAGGACAATCAATCAATCAATCAACAGCAACAGCAACCAGCACTCATCACCATCAATGGGAGGAATTTGAAAGAAGTTACTTCCTTCACTTATATGGAGAAGCATTCTCTCATCCACATTAGGGACTGATGGAGATGCCAGGCAGAATCAGAAACACAAGCAAGATACACCTTCATTAACCTGAAACCAGCTTAGAAATTTTCTGCACCCACTCAATCAATCAGCACAAACACAATATCCGGATTTTCAACACCAATGTGAAGTCAGTCAGTCATTCAGTTTTTCTATATGAGTCTGTCTGTTTTCGACATAGAACTTTGCACATATGTGCGGCAGTTCAAGTCGCCATGGATCAGAAACATAACGCACCCACATCACGAAGAGCGTTTCCAACAGCAAGTTGCAGACGTTTATCAGCAGCTTCCCCCTTCTCCGGCTTCATATTCATGATCAGATAACCGGTTGGAAAGAATTAGCAACAAGAAACTTTGGCTGAGAACAAACCAATCAAGAGTCTGTTGCTCAACAAATATGTAGGAGAAAATGGAGACCATCGAATGACATCGCACCCCAAGACCTCAAGTGAAACTCAAATGGGAAACGAAGAGTGGGGCATCGATGGGTGACATGGAGGAGATTGTGCGCGGAGGAGGAGGAGAGGAGAGATTTTGGGTAATCTTGGAGTCACCCAGACGAAGAGGACTGCAGAAAATACGACAAAGTGGAGATGTGCAGTTGATTTGTTTTCGATAAAATGAATAAAAGATTTTCAGTTCAGACATCTGACAAGATATTTTTAGAGAATACATAGCTTGGTTTCAATGTTGTGGATTGATTGGAAACCATTCAAGAAATCCACTGCCATACACATATTATATCGCTTTCTAGGCGACAAAGAAAGTAAGGCCATGTACTACTGAGACAATGCGCGATATGAGCAGGAAGAAATAAAGCTGCTAGAATATGAGATGCTGCTACTCCTGCTATCCTATACAAAGACTAGTCCGCTTATAATTCTATGTCTGGGTCACACTATACAGATCGAGCGACTTAACTTCATCGGTGTTCGTCTTGTAACCCAAAGATCTTAAGCGTTATTTAATCATCCCCCCCTGAAGTCATGGAGTGTACTCTGTGCTGAAGAGTCCCTACGATTAGGACGAAACAACTACCCAGTATATCCCACACAGTTCTAGTGATCATTTATTTGATTGATGTCATTTTTATTCAAGTGTTGGTTTGTAGGGATTTGGTTGATTGGTTACAAGATTTCATCATGAGCTGACATTAGTTAGAGAACCACTGGAAAACCATCAGGGAGTACTAGACAGCTGTTTCGTCCTAGTTTGGGACTCTTCATCAGTACCCACCCACTGCCAGGGTTCGAACCCAGGACCTTCTGGTTACAAGGCGAGCCAACTCGTATACCATCGAGGCACTGGGATCCGATCCAATGGCCCAAGAATTCTAACTTCTGCCAATTCATGACATAGCGCGACCCCTAGCCAATGTCTTCGGCGAATATTTGTCATTTTTGTGATCCCGCTTGAAACTAATAATCAATATTTACATGATATATAAGGAGCACTATACAACAGACAAAATCATACAAATATCAAAACTACTACTCCAGTGCAGACAGACTAAGCGAAAAGATAGATTGTCCTAGAATCTATGACTGCTGAATATTAACAGAATAGACTTACTCGTGCAAGAAGGACATTTTCAGCAGAAGAGTGATTATTATTATGATTATTTACAGATCGATTGTTAGTTGGCCTAAATTTACGTTTCGCCACGATTGGTGGTAATACAATAATACTGCCTTCAACATGCGCTAAACAAAATGATGATGGACATATGGAGCAGAAGACATGCGAAGGACGACCACATGCATCACAGTGATGCCAAGGACAAAACCATCGACCTTAGAAAAGGAATGAAATAAGTAAAAATAAATTAAAGTATAACAGCACATTGATATTTTAATTTTAAATATAATCATTACATGGATTACTCGAACACAAAAGGCTTGTGTAACGTTGGCCAAATCGCATCATCTCTGGATTAGAGGCGATATCCAACTGGCTATCGATTAAAGCACATGTGTGTCGCACAGAAGCAGTTTGCTCCATCCTCCTCCTTTATGGCTGTGAAGTGAGACTGTAATAACAGAAGACAAGGGCCAGGCAACAGATCGTTTTATTACGAAAATCAACACGTATTTATATATATTTTATGTACATTAATAAGGCTTATGCAAACAGAAAAAGGCGGTCTTCTGATTGGTTGTTTCTCGGAAGTTAAGCAGACAAACGCAGTCTTCTGATTGGTTGTTTTCGATATTTCTCGGAAAGTAGAGCCATCTATCTGCGAATCATATTTGCCCACGTTTAAGTCTGCTGTGATTGGTTGTTGAATCAGCCTAGATTAATGTCTACCAATTGGCTAGCAGCCTGCTCTCACCACAAGACATGGTCATTAAAAGTCGAGAAACATGAAAAGACTGGCTAGCTGTCTTCGATAATAGGTGTCTACGTTCTATCTCTCGCATTGGATGGTATAATATGGCAAGTAATATTGAGGTTAGGCTTTGTCAATTGCTAGATAAGGCGGGTTGGGTTGTCACATCGATTGAGATGGTTACGACATATGTCAGACATGTCTAGTCCAGCCATCGCCTTCGTCGACGGTCAGTGTTGGTCTCTGACATAGAATCGATCAAATGGTGAAAGAGTGGATTCAATCCACGAAGACATTGACAGTTAGTCTGAGGCAGCCATGTATGGAGATATAGACTACCTGATTGGAGTCCTTGGGATTATAGAAACCAATGACTTCAGATTATTGGTGATATGTCTCTAAATCTTTCTTAGTGACGCAGATACATTCATTCTTTGTGATCTAGCATACCAATTACACCCTAACGTTTTTCCATGTTACTTTTCTATCTCCCTTACATTTCTGTTTATTGGCATTCTTTCGAATCTTTTTCTTCCTTTGTGCACTACATAGAGTGTGGCAAGTTGAGCTGTTGTGCAAAGTTCTATGTTGAAACCTGCCTTCACACACTCATTCACCCTCCTTGTTGTAGCACACAAAGCAAGAGAAGACATTTAATTGATGGATGGTGACAAGCAGTGGAATCCACCAGGACAAGGTGCATTTCGTTCTATTTGTGACTCGTCCACTACCTGGATGTACCTCCATTTCCCAGTGAGTGATGGTATTCCCACCATCGAGGCTCGAACCCACTGCCCATAGTTTCAAACGTCAAAGCGTTATCCACTATAACACTGGGGTCACGAGAGCTGGCCATCTCTTGTGCAACGGGTCAAGTTAATTTAACTGAATTTTAGATTTCCCCGTCGATTGATTGGACCGAAATACTCGGTCTCAGGTTGATATGTCTGTTGGCTTCTTGTGCAGACGCTTCGACGATGTCTGGGCATTTAATTAGAATTTAATTGGTGGATGGTGACTAGCAGTGGAATACAGGATGCGCACAAGAAGCCGACATGTCAACCTGAGAGTGAGCACTTCGGTTCAACCAATCAACGGAAAAATCTAAAATTCAATTAAAGCAAGAGAAGACAGTTAACAGATACTTAAATGAGACAGTCAAAACTGTGCGGCAAAAAGAATAGTCGTTATATGGAGAAACAATAGAGTTTTATTGGATATGACGATTCAAAATGAATGAATACATCTGAACCAGCCATTGAGAATGAGGATTTTGAGCCATATAACTAATTATCTCCAGCCGCCATTGGTTCTTATCATACCGAGGATCCTAACCACTCAGGAAGACTACACCTCCCCTACATGGCTGACTGGCTTAAATTAACTGTTGTGGATTTCATTGACTGATGAAGCCACGTTTTGGCCTGTCCACCATTAGCTCTTTTCCAAAGTGATCTATCGAAGAAGACGGTGGCTGGGCATGTTGAAACCAACCAGTCAGTCAGACATGTATTACTACTGATTCCCAAGGACTGCTTGATGGTCGAATCTGCTTGCTTCACGTCGAATTCTTTAGCATGGATATTTCACTCGGCATATCGCCCAACTTGCAGTCGTTTCAATATTTTATGATTTAAAAAGTGTAAAAGCTATACCTTTATTCATGAATAAAAACAAGCATAAATGTGGTAGTTGCTTAATAATGTTCTTTTGATAACGTCCTTGTGACTTCATGTCACTTGACCTGCGTTCAGTTTATGACCGCACAATTGCATTCAAGACTCAATATGGGTTATAAGCCGTATTATACATATACAAGTACTTTGCCATCTCATGTCGGTTTCAGCACCCGAATGGCCATTTCAACGCCTTCACACAAGCAAAAGTAACACGCACGCAATTGTCTGGAAACACGAAATTGGTTGTTCATCTTCCTAATCACAATATACAACTGACAACAAGTTATGATATATTCCTGATCACTAAAAAATATTGTTAAGTAAATTATGATTCCAACTTATAACCAGATGATAAAGGTTAGTTGTATAAATGGGATGATTTGCGACGACGTTTTATACAGTCACATATTTGATGCACACTATGAGTCAATGATTCAGCGGTAGACTACTTGCCGACTACGCCTCATGGGGTCCTGGGTTCCATCGGTAGCCAGTGCACTCCTAAACCTCGCTAAATCGGTAAAGAAGGCAGCTTAGGCGTCAGTCAAACTAGCAACCACCTCACGCCGTATAAAACAAACACCATTGCTATCGAAACTTCAAAACTCTAGCTTGAAGCTTCAGATGTTCCACTCGGAACATAAAGGAATACAAAAAAAAGTTAGTCAATGAGTCCTAGCTGTTGGAGACAAAGCATCTTATTATCTGGTAATCATCAAATGGGCAGGTGCATGGCGAATTATTCCAATACTGTTGATTATTCCTATCTCTATGTGACAATGACTAGTCGGATACAAGGTATATATTCGTTTGAGGAATATATGTATATAAACAAACTACAACATTGTAAGCTTATGATTTGTCTTACAGACCGATAATACTACAAAATTATTTCAATACACTGCACTACTGTCCTAACATGATTATGATTAAACCTGATGGGAACATCATCACTCATTGTGAAATGCAGGTACATCCGGCTGGTAAACGAGTCCCAAATAAAACGAAATGTGCATCCTGTATTCCACTGCTAGTCACCATCCACCAATTAAATTCTAATTAAATGCCCAGACATCGTCGAAGCGTCTGCACAAGAAGCCAACAGACATATCAACCTGAGACCGAGCACTTCTATCCAATCAATCGACGGGGAAATCTAAAATTCAATTAAATTAACTTGACCCCGTTGCACAAGAGGTGGCCAGCTCTCGTGGCCCAAGTGGTCTAGTGGATAACGCTTTGGCGTTTGAAACTATGGGCAGTGGGTTCGAGACTCGATGGTGGGAATACCATCACTCACTGGGAAATGGAGGTACATCCAGGTAGTGGACGAGTATATCGGTGGTAGAATCAGTGCTCGACGGAGTGCGTTCAACTCCCGGACCAACACACATCTCTAAACCTCACTAACCAGTAGTAAACTCGGAAAAAACAGAGGGAAGGCTCAGAGTCATGAAAACTTAGCCGCCACTCCTGAAACTTCAAAGCTCAGAAACCTGAGTGGGCTTATACCACCCCCTTCACCACCACCACCAATACTGAATAGATGTGTGAGTGGTAATCTGAATAATTTGGTTTCCAAGGGAAAATGTGGTTCCTCGCACGCACACACATTCACATAGACAGACAGATAGTGAATTAATCATCCTGATTCATTAAAGTCCCACAAAAACTTACCACTAACAGGCGGTGCATCTAAATCCAAACAGAATAAATGATATACTTTTGGACAATCCGATTTACTACACATAATTAAATCAGATGTTGATGGCTTTTTCAATCTCTGTTTGCCATCATCATCACTGTCGCCATCCTCATCATCAACTTCATCCTCATCCTCACCATCGTCGTCGTCAGCATCCTCATCTTCTATCTTGATTGTTTTCATCATATTCGAAGATTTCAACTGAGCATCTTTCTGATGTTTTATCAAAGAGGAACTATTACTACTACTAAGTCGAGATTGTTTATGTTTAATTGGTGATTGATGATGAATTACAGCCGCAACAAGTCTTTCTAATTCACGTTTAAGTCCACGTTTATTGGATGAGGAAATAGTATTTGTTGTATTGGGATTACTAGGCGTAGTAGTAATTGAAGGATACATCGAATTTGATAATTCACAAGATTGTAATGAACGATTGCCAACTGGAGCTTGTTCTTTACCACATCTAAAAAACAATAGTGTAGATACATAATAGAGAAGATTTGTAGCTCAGGTGGATGATTTGCAATTAATAGTGTTCTCTGAGCTGGTTGGTTTAGTTGAGGAGCTTTCGTCGTCCTTCTGGACAGCATCTTCAGTGTAGATACATATATACATACAATAATTTTTTACACAAAAATTAATCATCTTTTACTCCTCTATAAATCTACAAATAATCAATAATGATATTAATTAAAAAAACACTAATGAACCATTGCTTTGCACGAACCGATAGAAATCACTGGTTACAGAATTTCATCATGAGCTGAAATCGGTTAGAGAACCATTGAGAAACAAACTGAGAGTACTGAACTCTTCAATGATATACACTCATCCGAGTTCGAAACCAGCATCATCCAGCTACAAAGCGAGTTCGAGGACTGTTAAGCCACTTGGACCCGATCCAATTCCAACTTCTGCTGATTCACGACATGTGGTAGCGCGATATCGTGAATTCATGAGCTGGCCATTGAGTCGGTTCCCATTGACCTAGCTGTCTACCAGTGGTTGTATACCATTGAAGAGTCCAAAACTACGTCGAAACAGCTTGCTGTTCAGTACTCCCAGTTGGTTTTCTAATCTTTCACTAACCGATATCAACTCGTGAATATATACCATAACCAATCAAATCCCTATAAACCAACACTTGAATGTAAATCACTGAATAGTGGTCAACTAACTGTAGTGGATAGATAATAGAAAACGGTCAAAAATTGAAATCAATATTTTAAGTTAATAACTGGTTGGCGGCAAAGGTAGAAGTGTTTTTATTTTCCTCCAATCAAGATTTAGTTTACGCCTTGTGGACATGAAATAACCTCTCACATTGGACAACTATGTTTAACCTTGAGCCAATCACCAACCAATCAAAACTATTTATTTTTCTCTAACCTAGCTGAACTTTAATGTGGCTAGAAATGTATAACTTTGATGTGCGTTTTTCCTTAATAAAAAAAAGTCCGTTACCAAGTTTTTTTCTCATCTCCTGTCACACAACAAGCAGCTTACCTCGATCCTTGATCGGATCTTAAGTGTACCTTGCTACGCAGTCCTAAACTATGGTAAGAAAAACAGCTGGTTGTTCCGTATACTTTGTTGTTTTCCATGAATGATTCACTCAGAGGTAACGATTCGTGACGTAATATCTTGATTTTGTACACCTATGATGATGATGATGTCATCTCAGATTCTAAACAAGGAAGCGGAGATGAATCTAAACTATAAAATATCCCCATAGCAACGACGTCACTTCTTGACTATCTTTTAGCTTTTCCCAACGATTTCCAGGGGTAACATACAGTGAATGGTCGAGATACCGCTGAGATGATATTCCTAGAGCATATCCAGTTCTCCGATGCTCATGTCCGAAGATGATGCTTCCAGAGATCAGTCAAATTGACATCTAGTCTAATCTCCGTCAGCATAAAAACATTTACCTTCACCATACAAGAACATTGCGACTACCATGTTCATGAGTAAATGTTGTTAGATTTCCCCCGCATAAGACCCTTATACCAATCATTATACTAATGGGCATCAACAATTTAGGAACACTTCCCGTGACAAAAAGCAAACGAGATCTTGAAAACAGAATGTCTTACTAAATCACAAGTGCGATTCACTCTAAAAAAAGAAATAGTCTAGTATAAATGTTGAAGTGACAAAACTCTCAATCAATATCACATCAAAGTTGACTACCATTATAACTAACTATATCAATAAATTATTAAAGGAGAAGAAAGTATTTCTAGTTCTCAAAGACCTCAAAAACACGCACACATACACACTGACATTGAATATGATAAGCAAAATTTAAAAAAAAATGATGATGAAAGGAATTCAAGGCTTAAAATTTGCTTTAAGACAAATTAGAGTTGAATTCTACAAAAAACAAATTGATTTATTGATCACTGTAGTTTTTGTTTAAAGTAAGTGTAGAAATTTATGGCGCACTTTCAAAATTTACCGATTTCATTTAAATAATAATAATAAAAATGGGAAGAAGAAGCAGACTAATAGTTAATGACAAAACCTAAAGCATGCATACTACTATAAAAACACATCTTCCCCCGGAAAACTTGAATGTCATCCAGATATAATCTAAGTAACGCGGACAACGATCAACGTCTTATCGATTACTAATCATCGAACTCAGAAATAAAGTAATAGCTCTGAATTGAATTGAGAATTGTAAAATTTACTGCGCCTAGTGTAACAGACTACTGCTGCAGACTTCTATCCAGACCAGCAGCCGTCTTCGTTTATCCGACATTGAAAAGATTGTATTCTCTCAACCAGAAAGGATAAACCAACAAGGAACTCAATAGGCAACGAACCAACCAACCAACAAACAAACCTACCGACCAACAAACAGGTAAAAGAAAATACAGATGCATTGGATGCACGCTGAGAAACCCATTGAGTAACACCAGACATCAGACCATCGACTGGCGCCCGAATGGCAAACGATGAGTTGGCCGCAGGTTTCAGCGCAGCATCGAAAAAATCATGTGATGAGAAAGAAACAAAAGCATATAGTCACTTGTGGAACCAGCTAAATAAAGACGACTGCAGAGGACAAGGTAAGATGGCGCCGTTTTCCTGTAATCAAGGAAATAATAATTACAAATAAGCCCAACAAACCACACCAGAAAAATAGATAACAACTGGCAGAAGTTGGAATTCATGAGCTAACCATGGGATCAAGTCTCAGTGGCTTAATGCTCCACGATCTCGCCTCGTGACTGGAAGGTCCTGGGTCTGAATTCCGATGGGCATAGACCACTGAAGATTCTCAAACTAGGGGGACGAAACAGCTGTCCAGTATTCCTAGCTGGTTTTCCAATAGTTAGCTTATAATGAAATCCTGTAAACAATAACACAACTGTACAAAGCCAAATGTAAGCGAAACTGATACATAAAAAAACAATGACATAGAACAAATCAAATGCAAACTAACCGGAAACATTTCGTTTCAAGATACTTGTCTTTACATGCTGGAGAATTCATTACACTTCCTGAACTATTCCTCGCATTTCCCACTGAATGATTAGATACGGTTGAAATGGAAGTCTTACTGGAAATTGAATCGCGTCCATCATCCTTATTTGTATGCGCTTTTTCAGTACCACCTGCACGTGAGTTACCAGTGCTACCACCTTG
This sequence comes from Trichobilharzia regenti, assembly GCA_944472135.2. Lineage (NCBI taxonomy): Eukaryota > Metazoa > Platyhelminthes > Trematoda > Strigeidida > Schistosomatidae > Trichobilharzia > Trichobilharzia regenti. The sequence goes on along the minus strand of OX235265.1, from coordinate 80,241,119 downwards.
TGAAGTATTCCGCCTAGTTCCACGTGCTGTATCTGCATTCACTGGAACAGTTGATGAACTGTTCGACTCAGAACAACAATTGGCAGATGTACCATTACTATTAGTAATAGTACCAACTTGTGCAGTATGACCATTATTATTATTCGAGGACTCTGAACGTGCACCTAAAAATCCAACACAATTCGAAGCGCCACATCGACAATTTAAACGTTCTTGACCCAATGCAACAAAATTATAGTTGAAGGTTAACTCTTCACCAGCAGCGATATTTCTGATATAAGTTATATAAAATAAATAGGATAGACATAAGGATATAATAATAATAATAATAATAGCAGCTTCGTTTCAAACAAGATTTTTTGGTACAACTATGCAATTTTCGGCAGGTAGTATTGTGGTGAGACAAAATTGTAGACAACAATTTAAGTCAAGGTTCACGTACCTAATCGGGGACATGAGAAAAACAATAACAAAGCTTAACCTTGAGGAACTCACCAACCAATCATAGAAGACTTGACATGTGCAAATAGGATTCGCAGATATATGGCTTAACTTTCTGAGAAACGATCACAAGCAGTGCTTCTAGTTCCCCTACCTGATAAGATGCAACTGGGGAGAGTTGTGTATTAATAAAGACGATGCTCATAAGCTAACAAGATAATATTTGCACATTTCTTGCAGGAGTCCATGTGTCTATCGACAACAGTATTAACGAGTTGGTTTAGTAACACACCACTCACCCCAAATGACAGCTTTTAGTGTCCTTCACAGTGTGACAAAGTCTTTCTTAAGTAGCCCAGGAAAGATCAAGGTGGTGGAGAGTGGGACAGGCAGTAAAGAAGAATAGGTAGAATGAATACAAGAATTAAAAAACTTAAGTTATCTTAACTTCTTTAAGTAGAATGTTAAATGAAATATCCACCTGGAAACTAACATGATAAGGGAAGACCAGGAAAGATGATCAGAGGATCCGCTTATAGATATGAAAATGGCATTATTATCCGTATCATTTGCGATTAAAAAACGTCTTTCTCTCTTTCTCTTACATCTTCTGTTTTTCAAAAATGAAGACGTTTCACGAACACTTTTATCAGTCCTGTTAGTATTCGACAAGGGTAAGTTTTAGGCAAAACATACTATGAGTTTAATATTCCCGGGGTGCAGAAAACCCTTCATTTTAGGGGGATAATTACATTTGTACACTGTTTTACGCTAGTCAGTTAATCTATCAGAGACACCAAAATAGTCTAGAGTTCCATCCATCCATCGCGAGCCCGAATAGCTCAGTGGTAACATCTCTGACGCGGGTTCGAATCTCACAAAGGAGATGAGTTCCTTCAAGGTTGCAGATACGCCTTGCTGACAAGTCCTAACTAGCACGAAACCTAGGTTGGAGGCTTTCTGTCGATTGTCTGCAGTCATCTAATATCATCAAATCAATGTGTACCCCGATGACGAGCTACCAAGAATAGTGGCCGCATGGTAAACCTGACTGACAGAAGCCAGCCTGCAATAGACAAAAGACCAGATACATCATACTACTTACCAGTGTCTAATCAAAGCATCAGTGAATCTATAATGAAACTAAATAAGGTGACAATGCACATTCTTGACAGACACACAACTAGTTGTCAACAACACTACAGATGGGTAATCTCCCATAGACCCTCACATTGCTACTGTGGCATAAGTTCGAGAACAATGACTTGATTAGTGTAATGTACTTTGTTTTATATAAAAAAACGGGGGGGGGGTTGCAGTAATACAACTGAAATGAAAGTCTACAAACAGTTTGCTAAAAGTTTATTATCAGAAAAATACTTTCCCGTCATAAATTTAAAGAAAGATCTTAAAATGAGTGAATACCTTTCATCATATCAATGCTCTACACAGCTTATATACACAATCATATGTATAAGCAGCTTATGTGTTAAAGCGAATTTTCTTTGTGAAACTACTTGATTACAAAAGAGTAGTGAATGAAAAAGGCACAAGAAACGGACTATTACTATTATCATTTCTTTGAGTTCCGAGTAGATCATAGGGTTTCAAAAACACATCTCCACTTTCTTCTATTTTCTGCGATCCTCTTCTTCCAAGATTTCCTATAATCTCTCCTCTCCTCCTCCGCGCACGATCTCTTCCATATCAATCTCCGTCGCCCTACTCATCGTTTTCCCACTTATGTTCCACTCAAGGGCTTGGCGTGCGATGTCGTCCAACGCTGTCCTCAACTTATGCTCGATCCATTTCCATTTTTCTTACATATTTGTTGAACAATAGACTCTTCGTTGGTTTGTTCACAGCCAGAGTTTCTCGTCGCCAATTCTCTCTGACCAGCCGGTTGGTCATTAGATCTTCAGTATGGAGCCAGCCAGCGAAATGGACAGCTGCTGAAGAAAGTCTGCAACTGGCTTTTGGAAGTCCTTTTGTAACAACAGAAGACAAGGGCCAGGCAATAGATCGTTTTATTACGGAAATCAGCACGTATTTATATATATTTCATGTACATTATTATAGCTTATTCAAGCAGACAAACACAGTCTTCTGATTGGTTGTTTCTTGCTCAAGATTATTCTGTACTGCTTGTGACTGGTTTCTGAAAAAGTTAAGCCATATATCTGCGAATCGTATTTGCCCACGTTAAGTCTGCTGTGATTGGTTGTTGAATCAGTCTTGTTCATATTTTCTCACGGTCAATATTAGCGACACAGACATCAACGTAAATTAATGTCTACCAATTGGCTAGCAGTCTGCTCTCACCACACTTTGAGTGACTAACACGCAGTGCGAATTTCTGATCCATACAGAAGCAGTGATAAACTCAACAATTGTGTTGAAAAGAATCCGAATCGTGTTGTTTATGGTGGTTGGCTTAGTGAGGCACAAGATTTCCAAACAGGTTCCAGGTTGATGAAAGCGTATCTTGCCTGTCTTTAAGATTCTGGCTGGCTGACCGGCTTTGACATCTTTATCCCTGCTATCCGAATGCATGTGACTGAAACCGAGCTTCCTGGCCAGATAGGTGGATGAAATGACCGGTGTCAAATGTCTCCTGTTAATGGTGATTAGTGCTGTTTGTTGTTGTTGCTGCTGCTGTTGGCCGGTTGGTTCGTTATCTTCATCACCTCCATCTTCTCTATGTCCACCTGGAGTCCTGTCTTCTCTGACTAATTCTTCAGCCAGTCTTTTGGTTTAAATTATTTCTCACTTTATATTATATGAAATTAGATTAAATTACACAATTATCTACTAATAGTACTTTCTTCATTTGTGTAAGTGGAATCAAATACTTTGAAATATAGTAGCACAGATGTACTTATCTAGTCTTTTGTGAATTATAAATAAAATAGAATACAATTATAATTATTGGACATTAACTTGAGTAAGTACAATTATCAGTATCTCGTATTTTTGTTACATGATTAATAAATATGTGTACACAACAGTGTAATACACAGACAAGAGTCTAACAATAGTATTTTTTATGTTACTGTATATATAAGAGTACAAATGTACTAGTACTGAAACACTTATTATATTTTAGTAAAAATAATAACAGACTTAGTGTAGAGCTGTTGTCCAAACACTGGGTCACAGGTAAGAACCCTGTCCCCCCCCTACATACCAATATTTAGGCTAATCGGTAGTATTATTAATCCTTATTGCCAATTGCAAATAGTTGAGTAATAATTAGTAGTAGATAAAACCCATAATCAGCTGATTAAACGTGACATTAGCCAACTGAAACTAACCAATCAAAAAGCGTGTAAATTGCTTACACACAATATTGACGCCTACGTACATGTCAACAAATTAAACATTCTCTGATTGGTAGATTTCAAGCATTGCTGCTTCAATGGGCTAATCAGCTGATTAATGCGCTTTCTTCCACTGCTGTAAAACTATCATTTTATTTTATTATTTTTTTATTAACAAACCCTAATTGTGAAATATTTACTCATCCTTCCTACATAATTTCCAAGTAAACCAATAGAATATCACATGATACAAGATCTTATCCGCTAAAATATTTATTTTCCCTTCGAATAAATAATCAATAATCAGAAATACTCACATTTCGATCCAAAGACAAAATTCAATGACCAAACCGAAAGGAGGAACATAAAAAGATAAAATTGATGTGTTTTATTCTGGATAAAAATTCAGATCTAACCCAGTGACTTAATCAAGCACGCCACCTCTGACAATTACGTCAAACGGTTTCACTGGGACAAAGTGATGTAAAACATTGGTAGCAGTAGCACAGTCGTTGGTCCAACAGTAGAAAGCTCGCCAGTTACACCAGAAGTGCAGTCGATCAGTGGCCACACATGGCAAAGAGACTTGACATACACACATAACCAAAACCATTTCCAACAGCCAACTGCAATTGCAGAATTGTATAAATTGGAGAAGATTTGTAGCTCAGGTAAATGATTTTGATGTGGTTGTTTGTTCTCCGAGCTGGACGCTTTACTTGAGAAACTATCATCTTCCTTCAAGGTAACATCCGCAGTGCATACTTCGCTTTGTTGAAGTGAGCTTTCAAATTTCACTACGAGTTCATTGGTTATCTCTCCTGGTGACCTTGAATGTGGTTGGTTGCTAGTGTCTGTCTTAACACCCTTCAGTCTACTTATATTTGCATTGATTGTTTCCTTAACTTAAAGTTTGACATTCTGAGCATGAGATTTTCCTCACACGGATTGGTAGATTCTATCTATATCAATGTGGCTGGTAATTGCTGATTCACTGAAATATCAGGCTTCCAAAAAATTCTCCGGCATTTTGGGTGTTTCTTCTTCCTAATATTTGGATGTTGTCCGTGGTTGTCTGTACGCAATGGAGCAATATCAGCGAGTGTATATCATGTCTTTTGACGACTAGTTTGTGTTCATGCATGCGAAGACAAAGAGGACATCCACTTTGGCCAATGGGAATGTTTTTTTGCAGTTGTTGCAATTTATTTTGTAGTTGTTGTTGGTCTTAAATTCTTTCGCTATTGAGTCTTTTGGTTCACACAGAGCTGATTGAAGTGATTTCGTTGGTTTATATGCGGCGATATCAATTCCTAAAGGTTTGAATAGTCTTGCAGTAACGTTCTTTATATATAATATATACGATAAGACGATTTTCTTTGTGTTTTCTTTTTGGGTCTTTGATTTGGTTAGTTGTTTTTATCAACAGCTGTCTACGGTAATTCGACACTGGAGATTAGATGAAAAGCCAGAAGGAATAGGTACCAGGTTATATTCTCAACCCGAACATCTCCAAACTTCTCCTAAGTCTAATAGCCAGAAAAGGGGGAAGATTGTCCATGAGGCCCATAAAAATAATGCCACTAATCAGTGGAACTTGGAATGTTTCCCACTCGGCACTCATAAGAGTTGAAATTACACAAATAATCATCATTATAATGATAAAATATCACTAACCTGACAGCAAATAATCCAATTCTATTATCACCATTTACAGTCCATTTTTGTGTATTCAAATTAGGATCACATGAATGATTCATGAAACGGGATAAATTACCCTTAGGTCCAGCATCAATAATACGTTGACTGTCTAATTTCATCATATAATAATTAGTAATATTATTTTCATGAGCAAATCTTAAACGTCGATTCGCTTCATCTTCATCAATTAAATCACCAATGTATTCATTAACAAATTCTCCCTGGAATTAGAATTTTATTTTTTTAAAGAAAGGCGAGAGAAAAACAAAAAGAATTAAATCGTGATCACTATTATTATTAGGTGGAAATTTATATCGACAAAAATCAAATGAAAGTTATGACAACAGACGTGCTCCCCCTCCCCTCCATACAAACACACAAGATTGTAAGCTATAAAAACTGTCTGAAACATAAACAGAAATTGCATGGAGGATTTCACTATGAGCTGACATCAGTTAGAGAACCATTAGTAAACCTGCTGGGAGTACTGGACAGCTGTTTCGTCCTAGTTTGGGACTCTTCATCAGTACGCACTCACCCGCGAACTCCTGGTTACAAGGCGAGCTAGTTCGTAGACCATTCAGCCACTGGGATCCGATCCAATTGTCCTTGAATTCTGACTTCTACCGATTCACGACAGAGCGCGACCACTTCACAATGTCTTCTTCTATGGTTACTGCCTCATCTTCAACCTGCTGTACCCTACTGGTCACGGCTCCCCACTAGAATCCCAGGTAAACTGCCTGAATAGGACCAGTCGCCAATGAGCATCAGATGAATTTTCAAGTATTGGTTTTGTAGGGATTTTGTTTGATTGCATGGAGGATTTCACCATGAAGTTAAAACTCAAGGACCATTGGATCGGGTCCCAGTGGCTCAATGGTCTATGAGCTCGCCTTGTAATCAGAAAGTCCTCGGTTCGAACCCCGGTGGGCGAGTGCGTACTGCTAAAGCAGAGTCCCAAACTAGGACGAAACAGCTGTCCAGTACTCCCAAGTTTTCCAGTGGTTCTCTAACTGATGTCAACTCATGGTGATATCCTCCATGCAATCAGACAAAATCCCTACAAAACCAATACTTGAAAATAAACTGAGATAACTGAGATAATCTAGATTTTGATGTTCGATCACAAACTGACCTAAGTAGTAGAACCACTGAAAAAACAGTATTTGACAACTATTTCATCATTATTTGAGGCTCTCTTAAGCTTAACATACTACTCATGACCCTGCCAAAAGGGAAAACCCATACCTTTCAGGTTATACAAGGCAATCTCATCGACTGTTTGGCCACTAGGTTCGAACCCCATGGCCAGCCCTTCAGTCGTAACTCTATTCCCTCTCCCATCCAACATTATAGACATATGTCGTCAAACCAAACAGAAATTATTGGGATTGCATTGGAACCATCTTAAAGCCGTATAATTCCGTCATATTTAGCCATTAACCCTTAGGAAAACTGCAGAATCCATGCGTATTACTTGCGTTTAACAAGTCAGAAACTTGTCATGTCATTCTCATAGGCAATTACTGAAGTATTCATAATCTTTTGTTTTACCGATTGACTATGCCGTCGATGTAGGTGACCTTTATCACCTGGCCAACAGTAACAACACACCATTTATATCTCCGTTTCCATGCAAAAACACAAATAGATTTAATTCACGGAGTAGGTGTGTGTGTGTGTGCATAAGTAATCGCCAAAACAAAATTTACCACGCTTTCATTCCCACTCTCCCTAATAGAGGATAGAAAAGAAACAGTCAGCTACAATTTGAATTTCCTCGGGTATTGATTTTTAGTGCGATGCACAGTTATATGCGACTTTTTTTACTACGTGTATATAGAAATACTGTGATCACAAATCCCAAATATTACAAGCGTGTTTTATCAATCAACACCGGAATTATCCTGTCATCCCGTTTGGCATAATGTGCGCGCGAAAACAACATGTACGGATAACTTTGATCATCACCTATAAAAAGTATGGTTTTAATCCCCTTCCTATAATGCTAAAGTGTGAAACAAACTAAATTGCAGAGAGTTCACCCTGGTTATCAAACAGTCGCATGTTTAAGAAGCACTGACTGGTTTCAACATAGAAATGGCTGGCTGACTTAAACTAACAGTTGTAGATTTCATTGACTGATGAAGTCATGTTTTGATTTGATCACCACTAGCTCTCTTCCAACCTGATCGATCCTCCGTCAGCGGCTAATATTGCCCGTCGAGGAAGGCAATGACTAGGCATGAGTAACACGTATCTTAGCCATCTCAATCGATGCAACTTCACAACCTCATCGATTGATTTCTCCTACTTACCTAATAACTCTCGACGAATAATCTTCAATATTCCTCACCCTATTATACCACCACCTAACAAGAGACATAGAATGCAGACACTTATAATGATCAAAGACAAGCTAGTCAACGTTTTCATGGCTTCCACTTCTAATCGCCATGTCAATGCAGTTGAAGGTTGAACAACCAATTCATGGTTGTTTGCTCAAACCCAACTCCATATTTTGGCGGGAGTTATCGATAGTGCAGTCATCGTTTCATCGTTCGCTGTTCGTTGCAGGACAGAGAAAAAACTATCAGAAACTTTGTGTACAATAACCTAATGGTTGGCTCTGTATTGGTGCAAGAATAAACGGTTCTTGAGTCACCAATTTGTGTTCTGGCTTTCTGGCGTTGGTTATTGAGTATAGTTCCTGAAAGTCTTCTAAGGGGACAGTGTGAGGTCCAGCGTAGTTAGACCTGGACATTGACACGCCATGTCTCACTCACAGTCATAAAGAAAGAGGATGAAACGAAGTGTTGAGAAGTATACACATCCTTTGATCGGTATAATAACCAACCACCAGATATCACGTCTACGCAAGAGATGATGCAGGTTGGCAAATGCACACGAGTCTTTTGTATCTATGCTGAGATTTCATCAACTATCAACTCGGCGGGGCTGATGCAACTTCCCTAATTAAGTGAAGTGGTGGTCAACACGCTCCACACCAACCACTTCACTTCCCTCTGTATCTTTAAGCTTGCAGTGAATTGATGTACTCCAATCCCGTAGCATCATCAACCTACATTTGACACAAGAGAAAGGATGTACACAAGTAAGCTAATGCAAGCTCATTAAAATATGAGTGAAATTGTAAGATAAATCACTAGAGAACTTGTCACTATGACAACAAGTATATAAATTATTCATCAAAACGACAACAATTCCTATAACATCAATGTGTATACATCAAACTAAAGATATAATCGAAAAAAACGTTTCAACTTTTAAAAAATACATACTGCACGAATTGGAACCAAAGTTTTTAATCCCCATCCACGTTCATCACCGGTCCAAAATGGTTGTTGTGGTGGATAAAGACGTTTTGTGAAACGTTGATTACGACATGCTTCTCCATTTGGACATGCACTAGGCAAACATTCATAGTGTAATTCACGATTTATACAATTACTAGATGGTCCACATGGATCTTCTGAATCTTTAGGACAATCACATAGTGGAGCTTCACTTGAATCAGTAAGACGATAGACACGAACAGAGCCAATTGGCCAGTTCACCTGTGTTGTGTGTAATTGAAAGGAGGAGGGGAGAAAAAGAAAGCAGAATATGTGAGTGTCACAGGGAAAGACAAAGAAAAGAAAAGAAAAAAAAGAAACGGTTGCAGGGAAATTTTGCACAAAGTCATCCACCAACTAGGTTGTACATTTGAAAAAAACTTATGACAAAGAGGGATGAGAAACTTCTGTCTTTCCAATAACAGAACACTTCGTGAACTGAAGACGTTGACAACTTCATTTGAATAATCCTTTTAAGTCCTGAAAACACAATCTGATCAAACCTCTCAAATGGAATAAGAGAGAGAGATCAAGACATACTGAGTTGAAGCCAACGCTAAAAGAAATATAACGGAAGAAGACAAGAGAACTGGTAACAGACTTTTATCCAAAAAAAATAAGGAAAAGAGCATCATACTTATACATTTTTAGCCATATTAAAAGTAGGCTAAATCAGTTGACGAGAAACTGTCCAGATTGGTTGGCGATTGGCTCAAGGTTAAACAATGAGACGAAAAGTTGTCCATTGGAATTATTTCATGTAAGCTAAATCCAGATTTGAGGATGATAAACACACCTACCTCTGCTGAAACTTAAAATGCCTTAAAATGTGTTGACCGCTTCTTATATATATACAAAAACTAATACTTGAAAATTCACCTCATGCTCACTAGCGACTGGCCCTATTCAGATAGGGACCTGGAGTTCTAGTGGGAAGCTGTGACCAGTAGGGTGATGATGCAGTAACTTATCGAAGAAGACATTGTGAAGTGGTAGCGCTATGTCGTGAATTCGCAAAAGTTAGAATTCATGGGCTGGCAATTCAATCGGATCCCAGTGACTTAATGGTCTACGAACTAGCTCGCCTTGTAACCAGAGGGTCCTGGGTTCGACCCCCGGTGGTTGAGTGCGTATGATAAAGGGTCCCATATTGCGGCGAAACAGCTGTCCAGTACTCCCTGCAGGTTTTCTAATGGTTCTCGAACTGATATCAGCTCATGATGAAATCTCCCAACCAATCAAACTAAATTCCTACAAAAAAAGCCAATAATTGAAAAATCGTTATCGTCTGATTAAGTTGTTTATCCGAACTTCTTATTTATTTCTTCCTACTATTATGCTTTCGATCCCCATTTGCATCACATAACTTCATCTTATTATTCGTTATATATATATATATATATATATATTTGACGTCAGACTGGGAATAGTTCTGATACTCATTCTCAACCCACCCACCCTTTATGTTATACACGAAAGGTACAGCCCAAATGATGATGATTCCATCAGGAAGAAAAATCAAATCCTATAAAAACACTACTCACCACCTTTGGGTTATTATTACGTAATAGTTAAAACTATAATACAGCTAAGCATAACCAGCCAGAAAGTAAACATTCATTATCACACGCGTTACTATGCCTACACACCTCTGATTGCAACATTTTGGAATATATTTCACGAACTATAAATATTCCATGTGTCGAAAACTTATTATCTTCTTATGATTACACAAAAGAGACAGATATATACATTCGTATGAGCAAACTGGGTGCATCGGTGGCGCAGCGGTAGAATGCTCGCTAACCACGCCACCACGTGGTCCGGAGTTCGATCCTCGGCCACAGACACACTCCTTTACCTCGCTCGCCAAACCATTAATAGATCTGGTAAAGAGGGAAGGTTGGGCATGAGGCTAGTAACCCTATCCCGTAAGAATAAAACACCACTGTTACCGAAACTTCAAACCTCTACCTTGGAGCCCCATGTTCCACTGGGAACGTGAAGGAGATGTCATAAAAATGGGCTTATTTCAAGAAGAAGAAAACAAGATTAAGGGATATTTTTTCTCTGAGCGCCAAGAAATTATATAAAAAGGTAGGGATTATTAGATTAGATTCTGTGCTAGTGTCAATGTTGGTGAACATTGAATAGTTTGCGCATCTGAACTGGTCTCCATGTTGGCGGGTGACAAGAAGGCAACTGTCATTTCTTAATTGTGTACTGGTTGGCAGGAGATTGGAGAAATATTATCAGTAGTATTGTTGTATATTATATTAACGTTTATTTACAGATTTCAGTACTGATTAACCACTGTAAATCTGTTTCTTTATCGTTTGAAGAATAAACACAATCGTGTTGCCCAAATCGTTTTCTCTTGTTCCGTGCCAGTTACAGTGCACAGTGATCTACGTATTAAGCATTCAAACCTACAAAATCACCCAGGTAGGACAAGCTCTGTTGGCTAAAAGACCCGGTGGACCCAATTAAACAAAATAATATAATTTATAAAATACCCTGAAATGACTGTGACTAAGGTCAACTATATAGGTCAAACTAGTAGATCAGGGGTAATCAGATTGTCGGAACGTAAAAATAATTTAGGTAAGGTAAGAATGGTTGACCTCGAGAAGAAGCTCAGCAATCACAAAACCACACAATAGGGTGACATAGGGTTAAATTTTTAAAAAGTATTCTATGTAGGTGGGGAGAGAGATTGATTATTGAATCCTGCCTGATTCATTGAGTCTATACCCAACACAACACATGCAACAGAAATGGCTCAACGCGAATATCAGAGATATGGAAGATATTATCACCACCAGTCAGTCAAATCAGAAGTGGATAATAAATAATCTCAAAATTCTATTTCAATTCAATCACATCACAACATTCTAACAAGTTATTTATTATAACCATAAAAAACATTCGTCTTATTTCCCATCTGATTGTAATTGATCAATAACACTCGTATTATTATTTCTGAATGTACATTATCTCATATTGAATTTTATTCCAATATCTAGTCGATTCCACAGATGTATATAAATAAAGTTGTGTGAGTAGTGACTTGATATGATTATGAGTGGCAATAGTTTGTGCTCGAAACGTGGTCATTAGTTAATATCACTGTATAAGAGCACTATGTGATTTATCAAAATAAAGTGTTATCCATATTGGAGTTATACTCTACCACCACAGTGCCCAAGTTTTATACACTTATATTAAGCTAATTCTTCTGTCGCCAGTGATCTGGATATTTGACAGTTAGTTTAAATCAAATCCACAATTTGCAATTTTCCTTTGGAAACTAAGTTATTCAGATCACCGCAATATGTGATCGCCCTGATACTGCATAATTGGTAGTCAAGAAAGCAAGCATATTGGCATATAACTGTATACTACTACTAATTGGTTGAAATGAGTAGTAGCTGCATACACCACTCATATCATTAACCAGTAGTGTTCGCCAGCCAGTTAGTCAGTCAGATTATCGAAGTAATCTAAACACCAAACACCCACTTCTTTCGTTTAGGGTTGACCAAGCCAATCACCGGTGAACCCAGTTTGATTCAGCTCACACACAGCCGAATCAGATCAAACTTGGTTGTACTGGGCAAATTCACAATGTGCAATCTACACACTGCGCGAGTGGTGGAATTTCGTCGATCCGGATAGCAAGCACTATTTGTTGATATGAGTGGGTGTGCAACTACTCATCTCAGTTAAGCAGTAGTATATAGTCTTGTATATCCATAATAGTAGTTTGTTTATTATATCCACATCATAGGCTTCTAATTCTCTTCCTCAGTATGGAAGTTCCTAGACATCTTAGACAGGTGTGTGTGTGCTTAAAATCATACCTGTTGCACGTATTCAAAGATAAACAGATAAAAGAAGCTTTGACTATCCAATCTTTTCATAAACCTTGTTAAATTCATTATAGATAAGATTTTATTTTGATAAATCGCACAGTGTTTACAGTAATGTTTACTGATGACGTTTCGAGCACAATTTATTGCTCATAATCATATCAAGGTAATCACACGACTTCCTAAATTCATTTATATAGTTCCATTGTTTTTCTCTTGATTTTCACTTGATTTGATTGGTAATAGTATTTTCCATATTTCAGGTATGAGTGACGAGTCATTCCTATTGCATGTGTTGGGTGTAGACTCGATGAACAAGGATTCAGTAATCAACCTCTCTCTCCACCTACCTAGATTACTTTTTAGAATTTTAACCCTCTCCCACCCTATTGTGTGGTTGTGTGTTAACGCATGCATTGCAATTGCTGAGCTTTTTTCTAAATTATTTATCTTCTCGGGGTCAACCATTTTTACCTTAGCTAAATTTTTATGCTCTGACAATCTGACTACCCCTGACCTACTAGTTTGACCTATGTAGTTGACCTCACAGTCATTGCATGGTATTTTGTAAATAATATTATTTTGTCTAATTGGGTCAACTGGGTCCTTTAACCTACAGAGCTTGTCCCTGAGTGAGTTTGTAGGTTTAAATGCCACCCTAATTCCTATTTTATTCAGAATCCTACGTAGTGTCTCAGATGTCCCCTCTTTATATGGTATAACTGTGGATGACTTATATTCTTTCTTATTTATGTTATTATTACTAGTTTCACAATTATTTTTATTTTGTTTTTGGCCTTTAATGATCTTCCTAATGAATTTTATAGGATAGTTATTCAACACCAACGCTTCTTCTATCTGTTTTAATTCATCATTTAGATCTTTTTTTGTGCTACTTAGTGCCACTGCTCGGTTTGTTAAACATTTAACTAAGCCTGCCTTAACAGTTAAAGGATGAGACGAATTAAAGTCTAAATATCTATTAGAATGCGTTGGTTTTCTATAAACACTAGTGTGTAGTTTGCCTTCTTCTATTCTTTTTATCTTACAATCTAACATAGCTAATTCTCCTTGTTCATTTTCTGATTCAAATGTGAATTTTATTCCCTCAACTTGTGAGTTTATATGTGTCAAGAAGCTAGAGATGTGTTCTGTTTTTAACACTGTGAAAGTGTCATCCACATATCTCCACCATATTTTCGGAGTAGGGTTAAATGTATTGAGGGCACTATTTTCCCAGCTGTCCATAAATATGTCTGCTACGATAGGGGATATTGGTGATCCCATTGCTACACCTTCTGTTTGTCTATATATTTTGCCTTGGAACTTAAAGATAGTAGATGTGAGGCATAACTGAATCCCTAAAATAATTTCTTCAATGGACACTACTGAATCCTTGTTCATCGAGTCTACACCCAACACATGCAATAGGAATGACTCGTCACTCATACCTGAAATATGGAAAATACTATTACCAATCAAATCAAGTGAAAATCAAGAGAAAAACAATGGAACTATATAAATGAATTTAGGAAGTCGTGTGATTACCTTGATATGATTATGAGCAATAAATTGTGCTCGAAACGTCATCAGTAAACATTACTGTAAACACTGTGCGATTTATCAAAATAAAATCTCATCTATAATGGAATTATACTCTACCACAGTGCCCAAGTTTTATACTTGTTAAATTCAGTTTAAGGACTGTAACCTCGTCGTCTCAGTGTATTGTATAGTTGTAGTACATGGCTGCACACAGTGACTACATCATTACTAGCGTTATTTTTTTTTTGAATGCTTATTACATTCACCCCATAATAAACATTTAGAAAAACCTGCGCCCGGCTTAAAAGATGTTTTACATAGCCTATATAATATAACAAGTATGGTACATAATTCTAAGTAGCAAAAGAAAGATTTTGATTAGTAGATGTCGACGCACAAGATATTACTATTATTAGTATTATTTTAGAAGATATTTTCAGACTACATTAGCCTGTTTTTTTTCACGATGATATTATTTTCCACCACTAGATCATAAATTGTCTTACGCCAATTCCATAATCGATTCGTGGTTGTGTTTGCAACAGACTGTCACTTTCATGTCACTTAAATGACCTAAAAGGCATTCCACTTCACCATCCACGTATTAGATTCATCAGATTGATACTTAAAAGTCATCTCACTGTGAGCATCTTGTAATACTTTCCTCCTCCACCCAACCCTTTATATCAACAACCTAGAAACTCTTCTAGCCAACCATACTGTTATTTGAAGACATAAGTAAATGCTTTTCGAATTGTAATACAGCTCAGACATGGTTCTATGTCAGTCGGTACGTGTGATTCCATTTCATCGAGTAACAAACAGACAACAGAATTTCGTACAAATTAATCAATATCAACAAATTGTAAATGATCCTCGTTGCGCAAGTAATTTAATCGACAAGCATGACTGGCTGTGAGTGACTTCTCCAAATACTCATATCACAGTCAGATTAGTCTGAGAATGTCTATGGAACCCCTAAAAGTTTAAAGTTACATTCCAATATATGTGTTTATGAAGAGTCCAAAAGGAAAAAAAGCGTTCAAAAAGACTTATTTATACAACTGAGGCCAAAGTCAAGTAATCACGATCCATGGAATGCAAAAACACGAGTGAGCTTGAGCTGATCAATCAGAGAAACCGGTGGTATTTACATTGAAAAAATGCCTTTGATTTACAAAAGAAATACATGAAAACAAATTAAACGTGATCCTTTCTCTGATAAGACTTAAAAATATGTCCCAATTATAATGAGGAGTGTCAGTTTTTAAGTTGAACTAGTTTCTCTACATGTATCTATCAAGATGACTGAAAATGAGTTCCTCTTGTGACCTGTTTATTCTTATCCTGTTTTTCAATCTTTCCTGGAAGTCCTCGATTAAAATTGTTACAGATCCCAGTAAGTCGAAGTAATCATCAGAATGATTCACTCGATAATGGATAAATCTCATATCTGACAGATGTTTGTATCCCGTCCATTCGCCAGGAATGACTAAGGTTTGCAAAAATGTTAGAAGAACGTATGCACTACGACTTGGAATTACCTCCACAATTCACTTCTTAAGTTTCGTGTCGTAAATTCTTAATACGCCCTAGAGTGACCATAGTTATATTACTTTTTTATGAGAACTATTTCATCGATATGAATAATAACACCAACTCCTCCTAACAGCCACGTGACAGTATTTATCTTCCAAGATGCTGCTACATCTCTGCAATCTTGGAACCCTTTCACAGTAGATACTAAAGAGTTTGCCGTCTCCGCAACCGCTGACCTCAAACTCTAATCCTTAATACCCAATAATGGCAGATAAGAAGTATATTGATCAGCGGTGGTTTCTATTTAAAAAAGAAAGTTTCTAGAAAAGATTGACGAACATTCAATCTCTTTTCTAACACTGTGTACTACCTAAAGAGATTTCAAACACCTGCTTCTGAACACAAGTAAATGTACACAGAAGCAACACAAGAGCATACACGGCTACCGTGCTATCCACCCCGTTGTCTGAACACTACTTAAAAACGTGACCGAGGTGAAATTTTCACCTGAATAGCGTGAACAGCGTTGATATTGGCGTTGTATAATAATGACACATCCCATTCGTTATCCAACGATGACGACTAGCATACATTAAAAGTCACTGGTGAGTTCATCCCTCTGAATCATGATACTACTTTATCACTTGACCTTATTGGGAATTAATGAATGTGAACCACAAAAAATTCTGTTATATACATGATGAGAACGACAAAACTACTTTATGCCATCTTTCAAAATGACAAGAATAAGCTCTGATTTAAACGCCGACGTCGTCCACGACGACAACAACAACAGCAATAAAAACAAAAAAATCACAATCCAACTTACTTTAATTGGCTTGTAATAATCAGGACGTCGTTTTCTGCCTAAAAGTTTAGAGAATTTTTCACGTCTTTTGAGCCAACCACGTGCAGCTTGTTTGATTGCAGCATTATAAATAAATTTTCTGCGTCGAATCACAGATGGAGGTGTACGTTGATTAGGTAGAAGTCCTGTATTACAACTACTTGAATTCTCATCATTTAAATATCGATTTCTACGTGGTCTTAAATATGGATAACGTGATAAACGGCTGTTGTTATGATTATAGGTTGACTTGTGAGCTGAACTTGTAGTATTGGAAGATTCAAATGAATTATTATTACTTGATTCGGGTGTCTTAATAATGTTATTATTATTATTACTAGTAGTTGTATTAGAAGTATTACCAGTATTGTTAGTACTATCCTCAACAAGAAAATTACTGGGATTCAATTCTAACAATGGATCCTCATCTTCACCGTCATCCTGCTTTTTACGACGATTACGATTAGCCCGTTGTTTGGATGATGATGATGATGAAGTGACCTTTTTCCTGACAATGTAACTCTCTTCACCACGTCCAGATTCAGTAGATTCGTCGTCATCGTCGTCACTTGAGCTTTAGAGATGGGAAAAAAAGGATATAAGAAACCAACGAACTAACAACCATTTGAATTATAAACACATACTGACGTGTTTCAATATAGAACCCTGGACATTTGTGCAGCATACATACTAATTTATTTAGTGAGACGGCTAGAGATACTGCACGGGTGCCCATACTGAAGCACGTGGGACCACCACCCACACATCGCCACCGTCCACCGAGCCTTTGACATGTAGTCTCATCCACAACAACAGGGTAGAGGAGCAGCAATTAAGTAGTGACGTCAACCACACGGATGCCGGTGACCAATACAAGTTCACACGCCTGGTCAATCCATTTCGACACCAAATAATATCTCCTTTCATACAGTCTTAACGCTACCTCCAAACAATCATACTAGCACGATACGACCTACAGAAGTACAAGTTCCATCCAGTGTAGCTTGTTGGGTCACTGTAGTACGCAAGCCCGACCACCAAGTCAAGGTAGCAGTTATCGGTCGTGAAACCCATATTGTAACGGGATAAGACAAGAGAATTGGCAGCGGGATGTTTATTTGCAATTTGATATATACAAATATCGGAAAATAATGTATGTATCCCATAGATTGAAATCGTCATTGTTGTGTTACTTCTATCCTGAGTATTGTATTTTTCTGCCTTCTCCTCGTGTCTCCCATGTTTCACAGCAAAACTGGTTCATTTGCTCTCTTTAACGTCAAAACAATCTCTGCACTAATTGAGATTTTAGTGTCGAACGTTTCTGCACATACTACTGGTATATCTTGTCAGTAGCATAATCCACAGAAGAAGTAAATAATTTATACATACCATATTTTTAATTACTCCTTGAGTTGTTTCAAGTAGAATATATTTTTATCAGAAATCTTCAAATGTTTGGTGTGCAGGACAAGATTGTACGGAAATCGTTCCCAATGGTGCAAATGAATTTCACTCTTTTTGATCTCCTCCCTAGATCCTCCATTAAATCCGCATAATTTTGCTTGTTGATATTCTTTCTCCAGCACACAGTTCCACCCATTATAGTTCTTTTGAATTTTCTATTTGTTTCTTTTTTCCTACTCTTGTGTGCTACATAGAGTGTAGCAACCTGAACTACTGCACTCTTCTTTCTAAAGTTCTATTTCGCAGTTTCATCAACGATGCTGTTGTTTTCTTTTTGGCTTATTTTTCACCGGGTTACTAGCCCCACTCACGCCCAACCTTCTCTCATTTCTGGTCCTATTATTACTTCCCAGTAAAATAGAGCTATTGCAATTGCGTCAAGCTGAGCCTCCGTTATGAGGCTGTCGAGTATTCCTACCATTGGACCACTGACATATATATATATATATATATATATATATATATATATATATATATATATATATATATATATATATACCACTATTATCATTAATATCGTTTCTTTTAATTTCTAGAGGAACATAGGGAGTCAGCTGCAAGTCTCCATTGCGTTCGGTTACCCTCCAACGTTTCCACATGGCTCCACGTCTGTCCACATGCTTTCACCTCCTCTTCACATCACCTACCCCATATCACCCTCGCAGTGACGACCAACTCGTAGCTTCCTATTCAGGTTCTATTTGAGCGATGGCCTGACGTGTGATGTCACTCACTCGATGGTTTGTTTTCTCAGAGTATTACTGATCCATCTCCATTTCTTCTTACTGAGTTGGTTCGTTCCTAGAAATCCCTGTTGCTGATCTTTTTTGGCCATCTGATCTTGAGTGGTATTGAGCGAAGACAACTGTTGGTGAACGTCTGTAGTTTGTTCGAAGTGCTCTTCATGATACTTCAAATCTCTGATCCATCCGTATAGTAAGCAACACTGACTTGAAATTGGAGATGAAAATCCGGATCTTAATTTTCATGTTGAGTGCTGTTGACCTCCACACAGACTTCAGAGTAATGAAATCTTGCCTTGCTTTCCCCATCCTCGCTTTGTATCCATATCAGTTCTGTCCGCCTGTAGTTAAAACGATACTTCGCATGTCGGCAGGTAAAGTAGGTTGCTTCTTTCAGATTTCTTCCATTTATACTGATCGTTGTCTGTTGTTGTTGCTGTGGGTCAGGAATCTTCATCACTTCTGTTTTCTCCATGTTCACCTGAAGTCCCTCCTATCTTCGATGCTTCTTCTGCCAACTTGTTGCTTTTCACTTGCACATCTTCCAATTTGTGGGTAATCAGACATATATCATCGGTGAAGTCCAGATCCTCCAAGTTTTTGTGTGTCCATTTTATGCCTGTCGCGTCGTTGACCACTGTCTGTCGCATTGTCCAGTCTACCGCAATCAAGAAAATCATTGAAGAAAGTAGGCAGCTTTGTCTTACTCCCGTCTTTTCCGTTGTGGATTACCTGGCACGCAGCTTTGTCGAACAACTGCTGGATGAGATGTATAATTGCCGGCGGCAGCCAGTAATAGCGAAGTATTTGGCAAATCACCTCTCGGTCAACGCTACGCTACCGAAGGCCATTTCAAAGACATTCAAGTTGAGATAGAGACTGCCATGTTCAATGATGAACCATAGTGTTGCGATCTGATCGATGCATGACTAGTTCCTGCCGAATCCAGCCTGTTCCGGTCGAAGTTTTCATCCAAGTCGGCGTGTTTGATTCTCTCCAGGATGATGTGGCTTAGTATTTTGCTTGGGATAAGCAGGAGCATAACGCCGCGCCAGTTCCTGCATTGTCTTAAATCTCCTTTCTTTAGCAGTTTGAATAAGTATCCATTCTTCCAATCTACAGGTACCTTTCCCTCTTTCCCCAACTTCTCCAATAGTGGTGTCATCAAGTACGCTGATGTTTCTGGGTCACACATACCACTACAATATAAAAATTATGTGTATGGCCTATAATGCTTTGAATGCAGTGACTCAAGCATTTATGAAATCGGGAACAATACATGCAGCAGAGTGAAGTACTCAGTTATTAACTGTAAACTTGCATAATTTATTGTCCGTTGAATACTGGATTCATCAAAAGAAATCAAAACAAATGGGACCAAGAATACTGATTTAGGTGAAAAATCATGGGCCACAGAAAATAACTAACAATAAAATACTAGTTTGGTCTTCAGTTTACGCTGCAGAAATATTCCCTATAACGACTTGATACGGTCGAAGATGAGTAGACCTTGGACTTCCCCTCTTGAAATACACTCATATCACTATGCGTTCACAACCTCTAACAGATAAGTCTCGTGCTCACTGCTTTCACACGACTCAGGTGTTCTCCTCATGGACTCCAAAAACCATAGGAACGTAGCTCCAGACGCTGCTGCACAGCCTTTTGCGTAGAGATCAAACTTCAAGTCAAAGGTTGGGCTAGATTTCCGGGCAGTAACCCAGTCCCCGTACAAACTACGAGTTTTCGTGTGGCACATCTCTTAGTGCCAGCAATTTAGAAATACTAAATGGGGTATGACTTGTATCAGAAACTACCTCAGCAACACTAATCGCCACTACAATGACTATTGGTCAATTAGTAGGGGAGAAAAAAAACGAATGACTTCAGAAAACATAAAAAAACACTCATCACTAAGCATAAAACTTACCTAGAACTACTTCCTCTTCGTTTATCATCACCTTCTTCATATGGAAATAATCTAGCACGTGTTGTCAATAGATAAACAGGACGTGAATGTTTTGTTGAAAGACTATTCGTCAAGCCATATAAACGAACAAATACTGAACCGAGGATATTATTAGATGTAGGCAATGTTGGATTACTTGTTGGTTGAAAATTAATTGCAAATGTTTGACTGTTGTTATTATTGCCATCATCTTTTACAGAATGTTTATTTGTTGGTAAATGTTGAGGATGAACTAATTCACCTGGCCACCAATACATACCAGATGTAAGCGAAGCATATTCATTAGGACGAAATACTCCCGGTAAACGATGTGAATTATACGCAACAGATAATTTTAAACAACGTTGATGATACGACTGTAGACTTGGTGGTAAACGTGCCCATACAATCTCACCATAACGCAGCATTCGACCATTTGTACAATCTTCACAGATAAATTTATCTGGTACCTAAAATGAATACAATGAACACAAAAAGCATTGTTATTGATCCTTTAGAGAACTATTGGAAAACCAGCTGGGAGTGCTGAACAGCCTGATGTTTCGACTCAGTTTCAGACTCTTCAACAGTACCCGACCACTCGCCGGAGTTCGAACCCAAGACCTTCTGGTTACAAGGTGAGCTCATTGGCGACTATTGTTTATTTAGCTATGTTCTATAAACAGTCTGTCAGTAGTGGTTCAGCAGTAGAATTTTCGCCAACCGCGCACATGTGGTCCACGACTCGATCCCGCTTCGACGCACTCCTAAACTTCACTAAGCTCACAATAGGGCCGGAAAGAGGGAAGGGAAGTTTGTGCGTGAGGCTAGCAACCAGACCCAATGAAAATAAACAAAAACACACTGCTATCGAAACTTCAAAGCTCAGGCTACTAACATACTAACGTCCAGTATATCTCTTTATGCCTGTTTTTCGTACAGTTATAAGATGTTTGATAATAAATCACTCAGCTGCCGACTGATATTTAAGTTATGGCGTAAATCATTTACATCTTTTTGAAATTTTTTTCCATGAGAAAAACTACTGAAAAATAGTAATAAGTTACTACAGAATCACCTTCTATACGGGTCAGAAACTTGCACTACACGTCACAGAAGGGATTTCCAACAATTTCGAGGCTTTTATCAACAGTTCCACCCCCCCCCTTCACTAGCTGGCTGCTCCATACTCAAGATTAAATGGTCAACGGGAAAGAACTGCCGATAAGAAACTTTGGCAACAAACCAACAGGCGAGAGCCGATTGCTCAACCGAGAAATATGTAGGAGAAAATGGAGATTGACTTGGCACACACTAAGGCGGCCGTCGAATGATATCGTGCTCAGTGCAGGTCATGGCTTGAGTGGGTTTTCAGTTGAGGGTGATATGGAAGAGATAGTGTGAGTTGGAGGAGGAGGAGGTGAGAGATTATGGACAATCGTCGGCCCAAACAGATGAAGAGGACGTCAGAAAATAGAAAGAAGTGAAGTTGTGTTGATGAAGTCATAAGTTTCACTTGGAAGCCAGGAGAATAATAATAATAATAAAGTACATTACAAGATCATCACCTGACTTGTAACAAAATCCGCTTGATTGGTTTAAGTCTCGAAATTGATTGATTGATTGTTTGGAGACTGCTCACTTCAACGAGAAGTGCTTGCCACCCCCCACCCTAGACCAAGATGAACTAACTACAAACTACTGATTGATTGATGGAGATGGACTAGCTGTATACTATTTGCACCAACCAGTAGTAATCATCAGTCATATCGAGATGATCTAAACACCAGATAGATGGCCGTTTTGCTCATTTGAGGCTGAGCTCACATCAGCGGCTTACTCGCTCTGGACTAACTGAGAGAGCCAAATCAGTAGTTAGCTAAGAATTGGGAGATCTGAACTAATTCGGGTCTCTGGGATAAGTAAAACCGGCCGACCTTATACTCCATTTGGAACGTAATGGAACAAATTTTTTTAAAATAAAAGTTCCATAGATGATCAAAATATATGTATATTGATGCATACCTAAATCGACTGTAAATCAAAGTCTAATCAAGTATACTACTTAATAATTCCAATCGACTTTCTATGGATGAATACTGATGAGAGAAAAAACATACATGATCCACTTTTCAAAGTACTAATACATATTTTGTGGTTATTTAGCTGACATTACACCTTTAGCATTTCCAGTGAGTGACGGTATTCTCAGTGAGACTCGAATCCATCACACAATGTCAACAAATAACAGTTGATACCTGTTGCACAGGTGCATGACTCTTGTGGGTTGTTTAGTGGATAAAGCTTTGACGTTTGAAACTACGGGTGTTAAGTTCGAGGAGGGGGGCGGAGATGCAGGTATATCCACATAATGTACCTCAAAAATAGGACAAAATGCCACTCCTGGATACCATTGTTAATCATCATATGGATCTCGAGACATCGTTGAAACATCATCGGTTCTACAAGCAGAAACGTCAACAGAGATGGAGCATCGCCGGTCAATCTAATCAATCAACAGGAAAGGCAACTTAACTGAAAGAATATTAAGAGAATTAACATCGCACTATTCTACAACAACAATACAACCAATGCATACAAATGACAAGAAGCAGAAAGCGAGAGAGAGAAAAGGCAACGGAAAACAGAATTAGCTATTTTTTAAATTTAGATAATAAACATTAGTCTTCTTTCACCCGTTAACCTACAGGTATCTTTTGACCATAATAGACACCTGACCATTTTGACGAAAGATTATCCAGACAGCTTTAAAAAGGTCACTGACACACAATTTATATACTGAATGTAAAAACAGGATGTTTAAGAAAACCACCAAAGTTAAGGATGTCGGCGGCACTTATGGAGCTCCGTGCCAGCGAACCGACAACGGTGACCGTCTCCTACAGTTCTGCTCTGATAATCATTTGTTTCTTGTAAGCACTAACTTTAAACACAAGGAAAGACACTGTTTGACTTGGAGACCCCCTTCATCAAACCAACGCTGGACACAAATAGACCACATAGCAATAAGCTATCGTTGGCGTGGGTCGGTAGGAGATTGTCGCTCCTTCTGGAACACGTGCGTAGATACCGACCATGCACTGGTCCGCGCTCGGGTGTGCTTACGACTGAACGGACGTAGGAAACAGCTGGCGGTAAAACCATCACGTCCCCAGCTCGATCAGGAAACTAAATCCGTATTTCAGGAAGAACTAGCTAAACACATATCTGTGTTCGACAGCTGTGCTCACCCTGAAGAAGCTTGGAAAAATATCCAGGCAGCCATAGATACAGCTGTAAAAGCTGTGAATAAGGTAAACCCAAAGGTGAGTAAAAACCACTGGATCTCCACCGCCTCATCCGAACTGATAGATGCTAGAAGACTTATTCCGGCGAGCTCCGAATTCAATGAGGAGCGAAAGCTGCACAAGAGGAAACTTACGAAAAGTCTCCGCAAGGACCGTGAACAGTGGTGGGCGACAAAAGCCAAAGAGATGGAGAAAGCTTCGAGGATAGGCAACACCAGGCAACTCTTTGGACTCATCAGGGAAACGGGTGGGAGAAGACAAATCATCAGTGAGACAATCTCGGAAAAAAATGGCACTATAATTAGCTCCCAGGATAGACGACTGGATCGTTGGAAAGAGCATTATGAGGAGCAGTTTAATTTGCCCACAGCCACGCTCAACCTTCCGAGCATCCAACACCTCCCTGAATGGGATATAAACACAGGTCCTCCGTCACTAACTGAGGTTACTAAAGCTGTCACCAATCTGAAACTAGGCAAAGCAGCGGGACCTGATGGAATGACTCCAGAGGTATTTAAGTACGGTGGAGACAGCTTACTGTCCGGATTAACTGAGGTACTAGGCAGCGTCTGGGAATCAGAAGAAGTCCCATCGGGTTGGTGTAAGTCACTGATTATCCCCATATACAAGAAGGGAGACAAGTCTTCCTGTGATAATCACAGAGGGATTAGCTTGACTAATATAGTATCTAAAGTCTTAGGCTCAATAATCATGCGTAGACTGAGTGGTGCTCGGGAAGCACAAACACGAGAGAGCCAGGCAGGCTTTAGACCAGGAAGAGGGTGTATTGATCATATCTTCACCCTCCGACAGATTCTAGAACATAGGCATTCCTACCGGCGTCCAACAGTCATTATATTTCTTGACCTAAAGGCAGCATTCGACTCTGTCGATCGGGAAGTTCTCTGGAGATGCTTGGCTGTAAAGGGAATTCCAAGAAAATATATTGCACTGATTAAGGCACTCTACTCGTACTCATACAGCCAGGTGAGGGCTTACGGCGAGCTGTCATCTGAACTGATGACGACCAGTGGTGTCCGTCAAGGATGCCCATTATCTCCTTTTCTATTCAACTTCATCATAGATGTGTTAATGGACTTAACCCTAGGTGACTTCAGCGACTCAGGGATTGACTTGCTACCGGGAATAATCTCGTTGACTTGGAATATGCAGACGATATAGTCCTTCTAGGCGAAGACGCTGACGAAATGCAGAGTCTTCTAAACACCTTGAGCCGCAATCTACGAATGTTTGGCATGCGATTCGCTCCCGCCAAATGCAAGATGATGTTACAGGACTGGACTACATCGACGCCTAGTTTAAAAATAGGAAGTGAAGTGGTAGAGCACGTTGACCGCTTCACTTATTTGGGAAGTACCATCAGCCCCAACGGGCTGATCTCTGACGAAATCTCAGCACGAATACAAGGGGCTCGTTTCGCATTTGTTAGTTTACGCCGACTCTGGCGTAGACGAGATGTTCGACTATCGACCAAAGGGCGGGTGTACTGCTCATCAGTCCGCTCCGTCCTCCTTTATGGTTGTGAGACCTGGCCACTGAGAGTGGAAGACATGAAAAGACTAGCTGTCTTTGATCATAGGTGCCTGCGTTCTATTTCCCGTGTAAAGTGGCATAATAAGGTGAGCAACATTGAGGCTAGGCGTAGAGTTCTGTCTGTCTGGAATCAACATAGAACTTGGCACCGAAGTGCACCAGTTCGAGTTGCCACGTTCCAAATAGCACACAGAGGTAGACAAGAAGATAAGTGAAGAGAATCAATACAGTCTGACAAGTATACGAGTGAAACAGAATGGGTAATGGTAGAAAGGAATATGAAAGATTACAGAGACTGAATACATCTGCGCTGGCCATTGACAACGATTTTGAGCCATGTCACATATTGTCTCCAGCCATTGATTCCTAGAGTCCCGAGGGACCCAACCCGGAAGTCTGCATCTCCCTACCTGACCGACTCAGTTTAACTGTCAAGGATTTCATGGATTGATGAGGCCATGTTTTTGTTTGGCCACCACTGGCTCTTTTCCAACCTGAACCTATATCAGCTAGCAAAGCCCGTCGGGGGAGGCGGTGGTTAGGCATGCGCAGCACGTGACCTAGCCATCTTAGTCTATGTAACTTTATAGCCTCGTCGATTGATTTTCCCTCTTTGCCCAACACTCTACGCCTAACATCAACATTACTTATCTTGAGAGTTCTAGGTAAACAGGGGAAATCAATCGACGAAGTCGTGAAGTTACAAAGACTGAGATGGTTAGGACATGTGTTACGTATGCCAAGCCATCGCCTCCCTCGACGAGCAATGTTAGTGGATATAGGGTCAGGCTGGAAAAAAGCTAGCGGCGGTCAAACAAAAACTTGGCATCAGTCAATGAAATCCACAACAGTTGGTCTAAGCCACGTAGAAAGGTGTAGACTTCCAGGCTGGGGTCCTCGGGACGGTAAAAATCTATGGTTGGAAACAATTGGTGACATGGCTCAAAACCGTTCTCAGTGGCGCAGATGGATACACTCCCTGTGACTTATGATCTTCAATGAAACTGTTTTGTATTTCTTTATTACTCCTTTGTCTCACACCTCTGCTCACTGTTTCTATTATGTTTTTCTTGTACTTTCTTCTCTTGCTTCGCGTGCTGCACAGAATGTGGCGACTTGAACTTCCGCACATTTGTGCAGAGTTCTATGTCGGAAACAGACAGACAGACAGACCAAAGTTAAATAACATTGAACAAACCAATCAGACATTACAGATCAACGCTTTTCATAACCTTCTGTGCAAGTTTCATACTGATTCAAGGTTAAGGTTAGGGTTATGATGAAGGTCGGTTTATCACACTGAGGTTAGGGTAAAAGTTGCAACGAAAATTATGAAGAGCATCAATTTCTTCTAATGCTAAGCGATTACATAATGCTCTTTGATGTCATTGATCATAGGTACCTGCGTTCTATCTCCCGTATGAAAAGGTATAATAGGGTGAGCAATATTGAGGTTGGGCTTCGGTCGAGTGCTATGTAAGGAGGGGAAATCAATAAACGATTGAGGTGGTTAGAACATGTGTTATGTATGCCTAGCCATCGCTTTCCTTGACAGTAGGCAATGTTAGCTGACACAGGATGAATCAGGTTGGAAAAGAGGTAGTGAGTGGTGGTCAAACCAAAACATGGCTCCATCAGTCAATGAAATCCACAACAGCTAGTTTAAGCCAGCCAGCCACGTAGGGAGGTGTAAACGTCTTGACTGGTTGGGGTCCTCGGGACTGTAAAATCCCATGAAGGCTGGAGGTAATTAGTGATGTGGCTTAACATCCTCGTTATCAATGACGGTGCAAATACACTCACCCCTTGTGACTTATAATATCCATTAAAACCACATGGTTCTTCGGCATTACTATTCTTTTTGCCTCATATCCCTGTTTACTGTCTCTGTTTTGCATTTTTTTTTTACTTTCTTCTCTTGCTTTGTGTGCTACATGGAGGGAGAGTGGCGACTTTTAAATGCTGCACATCGGTGCAAAGTTCTGTGTTGAAAACAGATAGAGACAGACAGACAATGCTGAGCGATCTGATTGACTGGTGCAAGGTCATTTGGCTTTGGCATCTATTCAGTAGCACAGTGGTTAGGACTTTCGCCGACCACACACATGGCCCAGGGTTCGAGCCCGCACCGACGCACACCTGATATCTATGGTCGGCCTGCAAAATTTGGGCTACCGATATCCATGCTGAAAATTCCATACCTGTACTAGAGAATACAGTGTGGAATCAAGCTGTAAAAATCAAAAAAAATTCTTCACTGTTGCCATTGTGTGTTTTTAGGTAGACCGTAATTTTGTGAGATGAACAGCCCGAATTCAACTTACTTACAGCACATATATTTAATAAATAGGATACTCAAAAGTTCTCTATAATGACAATTCCACGTGTCAGATGATCCATAAAGGAAAACTCACAGAAACTTTTAAAAGGTATACAAGAGTAAGACTGCCTGTGTATTATCATCGATGATATTCCCGGTTGTGGTGGACTAGATACTGCGGAACATAGTGCATGGAGAGCGAGAAGACAGGATTACACTGGGACCGGTAAGAAGACTCGAGAATATCTGGATTTCGCGCGTGAAAGATTTATGTTTCGTGTTACACAAACTAGAAGAATTACAGGCGAAAACCAACAAAGTGACAGGAGAGGCAGGCGGCGAAAATAGAACTCTAAGTGAACATAGGGAGGTGAAGAAGATAACCAACCAACAACAACAACAACAACAAACACCAATCACTACCAACGGAAGAAATTCGACATAGGTTACTTTTTTCACTTATTTATAAAGCATCTTCTCAAATACCGTCAGCACTGATGAGGATGCCTAAACCAGAATCAGGAAGGCAAGTCAGACCTTTATCACTCTGAGATCAGTTCAGAAATTTTCTACACCCAGCATAAAGTAAAATTTCAGATTTTCAACACATGTTGAATCAGTTGTTCTAAATAGTTTAGGAACTTGGTGCTTGCGTCAAGTAGAGCCTCCCCGAACGCCAGTAGTAGACCTTCATCAACACTGCCTTCAAATAGCTCTACACTGAAGATCAAATGGCCAGAAAGAACTAGCAGCAAGAAACTCGAGGGAGTGTTCGATCAAGAACCTACTGATCCATGAAGAGTGTGAAGAAAATGGAGATGGATCAGACACGCTGAGAAAGATACCGAATGATATCGCACGCTAGGAACTCGATTGAGTGGAACACAAATGGGTAACGATGATTTCGGCCTGTGTCTAAGAGTGACATGCAGGAGATCGTGTGAGAAGGAGAAGATTAGAGACTCTGAGCAATCGTAGGGCCAGCTAAAAGAGGATCGTAGAGAATGCGACAAAGTAAAGATGTGTTCACCTGGGAAACTAAGTGAACAATACTATAATAATAATATCATACAAGAATTACCTTTCATAAATTTGAACAGAGAAAGAACAGATATTGGATCCATTTTATATCGTTGTTTCTCATCAGCTGTGTACAACCTATAATCTTCAATAAATAAAAGTCAGAGCAAAAATTTAACATACTTTTGTCTATCAACAAACATGGTGAGATAAAAATGTCAGGATGATAAGGTGGCTGAGGTATTATAATTTGGATATATATATATATATCTTTTTAGAGAGAAGTTTCTCGAAAATTAATTGACAAATCTGTTGTTAGGGTGGTAACAAAAAATTTAGTAACAGTTACGTAGTTTGATAAAAGAAGATCGAAATTTGGTGTGCAAGATGTCAAGTGAAAAGAAGATGACGTAATATGATGAGTAAAACTCATAAGGTCAAGAAGAATTATCTCTTATGATAGTCAGACAGAAAAAAGGTGAGTTGAAAAGGTAAGTTAGTGAAATAAGAAAACAAAGAGTTATTTATGGGATAACTCACCACGGTAACTGGAGCTCAACAACAGATTCCTTTTGGGCGCCGCTTTGTTGAGATAGCCTCAGTCAATTAATTTTCTAGAAACTTCCCTCTAACAATAAGTACATATATATATGTATATATGCTTACACCAGCCACCTTGTCATCCTGATGTGTTTATCTCACTATGACATTTTTATAATATGCTTGTTGACAGAGAAAAGTATGTTAAATATAACACTGACTTTTATTTATTAAAGAGTATAGGTTGTATGCAGCTGATGAGAACCAACGAAACGATACGGATCCATGTTATTCTGCTGCACCAATATTTGCTCTTTCTCTGCTCAAATAACACCCAAAAGGTTAGGAGAGAACACAGAAATCCTCATGTAAACAATTCAGAGCGGCATTAAATCATCATTGCCACACTTACTCTATCACTGTATAAACTGAATAGCATCGAGTGGATGCAATCCCTAACCTGAGCCGCCTACACACACACTAACCATTTTCCTTCAACTTGTTCAGTGGAATACGATGAAATTTCGATACAGATTTCATCGATAACCAAAGTGTGCTAGATAATTATGTAAAACCAAGGAACACTAACTAGACAGCTGTTCAGTCAGTCATAGTTTGGAAACTTAGAAGGGATCGATCTCAAGACCTTTTGAATTCACAGGCCAGCCAATTAACCACAAACGCTAGTTTGGCAATATGATATTATTATTATATCCCCTAACTTGAATGACAGAGTTGAACAGTTTTTACTGTTATTCTGAGTAATATAATTAACGCAAACTTTAAAAAAAAGTTCATTTATGTCATATACTATTGATTGGTTGATGTGAGTAGTTGAATACAGCCCACACTAAGTAGTGTAATGCTGCTTCGGGTAATCAGATCGTTTCGCTTGTTTGGTTTCGGGTTCATATCAGCGGTGTATCTGGTTTGAATTGGCTCTGATAGCCAGATCGAACTATGTAAATTGTAAGCGGCAAATTTGATCCGAAGTTGGATTATGCCTAGACTCCAACGCTAGTTAGTTTGACTTGAAATCATTATTGATTGTAGAGACGAAGTATAGGTATGCCTGGGCATTACTCAAACAGATAATTGTTTCACTTTTTAGAGAATTCCAATAGCTCACTTCTCTGCTAAATTCAATATTATTATCTCATACAGAGGGATAATGTAGAATTTACGAGAGAAATTAACTAAACCAGAGAAAACAACAACCTCTAAGATCTCTCCATGTAGAGAGATCTTCTGCGTTTTACGAAAAAGCTTATTTTACCACACACACACACACGCACCTTTTTAAATCTCTTACGTTCCCAGTGGAACATGGGATGGCTTCAAGCTCAAGGCCTGAAGTTTCGGTAACAGTGGTGTTTATTTTCATGGGATGGGGGGTTACTAGCCACAAACATGGCATCAATCCATGAAATCCTTGACAGTTAAACTGAGTCGGTCAGGTAGGGAGATGCAGACTCCCGGTTGGGGCCCTCGGGACTCTAGGAATCAATAACCGGAGACAATAGGTGACATGGCTCAAAATCGTTGTCAATGGCCAGCGCAGATGTATTCAGTCTCTGTAATCTTTCATATTCCTTTCTACCATTACCCATTCTGTTTCACTCGTATACTTGTCAGACTGTATTGATTCTCTTCACTTATCTTCTTGTCTACCTCTGTGGGGTATTTGGAACGTGGCAACTCGAACTGGTGCACTTGGGTGCCAAGTTCTATGTTGAATCCAGGCAGACAGCCACATGCCCAACCTTCCCTCCTTACCAGTCTTATTGCTTACTAGTTTAGCAACGTAAAGGAGTGCATCGGTGGCCGAGGATCGAACCCCGGATCACATGGGCCGTGGTTAGCGAGCATTCTATCGCTGTGCCATCGACGCCACACACACACACACGCACTCACACTAAATGATAAAATCAACACTTACCTCATCAATTTTAAGACATTCTTCATGAAAAGATGCTGGACAACTTTCACAGCATATAATACGTCCCCCTTTAGAACAAATAAAGCACCAAGAGACATTAGTTGGCTTAAACATTTTCAACAATGCAGCTGGTGGTAATTCCAGTTGTATATTAGGCGGTGCACAGTAGAGTTTACATCCATCTTCCAGAGAATGACGTGGACAGATAATTAAGTTAGGCGCCACCTGAAAGGTAGACAAAACAATAATTAATATACAAAAAAGAATGATACACTGGGGCTGATGATTTGTAAATATACACCATACACATCAGTCGGATATTCATACATACAGAAACAATGAGTCAAGCACATTCCTGCTTATTTGATATTACTACTAAAAAAACCTTCGCAAATAAGCCATCCAGCTCCGAGAACACAACTACATCAAAATACATTCATATGCTTCCCGTCTGAACCTCAGTTATCCCAATAATACAAGATTATTACTGCAATTCGTGAATAGTTCTTCTTTCAAGTTAGTACTAATTCAGGAAAAGTAACTTCTTAATTCAATTATAAAAAATAGTACATCTCCAGAAATCGAAATCAGAAGAAATGAACACCGTAGAGCCCCCATCTGTTCGACCACCGAGAAATCCAGTTGAACTGGAAAAACCTGAAAAATCATTAGCCAGCCACATTATAGAATCAGGCCACAAATTTGATTTTGACAATATTGAAATAATCATCCAGAAAAAGCATTTCAGAAATCACAAAGAACTTCTAAATATCAGCAGAAGCACTTCCTATCAAGTGGAATCCAAATAGTCAGAATAGGAATGATAGATTAAAACAAAAATTGACCTGGTTACAACACCCCCCTCCTCCCATGAAGTAACGAAATTTCCCTATGTAAATACATGCTACTTTTATAATTTTACACACTTATCAAATCCAATAATCTACACCTGGTTTTTTATCTTTACAGATTGGCTTGGTCGGCGAGAGTCCTAACCACCGTGCCACCGACGCACAGGACTCTTCCCGATCATGCACATGGTCCGGAGTTCAATCCTCTGCCGACGCACACCTGATATCTATGGTCGGTCTGCTAAATTTGGGCTAACAATATCACATGCTGAAAATTCCATACCTGTACCAAAAATACAGTGTAGAATCAAGCTGTAACCAAAAATAAAAAAATACCCACCGGAGTTCGAACTTAGAACTTTCCGGTTACAAAGCAAGCTCGTAGACCATTTTCAATCACTGGGATTCGACTTAATGATCCACCAATTCCAACTTCTGCTAATTCATAATATATGTGCTTAGCGCAACTACCGGTCAATGTCACAGGCGACTAACTGTCCTCCTCCCTGACTTGGTGAACTCGACCCTCTGGTTACGACTTCTTGTATAGGACCATTCGCTAGTGTAAGCATTAGATTAACTATCAGGCGTTGATTTGCAAGGATTAGATTGGGTTATACGGCTGATCACAACAGTTCTCTCTCTATCTGATGTCAGATCGCGATCAATCATCCTGTAATTAATCCAATCCCTGCAAACTAACGCTTGATAATTTAAGCATTTCACTCAAGTTTTATGATCAATAAAAGTAACAAAATTTAAAATACGAGGTCACTATTTGATTTTCATTTCCTGCCTACATCTTTGAACAGTCAGTTCAACCTTTTCCTTCGCGCTCTGCCTTTCTGAGGGACATAAATATTTGCTGGACTGAATGGATTTTATTAGATGGAGATTTAGATTGGAAGTGAAAACCGAAGTCACAGCAAGTTGAACAGGGAATCGATAATCCTTAACCAGTGATTCAAATGTTTTCTGAACAAACAACTTAGGTCAACAAAAACCTGCCCGTGTTGACCACGAATAGACTTCAATTGGAGAAGCATTGAAAGCAAGGAGAGAGTACTGTACTGGGCAGCTGTTTCATCCACTTTCTTTGGAATTCTTTAGTGCCAGGCAGCTGTGATCCCAACAGGGATCGAGGTTGTATACCATTCAATCAATGGGACAAAATCCAATGGCTCATAGCAATCCTAACACATCTACCAATTCACTAGAATATCGCACAACCACTAGCCAATATCACTGTTGAGTATCTCTGTCGTCATACCTGACTCGATAAAGATAAACCCCTCGAAGAACTCAGGCAACTCCTCATCCTGTAGTCGGTCACTAGTGAGCTGAAGTCAATTCGTCATTCAGCCTGAAATCAATCATATCCCTGCAAACCAACCCCTGAAAGACAAAAATGTGTCATCCGTGAAGTGGAGATAAGATGCAAATCAAATGATTCCATTATTGCATACATTGTTGCAAAAAATATACAGTCACGTCTAATACACACACTGAATTCATCTCCCTCCCTAGCAGGAATTACGGTGGCATTCAAACCTACAAACTCACTCAGGTAGGACAAGCTCTGTAGGCTAAAAGACCCGCTGGACCCAATTAAACAAAACAATATAATTTACAAAATGTCTGTCTGTCTGTTTTCGACATAGAACTTTGCACAAATGTGAGGAAGTTCAAGTCGCCACACTCCGTGTAGCACGCGAAGCAAGAGAAGAAAGTACAAGAAAAACATAATAGAAACAGTGAGCAGAGGTGTGAGACAAAGGAGTAATAAGGAAATACAAAACAGTTTCATTGAAGATCATAAGTCACAGGGAGTGGATGCATCTGCGCCACTGAGAACGGTTTTGAGCCATGTCACCAATTGTTTCCAACCATGGATTTTTACCGTCCCGACCGAAAGCTGCCACCTTGACGTGGTGGTCGGGCTTGAACACCGCAATGATCTATTCAAGCTATACTGGCTGAGACTTATGTCTCTTGAGGTACTACCATGCCAAGTAGGTTGTTTGGATAGCGGTTAAACAAAAAGCAGCTACCCAATCCAACATTATGATACATACAAAACCGCAAAATTTCATGCCGGATCGGCCATGACCCGGATTAACAACGACCGCGCTTCCTGCTGCCGTGTCACAGGGCAGGAGTGATAAATCTGCTACTGAGACACACCAAACAAAAAAGAACGAACAAAAACAGGCCGCGTGTGACCGGCCTCAAGCAGTTGTCCCCTGGGCTCTGCGGTCACGCAACCAACTTCCACGGTGTGGCCAGCCGGGAAGTAACAATCGCCCTCACAATCCGAAATTTACAAAATACCCTGCAATCACTGTTAGTTGAGTCAACTATATAGGTCAAACTAGTAGATCGGGGTAGTCAGATTGGCGGAACATAAGAATTTAGCTAAGGCTGCAACTGCACTTCACGTATTAACACACAACCACACAAGAGAGTAGGAGAAGGTTCGGATTCTAAGAACTAATCTATGTAGGTGGAGAGAGAGAGAGAGAGAGATTGATTACTGAATCCTGCCTGATTCATTGAGTCTATACCCAACACAACACATGCAACAGAAATGGCTCAACGCGAATATCAGAGATATGGAAGATATTATTACCACTAATCAGTCAAATCAGAGGAGGATAATATAAACAATCTCAAAATTCTATTTCAATTCAATCACATCACAACATTCTAACAAGTTATTTATTATGACTATAAAAAAACACTCGTCTTATTTCCCATCTGATCAATAACACTCATGCTATTATTATTTTTGAATGTACATTATCACGTATTGAATTTAATTCAAATATCTAGTCAATTCCACACATGTATGTAAATGTAGGAAAAAGTTGTGTGAGTAGTGACTTGATACGATTATGAGTGGCAATAGTTTGTTCTCAAAACTTGGTCATCAGTAAATATTACTTACTGTATAACACACTGTGTGATTTATCAAAATAAAATCTTATCCATACTGGGGTTATACTCTACCACCACAGTGCCCAAGTTTTATACTTTTATCATGAATTAGGAAGTAAATAAACCCAGATGACTTGAATAATGTAAACTTAAAAGAAAAATATGACAACATATACAAAATCACCCACCTCTTTACTACCAGCCGGTAGACACCATTCCCCAGGATGATAAGCAGCAGGACACATAACACAACGAATAAAATGTGCAGATGGACGAGGCATTGTTCCAGGTGTCTCAGCTGTACACGCTAAACATGTATGCGCAGGACACGAAAAGGCACCAGCACGTCGTTCACGCACAACAATTGCAAAAGGCGGCTTACGCAGACAGCTAGGATGAAACCATCGTCGACAAGCACGAACTGAACAGCGTATCAACTGGTGATCAGATTTATTCGATTCTAATACTGGTTGAATGTCTTTCTGATGATAAGTAGATTCATTAGTAGTTGTTGTTGTTGTGGTTGTATCCTCTTCCATTTTCAATGTTACATCAGAGATACTTTTATCGATTACGGGTGGTTCGGAATTGGCATAAATCAAAGGCGTTTCACAGCTATGAGAGGTTTGAAGTGTAGTCAAACTGGCGTCAGGATGAGTTAGCTACAATGAAATCAAATTTTTTTTTTTAAAACGTACAGAAAATCATAAACCAAGAATAAACACAAGAAACGAAAGCCAGAGTATTGTTAAAGAATTATATTCAATTTTATACCACCTATCAGATGTTCACACACACACACACACACCAGAACGATTTTCAAAAATATATTCACTCCATAGTCTTATAGTGCACTACGATTTTAAAGGCTGAATTGTTGCTATTTTCGGAATATTAACGTAGAACGCTAAACAGTTATAATCCTCACTCAGAGTTATAAATCTTTATCACTGATCCAAACAACCTGATTACGGTTGACACCGACATGGATTTGTTTTGCCTTCATGTGTTCCACATAAACTTGAACTCAACTCAATTACTTAGGACAGATCTTTCATATGTGACACGCCGAGAGCCATACTTTCGCGTGAGAACTGATAATACTGTGGTAAGAGCTGGCTGCTAGCCAAATTGGTAGACAGTAATTCACGTCAATGTTTATGTCCCAAATATTGGTCGTGAGAAAAATGAGAACAAAGGCTTTACGTAGGCGGATACAATTAGCATATAGATGATCTGACATTCAAGAAACAGTCACAAAGAGATGCAAGGTTAACTTTCAATGAGAAACAACCAATCAGTAGACTGTTTGTTTGCTTACAATAATCTATAATAATGTACATGAAAGTCTATAAACATCTGTTGATTTCCTAAATAAACGATCTGTTACCTGGCCCTTGTCTTCTGCTGTTACAATAGTTTCGCGGGTGAATTGATAATACTACTCCAGTTGACTAGCCTAAAGAAGGTGGATTTGAACTCGAACCCATGACCTTCCAGCCGAGCAATTAAGACAATTTAGCCACACCTCCAAAGATTTTTGAAAATCTATCATGTAAGATGATGTTACAGGACTGGACTACATCGACGCCTAGTTTAAAAATAGGAAGTAAAGTGGTAGAGCACGTTGACCGCTTCACTTATTTGGGAAGTACCATCAGCCCCAACGGGCTGATCTCTGACAAAAACTCAGCACGAATACAGGGGGCTCGTTTCGCATTTGCAGTTTACGCCGACTCTGGCGTACACGAGATGCTCGACTATCGACCAAAGGGCGAGTGTACTGCTCATCAGTCCGCTCCGTCCTCCTTTATGGTTGTGAGACCTGGCCATTGAGAGTGGAAGACATGAAAAGACTAGCTGTCTTTGATCATAGGTGCCTGCGCTCTATTTTCCGTGTAAAGTGGCATAATAAGGTGAGCAACATTGAGGCTAGGCGTAGAGTTCTAGATAAATAGGGGAAATCAATCGACGAGGCTGTGAAGCTACATCGACTGAGATGGTTAGGACATGTGTTACGTATGCTTAGTCATCGCCTTCTCCGATCAACACGCAATGTTAGCAGACATAGGGTCATGGTGGAAAAAAGTTAGCGGTGGTCAAACGAAAACATGACGGCACCAGTCAATGAAATCCACAACAGTCACTTTGAGCCAGCCGGCCACGTAGGGAGGTGTAGACTTCCTAACTCGTTGGGGTCCCCAGGACGGTAAAAACCAATGAAGGCTGGAAACAACTGATGCTATAGCTCAAAATCGTTCTCAATGACTGGCTGGCGCAGATCCATCCACTCCCTGTGACTTATGATTTCCAGTGAAACTATATTGTTCTTCGTTATTACTATTCTTTTTGCCTCATATCCCTGTATACTGTCTCTATTTTGCATTTCTTCCACTCTCTTCTCTTGCTTTGTGTGCTACATGGAGGGAGAGTGGCGACTTGAAATGCTGCACCATCGGTGCAAAGTTCTATGTCGAAAACAGATAGAAACTCTATCACAAACTGACTAACTGAGTGGTTTCAACATAAAAATGTGCACAGATGTGCAGCACTTCGAGTCGCCACACTTCCCCCTTGTAATAGCACACAAAGCAAGAGAAGACAATAAACAGAGATTCAAAAGAGAGATAGAGAGAGATAATAAACAGAAGTGCGAGTGAGGGAAAAAGAATAGTAATGTACAGGAACAACAGATTTTTATCGCATATGATAAATCATACAGAGTGAACGCATCTGCGCCAGTCACTTAGAATGAGGATTTTGAATCATATCACCAATTGTCTCCAACCACCATTGGTTCTTATCATCCCAAAGACCCCAACTAGTCAAGAAGTCTACACCTTACGTGACTTTAACTAGGTGTTATGATTTCATTAACTGATGAAGACAATCGAATCATACGTCAGCTAATAGTGCCCGCCGAGGAAGACGATGGCTAGGCGTATGTTACACATGCCCTAGCCATCTTAACCGACATAACTTCACAACCTCGTCAATTGTGTTGAAACTCTGAGAAGAAAATTAGAACCGGCAGACCAAATTCTTTTGCGAAAGTTTTACTATAACACACCTTACTATTATACTTACAATGAAGAGACGACCACTTTTGCATTTATTATCTCAAGACTTCAGCATAACAAGCTTTCCAGTTAGCCAAACTGATTATAAGATTGCTGAATGCAAGTCAAGCTATCACTCGAATGTGTGAACGATGAGATTATTCATACCCAGTCTACAAGAAAAATCCTGTGAAATTGAGTCATCATCTAAAGTGGGAATGACTCAACCTAAACACCTCCACAAATGATGAGCTACGAATACCCCTGAGTATTGAGACACATCTAGCATGTTCACATGTTTGTTCACAGAGATTTGACTATTTACAGGATCTCATTATGAGCTGAAATTGGGTATATAACCATTGGAAAACCAGTAGGATGTACTGAACAGCCAGTTGTTTTGATATAGTTCGGAACTCTTAAAGGAGTACACACTCAACGGGGTGAACTGGCAGAAGCAGGGATTCATGGAACACTGGATTGCGTCCCAGTGGCTGAATGGTCTACGAGCTTGCCTTGTAGCCGGAAGATCCTGGGTACGAACCCTGGTGGTGGATGCGCACTGTCAAAGAGTCCCGAATTAAGACGAAACAGCAGGCTGTCCAATATTCTCTGGTTTACCAATGGTTCTCTAACCAGTGTCAGTTCATGATGAAATCCTGTGACATCTAGCATACACTTCTGAGTCTTCATAATTTGGCTTTCATAAATAACAGAAACTACAGTGCAACAAAAAATGAAGGGTTTATAAAAAGGGAATATATATATATATGAACTAAAACAAAAAAGTGGAAATAGAAACTTACATAACAAATGAAGCATTGTCTTAGCCCAGCTAAGCACAAACTACACACTGGATTAGGTTGTACTGAGGATTCAGTAATCCCTCCATTCATCGTGGGTGTGTCTTTCACACTCAATGCTGTTGCTGCTGTTTTACTATTGGTTGTTACTGACTGTTGGTGACACTGACCACCGCCACCGCCACCCTCATCTGTACCATTATTTTCACAATTTTTATGCTTTATAATTCTATAAAATATATGTGGAGCACAATGTAAGTGGAGATAATTCCCACAGCCACCAGCACATGCCATAACCGTATTCTCCACTCGATCAGATTGTGTTGATTGACTATAAGTTTTCTGTGAATCCAGACCAATGTTCATATCTGGTGTGAGTGATGGCAGGCCAACAGTAATCCTTGGAGTTGACTGACTACTAACATTAGTAGTACTGTTATTATTACCAGCACTCCATACTGGATGGTATTCACCACAAACACAACATAAAAAGTAATGTTTCGGTGTTGTATAACCAAAGCGTAGTTTTTCAAATTCAAAAGAATTCGCTAAATCTATCCAACGGAGGCCAGTTGTTCTGTTATTCTACAAGGATAAATAAGAAAAGAAAATTATCGGCATCAAAATATAACCACTTCAAACAGTATACAACAGCGATATACTACTGATTGATTGAAATGAGTAGTGTCATTTCATTGACAGGCCAGTCAGTTGGATTATCGAAGTGATGTAAACACTGCTGGACGGTCGTTTCGCTCATCTCTATTCCATTTACTTCACCGCAATCTTTTTCGCTACCTGGTCCAACACGCTTTCATTTCTTCCTCACATGTCACCCTCGGGGATACATACCCGACATCGTAGTTATTAATTTGGATTCCACTCGTGGGCCTGGCGCGCGACATTATTCAACGGTTTCCTCATTGTATTTCCGACCCATCATGATTTCTTCCTGCATATTTCTTGGTTGATGCATTGCCAGAGTTACTTGTTACCGCTCATCATTTTTTCTTCAGGTCGGCGGCAACCAATTTTTTGGTGCTGCAGCCAGCGAAGGCAGCTGTTGGTGAA
Source organism: Trichobilharzia regenti (assembly GCA_944472135.2). Classification (NCBI taxonomy): domain Eukaryota; kingdom Metazoa; phylum Platyhelminthes; class Trematoda; order Strigeidida; family Schistosomatidae; genus Trichobilharzia; species Trichobilharzia regenti. The sequence goes on along the minus strand of OX235265.1, from coordinate 80,200,935 downwards.
AATCTAAAGTAGGCTGTTGGAAATGCACCTGGTGAAGTGAATGCCAAATCTGTGATTCGTATAAAGAAGCAATCACTTGACACATTAATCAATGTTTAAAATCTGATTGTTGCTGCTTATGTTGAGTGCAGTCGATTTCCGCAGTGGATTTCAGAATAATGTAGGCCTGTCCTGATTTCCGCAGTCGACCTTTGACAATCTCAAATGTGTTGCTTGCTTTTGTTGATGTTGTTGTTGCTGTTGGTTAGGTAATTTCACCATCTATATCTTCTCTAAGGGCACTTGATTGTTATTACTGTTCCCCTGGGGGTTCTGAGTAGAGCGTAGGACTTCAAACGCACATTTCCACCTTGTTTTGTTTTCCGTGGTTCTCTTCAGTTGGCCCCACGATTGCCCATAATCTCTGATTTCCTCCATGTCAGCCTTGGGCATACACCCACAACTCGTCTTTTTCAATTCGAGTTCCACTCAAGCAAGGGTCGGACTGGAGCGCCAGCCCAATCCATCTCGATTTTCTACAGGATATTTGTTTGAGCAATAGTTTCCTAGTTGATTTATTCCCATTGTTTCTTATTGCTATTTTTTTTCTAGCCATTAGATCTCCAAAATGAAGACAGCGAAGAAGACAGCTGTTGATAAAAGTCCACAACTGGCTGCTGGAAATGCTTTTCGTGACACGGGTGTCAAGTTTTTGACCTATAATACAAGAAATAATTGAATTGACACTGGTGTTAAAAATCCGAATGAATGAATGAATGAAGAAGATCTCCAAACTAAATTTAGAGTAATGAAGGTCTGGCTTGTCTTACCGATTTAGCTATTTTTGACATCTTCAAATATGGTCTATTTGAAGTCTTGGAAATAATATGCGGATTGATAAAAACAGAAGAATGACAACCAGAAAAATATTATTATTCTTATCACCTAACCTTGGAATCATCATTTGAGGGTTTTAAAGGTTTTCGAGGTCCAACTGAACTACCTGAAGTAGTCGACGAAGAGACATGAGAACCTGGACCATGTTTCCCTTTAGAATCAGCATCGCTGTCTGAAGCAGGCGATGTATCTGAATCCTCTGATGAAGAACTACTATCTTCAGAATAGGTACGCTTACGTGATGATTTACCTGATTATTATTGAAAATCGGAAATTAAAAATAAAATACTTAAGATGTGCACATTAATAAACAAAACTGTGAAATTATAAAATTTACAAGAAGTCGTGATCAATGGTGTGTCCATTCGGTTAGAAGTGAGGAGAAGTAATCGCCAGCGATGACTTTGGCTGCAGCCAGTCACTCTAAAATCACGAATTCATAGAAACTGAATCGGGTCCCAGCGGCTGAATGGTCATTGAGCTCACCTGGTAACCAGATCTTGTGTTAGAACCCCGATGGGTGCTTACCGATGAATAGTCTCGAAGTGGGAATAAACAGATGTCCAGTACTCCGTGGTTTTCTCTGACTGATACCAATCCATGATCAGAATTTTGACACAAATCAAATCCCAACAAACAAACTATTGAAAATTAATAAAATAACCTTGCAACTATAAACGTGTTTGTGTCTATATACATGCGTGAATTGTTTCTCTTAAGCCAGTCCTACGAAAAGGTGATCAGTTACCCCCACAACATGTTCACGTTACAGCATTAATCATTTTACACCAATCTGGAAAGCTGAGAGTCATAAAGCTGATATTTAGGAATTTAACACTCAAGATCATATCAACAGCTAAACATTCTAGTGAGAAGCAGTGGACAGACACTAGTGTGGGGTCCACCAGGTTGGATGTGAGGACAAACACTCGTCGATAACATTAGTCGACGGTGACGGTATAAATCGCGAATTGACAGAAGTTTGGAACTTATAGACCGGTCAGTGGATTTCGTCCCTGTGACTTAATAGTTACGGACTGATCGCCTCATAACTAGATGCTTCTCGGTTCGATCCTCTCTGGGGTCATGGGAGCGTACCGTTGAGGAGTCAAAAAAACTAATACGAATTAGCTGTCCAGTATTCCTTGATTTTCAATGGTTCTCTACCTCCTCAGATCGATTTTTGATCAAACTTAGAACTAAAAGTATCATATATATATATATATATATATATATATATATATGTTCGAGTTGCCACGTTCCAAATAGCACACAGAGGTAGACAAGAAGATAAGTGAAGAGAATCAATACAGTCTGACAAGTATAAGAGTGAAACAGAATGGGTAATGGTAGAAAGGAATATGAAAGATTACAAAGACTGAATACATCTGCGCTGACCATTGACAACGATTTTGAGCCATGTCACATATTGTCTCCGGTCATTGATTCCTAGAGTCCCGAGGGCCCCAACCCGGAAATCTGCATCTCCTACTCTACCTGACTCAGTTTAACTATCAAGGATTTCATGGATTGATGACGTGTTTTTGTTTGGCCACCACTTACTCTTTTCCAACCTCCACCTATATCAGCTAGTAATGCCCGTCGGGGGAGGCGATGGTTAGGCATGCGCAGCACGTCACCTAGCCATCTCAATCTATGTAACATTACAGCCTCGTGGATTAATTTTCCCTCTTTGCCCAACACTCTACGCCTGACGTCAACATTACTTACCTTATTAAACCACCTAACGTGAGACAGAGATCGCAGACATCTATGATCGAAAGCAGTCAACCTTTTCATGTCTTCAACGCGTATTGGCCATGTTTCAGAGCCATAGAGAAGGACGGAGCGAACTGCTGAGCGGTATATATATATATATATATATATATATATATATATATATATTGCTGTGAAGCTTGGTATATCGGTCGTTCGATGCGTATCTTGTTTAAAAGGGTTCAGGAATAATACCCCACATGGTTACAGGAAGGCAGTAGTGACTCTATGAGGAGTGAGATAATTGAACATATTGTCAAAACTGGGCATTCCATCTCAACAAACGCCTCCTCCTTCAAAGTAATCTACAAAGTTGACGGGCAATCTGTTAAAGGCAATACATTTTCGTCTTCTTTGCACCGCTAAAGCTTCAACCGTTCAGTTAGAAAAACCGAAGCTACGTGTAATATTCATCCACTTCTACTATCATGATAACAACCTTGTTGACTCCTACTGTCTACTGACTTGATTTTCGTGTTCTTATTCTACCAATTCCTTATAACTCTTGTATTTCTTTAGAAATCTGACATAACTCCGTATTTTCCTGTTTCTATGTTCATCTTGAGTACAACTCATTTATTAAATTATCCATCTTATTACGTAACCCTTACACATTTATTCAACTCTTTTTGCGCATTGACAGTGTCGGTGGCGCAGCGGTTAGGATACTTGCCGACGATGCACATAGTCCAGGGGTTCGATCCCCGGCCACCGACGCACTCCTTTATCTCGCTAAGCCATAAAAATTGCTGGTAAAGAGGAAAGGTTGGGCATGAGACTAGTAATCTCATCCTGTAAAAATAAACACCACTGCTACAGAAACTTCAAGCCTCTAGCTTGAAGCCTTATGTTCCCCTGGGAAAGTTAAGGAATAAAAAAAGACACATTTTTGGAAACATCCCTTTTGAAGGAAAAAGTGTCCAGCAAAGAGTCACTCATTCATAAGCTGTAAAACAATTACGTATACAGATCTAGTGTAAATTGTCCTACCAACAAAAGGAGATAAGTGTCATCACAAGACGGAGAAATGTAGTAAGAAGAAGGGAGAAAATAATACACCGAAAGACCACAGAAAAATCACACATCCTGTGTTAAAACAGATCAGGTCTACAGATCTGTCTGATCTCTCTTCACTTAAGGGCTTTTCTTTTATATAACTCAACGGGGATTAAAATGTTGCATGTGACATGTATTCACAATACAGGAAAAAGTTGTACTTTTGTTAAACGGATGTCTAACTTACAAATGTACATGGCTAAATAAGAGACAGGAACATGAGCATACATAAATCACTATATTACAGATGTCTTATTTTGAATTGAATTTCATAGAATATGAATTATCCCATACCAAATAGCTAAAAATACCACCCACTCAAAAAGAGAAACACTAAAAATTAACAAAATACTAACGTTAACTTCAAATATCTTAAGAATTTCGGATGATATAACTACAGGGACATTGTAATGAACCCTCAACAACAACCTGCATCTCCAGGCAGTCAGAAAAGCGGTCATAAATATTTTGTGCGGAGGGAGGCACGGTTAGTAATACTATCTGACTGCCGAAACGCTGTTAGGTAGAGCGGGGCTCAGAGCCAAGGCTCAGTGACTAGAATTCGAGCACTTAAACGAAGGAACGACAATATCTTTACATAGAATACAAAAAAATAGCTAGCAAAACCACTGAATTAAATGTTGCTCGTTCATCAGATCACTACCAATCACTTCTAGGTAACGAGTGAAATGTTCACGACATGAAAATTTAACAAATATCAGGAAAAAGACTAGTTTACTAGCCTAGGAGGTCTTAAGCTCAGAAAGGAGAGAGATGATTCAGTGTGGGGTCGACAACCACATCGTTAGTGAGTCTTCAAATATAAACTTGCTCTCCGACAGGATCGAGAAGACTCTTCAATTCAAGAACGGATGGATGATAATGGTGTGGGTGTGTGTGTTAAAGCTTTCAGGGAGTCAGTCGGTCGATGTGTCTTCTTACAATAAAGGTTAAATTAAGCATAGGGAAATAGAATATTGTAGAAGAATATTACGAGATATAGCATAGAAGTGTTACGGAAGTGTGCAAGAAGACTGAATAAAAGTGGACCCTCCAATTTATTAACAAGAGAGTGAATAATGCACTCCAATCACCCAGAAGACAACCACAAGCACACTGAAGGTGTGGCTATTATCATTTTGTCACTAACAGCACTCAAGGCTCCCATTAGGTGGGATGCAATCTCCTCCAGGATCATGACAAGATTCAATTTGGTAGGACCAAAAGTTACAACTATGCAAAGATACGGTAACTACAGACTATGCAGCAAACAGTAATTAACAAGACTCCAGTCAGATGATGATGTCAAAACTCCAATTGGTGATGTGAATGCCAAATTAGAACCAGACAACTCAGGAAGACAGCTAGGTAATCATGAGTCGAGAGGCGCTCAATGACAGGAATAGGAACAGACAACTCTTTTTGCAAACTTCTATGCGTTCAATGATTTCGCAATTGGACGCAGGCGACGTATACAACCAAAAGAGTATACACACAAGGCGACGTCCGTTTCACACCAGATAAACACACAAAAATTAGACAGACTTTATCTCAATCTCCAGAAAGTGGAGAGGCATCCTACTCGATAGATAGATCTAGAAGACAGGCAGATATAAAATAAGACCCAAAACTAGTGCCAGAAACCTTCAAGATCAATTTGAAAGAATTCAAAGAAGCTGAATGTAGACTACGCATTGAAGTTCAACATTTAGACATTTAAGGACGAAGCTACAAAGGACAACTTCATTGCGATCATCAGCAAAAAGTTAGAAACAGGCGACATTAATCAAAGCGTTATTTGAAAAAGCCTACAAAGGCATTTTAGGCAAAAAGAAGAGTTAAGACAAGAAATGGCTGATTACAAAAAAGTGGAAGCTGATAAGCATGAAGTGGAAAGTGAAGCAGAAGGTGAACCAGCGCAAAAATAAACAACGAAAGGAGAACTCAAGTATAATCTAAAACGCACAGAAAACAATAGTGAGGAAGAGTAATAGCGAAGACAAAAGGCGCTTCTGAGACACTAAAAACTGAAGTAGCACAGGCTACATTTAGGAGGGACCTCATAGCGCCACATAACCACGTAGCTATCCAGGAAGAGATCAACACAGATGAAACTAGTGAAAGATAATGAAGCAAACTCAAATTAACAAATAAGTAAGTGTAACAGATGAGACCTTGCATCGATTACTTTAAAGCAGGATCTGAAAAGCAAGACAAGCGTTCATTACTCAGCACTCAACACAAGGAACTATATCCGATTTTCATCAACAATTGCTTCCGACCAACATGGTGGGAAGCAGTTGAAAAACAAAGAGCTCAGGCAGACAGCTAACCTTACCATATATAAAGAACATCTCAGAAATCACTGTAAGACTATTCAAACCTTTAGGAATTAATATCGCCGCATGTAAACCAACAAAATAACTGCACTCGGCTCTATGTCAACCAAAATACTCAACAGCGAAAGAACATACGATCAACATCATCTGCAAGATAAACTGCATTGACTGAGAAAAACACTACATTGGTCAAAATGACCACCCTCCTCATCTTCAAATCCATAAACACAAACCAACTGTCAAAAGATGTGATATCCAATCTCTAACATCACTGCATACAAACAACCACGGATGTCAATTCAACTGGGACAACATTCAAATATTAGACAGAGGAAACAGCTGGAATGCCGGGGAATTTTTGGAAGCCTGGTGTTCCGATAACTCAGCAATTACCAGGCACAATGACATTCATAAAATTTACCAATCCATAAGAGTCAAACTTCAGGTCAGAGAAAAAGTTAATACAAATACAAATAAAAGAGGGTATGAAGACATGAATATAAGAACAATAAAGTTCAGCGAAGAGTCTCTTTTCGGCGAATTCATTTACACAGCTGTACAATCGCATTTGTATAGTTATTTTGTGTTTGTGTGTGTACATTAGAATTGTCAAACAAAAATAACATAAAAATTAGTTAGGGTTACTGTTTACGTCATCAAAATGCTTCTAAAATGTGATGAATGATCAAAATTGTAACTAGGGTGGGTGGTGAAGATTAGTAAGTATTGACAAGGGTTGCGTAAAATGGATTAGGATGTTAATTGAGACGTAACCAAAAAGTGGATTACGTAATAGGTAGAAAGAGTAAATAAATGGTTGGTTAAGACGAAGGTATTACTAAAATGTCATATGAGAATTTTAAAAAAAAACATTAACAAAGTTTTAGAACTTGGAATTACACTCAAGGTAGAAGGAGGAGGTGACAGACAATAGCAACCAACCCCGTTCAAGGTCACCAGGAGAGATGGCCAATAAATTCATGGACAAATCTTAAAGCTCACTTGAACAAATTGATGTATGCGCTGAAGCTGTTGTCTAGCAGGGCAATGAAAGCTTCGCAAATAAACCATCCAGCTAGCTCAGAGAACACAACTACATCAAAATAATCCACCTTAGCCACAAATCTTCTCCATTATATCCAAGACAGAGAATCAGCTAACAACCTGTTACCTGTTCCCCGACCGAAAGCTGCTACCTTGACGTGGTGGTCGGGCTTGAACACCGCAATGATCTATTCAAGCTATACTGGCTGAGACTTATGTCTCTTGAGGTCCTACCATGCCAGGCAGGTTGTTTGGATAGCGGTTAAACAAAAAGCAGCTACCCAATCCAACATCATGACCAATACAAAATCACAAAATTTCATGCCGGATCGGCCGTGGCCCGGATTAACAACGACCGCGCTTCCTGCTGCCGTGTCACAGGGCAGGAGTGATAAGTATGCTACTGAGGCACACCAAACAAAAAGGAACGAACAAAAACAGGCCGCGTGTGACCGGCCTCAAGCAGTTGTCCCCTGGGCTCTGCGGTCACGCAACCAACTTCCACGGTGTGGGCAGCCGGGAAGTAACAATCGCCCTCACAATCCGAAACGTTACCCAACTAATATACAAAAGGAAATGGAAGTGAATTGAACGAACACTGAAGAAACCTTCAAGTGACATTACGCACGTTCAACTCTACAATGTAACCCGAATGAGTAGCGACAGATTGGGTGTCCAATAGTGACAGAGAAGAGACCATGTGAAAAGGAAATGAATGCTTTTGGGCAGTCGTACAGCCGTTTGGAGGTGATTGCAGATAACGGAATGCTATTAAGATGTATTTTTGAAGCCTTATTTTCTAGTTAGAACGTAAACAATGAACAATAGTAACAATAACAATAATAATCAGAAAAGGGATATATCTCGAGAAAAACTTTTTAAAAAACCATCGGACAACAACTTACCAAACAATGTGTATTTTCCAGTATTCTTTCTAACATAATCAGCCAGTGGATCCAGTTTAAGAAACGCTGGATCAGTAATCCATGGAAACAATGCTAACCGACCAGCAGGCCGTGGTTTAGCCAACTTCGCCTCAGCTGCAGCCTCTCTAGCACGAAACCATGCTTCCTGTAGGCTTGGCTGAATAGCAAATTGACGTAGAGCCTAAAGGTTAAAAATAAATATTTGATTTGTCAATCAAAATAGTGAGTTTTTACTGTGTGTCGGTGGCACAGAGGTAGAATGCTCGCCAACCACGCCACTATGTGGTCCAGGGCTCGATCCCCGGCCACCAACGCACTCCTTTACACCCCCCCCCCCCTAAGCAAGTAATAACACTGGTAAAGAGGGAAAGTTGAACACGAGGCTAGCAATCCCCTCCAGTAAAAATAAACACAACTGCTAATGAAACTTCCAAGAGCTAGCTTGAAGTCACCCCCTATGTTCCACTGGGAACGTAAAGGAATAGAAAAACGGAAATTTAGTCAATTTCATTTCTTGACAGCATTCTTATGACCTCAATATGTCACAAGATGTGACTCCCCCCCTCTGGCTGAGGCACTCAGAGTTCTCAGTCAGATACAAATCTTGATACACAAAAGATTTCTCTCCAGGCAACTGGGTTCTAACAAGAGACAACTTGATATATGAAAGCATAGCATACAAGCTGATGTTTCGATGAATAACTACTTTTATCATGTAAAAAGCTACCAACATCAGGAATCTGGTTCAATCAATCGACAAGGAAAATAGCAGATTTCTGTTGATGCTAATGCTCTGGTGTTCAACCTACTGTGCTAGCAGCTGATTTGCCTAGTCACACAGAATAATTTTCCAGCTTTTAATGAAAAGAATGCATTAACAGAATGTCTCAAATCCTTACATCCACTACGCAGCCCTAGATCCTAATGCAGTACCAAAGAAATAAAGATTATACCAGTACGAATATCATGATCTGGATAAGGTGTGAAAGTTTAGGCGAATCGCAATCATGTCTCCATTTTTCAAAACTATGGAAAAACTTGTCTTGCTCCCTCCTCAATCCTATTTAGAATCGCTCAGTGACCCCAAGGAATTCACTTACAAATGAAGTAGGGACACTATATGCCGTCACAAAATATGATTCCTAGTCTAGATAAAGATGCAAGGTTTATCCCCATCTGCTGTTCTTGAATCTACTCCTCCTAGGGTACTTTTACCAAGCAGTCTAACTTCAACATGTGCTGGGGGCTTGGGTCACAAGATGGTTATCTTCCTATTTTTCAGGTAGGAAACAGTACACCATTTTTAGCTTACAGGAGTTGGTGTGCCTTAAGACGCTTTACTCTATCCACCTTTTTTCTTTCTCTCTCTCTCTGTTTTGCATGTCTTACCATATTCGTTTAGAGCTAATTTCATAAAATATACCAATAGTCTAACAATTTCTATCCCATTCATTTCTGCACTACACTGTCCACGTATGAATAATTTCCTACCTGAGCTTAACCAATGATCTCAGTTGTATGCTCATCAACTGAACACCGCTGAATTTCAAACTGTTCCTTTGACTTTCAGACGTGAACAAAATTTTCGTGATTCTTGTACTAGCAACTGCACTATCGACAGTAAGCAAATTAAATAATTACCTAATTTTTTCTTGGTATCAGTTCCTCTCCAAATCTTCGTTGATCCCCTCATCATATCTTCATGATTTCCAAGGAAGATGATGATGATGAAATCCTGAAATCAATCAAATCCCTACAAACCAACACTTGAAGATATCTTTCTTAGTATTTAATTGGTGGATGATGACTAGCAGTGAAATCCAGGATAACGCGCATTTCGTCCTATTTGAGACTCATCCATCAGCTGGATGTACCTGCATTTCTCAGTGAGTGATGATGTTCCCACCGAGGCTCGAACCCAGTGTCCATAGTTTCAAACGCCAAAGCGTTATCCACTAGACCACTTGGGCCACGAGAGCCACCTCTTGTGCAACGGGTCATATTAATTTTTAACTGAATTTGAGATTTTCCCGTCGATTGGTTGGACCGAAGTGCTCAGTCTCAGGTGGCTGTCGTGGCCCAAGTGGTCTAGTGGATAACGCTTTGGCTTTTGAAACTATGGACATTGGGTTCGAGCCTCGGTGGGAACATCATCACTCACTGAGGAATGCAGGCACGTCCAGCTGACAAGTCCCAAATAGGATGAAATGCCCGTTATCCCGGATTTCACTGCTATTTACCATCCACCAATTAAATACTAATTAAATGCCCAGACATCGTCGAAGCATCTGCACAAGAAGCCGACATGTCAACCTGAGACCGAGCACTTCGGTCCAATCAATCAACGGGAAAATCAAAAATTCAATGAAGATATCTTTCGTTTGAATTATTGTACAATGGAATGTGAGACTCTCGGGTATAACTCAACCTCCTTTCTTATTATTTACTAGTTCATATACTCTACATATTCTCCTTTAATTTTCCTCCCTTATTATTATTCCCTAGATCGACATTGTAATCCATGACACACTTTGTTGGAAGTCGTGGAGTCTGAAAGCAAGCAGTAACTGGACTCGCTTAACTTATTTTGACTACTTAAAAGCTCTACAGCAGTAATAAAACATTCCACCTCAATATATAACAACAAATAAGAATAATTGACGACATTTATTACATGAAGAAAATAATAATAATAACCTTAAAATTACCCGTAATTTGTTTGTTGCTTCCAAAATAGTCTTCCGATAAAAAGACTCATATTCTTCTCTACCAGCATAAAGTCGTAAACGAGTCTGTGGGAGAGTGAGAAAAGTTAGCGGTCGAATGAGACCCAGTAGACAAACTCGATAGGTGGGTATTGTTTCTGACACTGAGGAATAAATACAATGGTAAGCAAAATAAAATCATATGTAGACAAATTTTGAAGATATCTAATTTTTTTAAAAACATTTTAGCATTCTCACATACTATTTTCCCTTACCTCCCAACTGATAGCTGCTACCTTGACGTAGTGGTCGGGCTTGCACATCGCGATGACCCAACAAGCTACACTGGCTGGAACCAATGTTCCTCCTGCAGGTCCTGCCATGCCAGGAAGGTTGTTAGGATAGCGATTAGACTAAAAGCAGTTACCGGCATTGTGTAAGAATCTTTCTTACACAAGGGCGAAGTCGTACTGCTGGGGAACAGGAGTGTAACAGCAGTGAGGTGTTTCCCTCAGATGACCAGCATGCCAGCTATGCTGTCTCTCCACTCTGGAAAGAGGGCGTTAGAAAAGGTCGACCCCAAAAATTGTACATCCCGACTTACCCTACGGTGGTCCGTAACTGGCGGTAAGTTTATTAATACGAAACCAAACCAAAAAACCAGTTCATACAGGCCGTGTGTGACCGGCTTCAAGCAGCTGTTCCCTGGGCTCTGTGGTCACGCAACACTAACCCTGTCTCTGTTCCAGGTACCCGAATAATCAATCGACTTCCACGGTGTGGGCAGCCAGGAAGTAAAAACCGCCCACACACTTCCAAAAGCTCACGCAGCATTGCTGAGACAGGAACATAGAGGGCCTCAAGCTTCACTTTTGAAGTTTCGGTAGCAGTGGTGTCATTTTTACGCGATGGGGTCGCTAACTTCACACCCGGCGCCTTCCTTTTTTACTGGTTCTATTACCGTCTTAGCGTGGGGTTTAGGAGTGTGTCGGTGGCCGGGAATTGAGCCCCGGACCACGTAAAGCGTGGTTGGCAATGTGTTCTACTGCTGAACTTCCCGGACGCATGCAAGTCTCTGATGTTTGATTATAGCTTGATTCCACACTGTATTTTTTTTTGGTACAAGTATGGAATTCTCAGCATGGATATCGGTAGCCCAAATTTTGCAGGCCGACCATTGGTATCAGGAGTGCGTCGGCAGGGGATCGAACCGGACCATATGCATGATCGGCGAGAGTCCTAACCACTGGGCTACCAACGCGCAAAATTAAAGGGAGGAACGTGAGGCCTCCCTACTGACAAAGCTACACGCCCGAGCGCACCCGGTTAGGGTCCGTCGCGAGTTTCAACCCACCAAGGTGCAATGGTTAGCCTCCACCCGGAGTCAGAGCATTCTTGATCACCCTGAACTCGGCGCCAGGCAAGCTACAACTAAATTATTGTGCTAGTCAGTCACTTATGTGTAATATGAAGTAAAAAGAAATCAAAATGTATCAATGCATAGTTTAACCTCCGCATTTAAGTCGAGGTTGACTAGTGTTATGTGGTAACCAGACGGTGTAAAACAAAATAATAGTGAATAATATTAGAGGTAAAAAAAACGCAACAGGCCATAGGACATAGTGCGAAAACTGTTGATACGTTAACCGCCTATATATCAGCTGAATTACTCAACAATTAGGATAAGATGACTATAAAACATTGACTGATTTCAATATAGAACTTAGTACACAAGCACAGCAGTTTCAGCTATCACGCTCCATATAGTACACAAAGAAAGACAAAAGAGACTTAAAAGAATGGTAACAAGCAGAAAGAATCGTGACCTGTCAACCAATATCACTCCATGAGAAAGGCGGTGGCTCGACATACATAACACGTGTCCTAGTCATCGTCTAGTTCTAGGTAAACAGGGGAAATCAATCGACGAAGTCGTGAAGTTACAAAGACTGAGATGGTTAGGACATGTGTTACGTATGCCAAGCCATCGCCTCCCTCGACGAGCAATGTTAGCGGATATAGGGTCAGGCTGGAAAAAAGCTAGCGGTGGTCAAACAAAATCTTGGCACCAGTCAATGAAATCCACAACAGTTGATCTAAGCCACGTAGGAAGGTGTAGACTTCCAGGCTGGGGTCCTCGGGACGGTAAAAACCAATGGTTGGAAACAATTAGTGACATGGCTCAAAATCGTTCTCAATGGCACAGATGCATCCACTCCTTTTGACTTATGATCTCCAATGAAACTGTTTTATTCTTCGTTATTACTCCTCCTTTGTCTCATACCTCTGCTCACTGTCTCTATTATGCTTTTTTTGTACTTTCTTCTCTTGCTTCGCGTGCTACACGGAGTGTGGCGACTTGAACTTCCGCACATTTGTGCAAAGTTCTATGTCGAAAACAGACAGACAGACAGACAGACTAGCCATCTCAACTAGTGCGTCTATATATAGTCTCGTCGATTGACTTACCCTCTTTACCGAGCATTCTACCTCTAACCTCAATATTACTCACCAAATTGTACCACCTAGCACCAGACACAGAATGCAAACATCTGAGGTCAAATAAATCTAATCTCTTCACGGTCTTCCACTTTCAATGGCCATATCACACAGCTACAAAAGAGGACACAGAGAGAATTAGTGAGCAGTACACACGCCAGATATCACGTCTACATCAGAGATGACGTAAGTTGGTAAATGCCACGAGCCTTTTTTCTATCCATGTTGTGATTTCGTCTGAAATCAGAACTTCCTAACAAAAATGGGGTGGGGGTGGTTGAATTAAGCTTCCACAGTAAATAACATAATAATACATAAGGTAGTTTAACTTAGAACTCAAAATATGTCAGATTGAATTAACTAGACAAAAGGCGAATAAACAATGATATACTTATGAAGATTATTTCCTTTACAAATAGTGACTGTTGGTGTAAACCATCCTTGCATCCGATAAATCTATGTGTGTGTTAGTGCTTACCTTGCATCCACGCAGTTAAGACGAATGACTGGGAGTTACACAAGAACCTTCACTTCCTATAAGTCGAAATTAACAGATGCGTTTAAACTAATAAGCGCGAATAGTACAGATAAAATAAAGTTACGAAACTCTCCTTTGTACGTGTAAAATAAGATAATTATAAAATAGGAAATACTACCTATCCATTTGAACTAACTTCTCTGCAGTATTAAGTGTAGTCATCATATGATTACGCTATACTCTTATGCCCACTTGTTCAGAAATTTTCTTTTATTATAGTCAAATCGAACAGCTTAAGTTTATTATGATAAAATTATGCGTTCAAAAAAAATTAATTCAGAACATAGTGTGCACAGTGGAGTGCTGGTTTGTACTACTACTATCGACTGACTGAATGACTAGTTTCGACGTAGAACTTTCCACAGATGTGAGACAGTTCGAGTTACCACACTTCAATTAACGCACAAAGCAAGAGAAGAAAGTAAAAAAGAAATGCAAAACAGATACAGTAAACAGGGATATGAGGCAAAAAGAATAGTAATGTCGAAGAACCATGTGGTTTTAATGGATATTATAAGTCACAAGGGGTGAGTGTATCTGCACCGTCATTGGTAACGAGGATGTTAAGCCAAATCACTAATTGTCTCCAGCCTTCATTGGTTTTTACCGTCCCGAGGACCCCAACCAGTCAGGAAGTCTGCACCTCCTAAAGTGGCTGGCTGGCTTAAACTAGCTGTTGTGGATTTCATTGACCAGTGAAGACATGTTTTGGTTTGACCACCACATTGCCCGTCGGGGAAGGCGATGGCTAGGCGTACATAGCACATATCCTAACCATCTCAATCGATGTAACTTCACAGCCTTGTTTAATGATTTCCCCTTCTTACCTAGCACTCGACAGAAGCCTAATCTCAATATTGCTAACTCTATTAAACCACTTCACATACTACAACTGTTGAATAAAACACTATTCATCAAGGAATGAACTAAAATACTCAGTGTCTACTAAGTACTACCACAGAACAATAATAATTAGTGTTAAGTTTATCTGCTACTAATCTCTGTCAACTTCAATAAGAACGCAGCTTAAAGGCTAAACGGAATCTGGAATTTTAGAACATACTCCTCCCCTCATAATCATTCGATATTTGAGGGGTGGCGAAACGGCTAAGAAATACACTTGAAATAACTAATACAAAACTAAAAACAATTACATAAGATAATTAAATTTGTTTAAACACACTTCAGCTAGATGTTTTCACCGCTTAAAGACATAAACTTACCCGAATACTTTTTTGGTTTTGCAACCACTATGGCTGGCCACCAAGGGAAATTGTCAGGTGGAAGTGAACGCGCCCAAACTAATTCCCCAACCTGCCATAAATTCGTATTCTCAGTGGACGGAATAGGCGTGCGTCTAGACAACTTTGAGTATAGAAGTTTACGACTCACTGCCTTCGCCAACATGGTCTTCTTTCGAGCCACTGAAGTTAGACTACTCTGTTGAACATGACCCTTATTGAAACTAAAGACACAGAGAGAGAGAGAGAGAGAGAAATGTAACACAAGCAGAGTATTCATTTTTACAGAAACTGTTAAACTAGCCAGGTTACCCAACCAAGACGATAAAACATATGCATCCAACAACTGACAGCAGCCAATCCAAATTATCTCGAAAGTTATAAATAACACGAAATTTTAAGTATTTATATTCAAGCCACCATATCCGCTGAAATACAGTCAACATTATTAACTAGCTAACATTAGTTTGGACATAACACTTCATCCAACCATCCTCCTTATTGACAACCGAACTGGTCAAATTACGAAATAGTGCCTCAAAATAAAACATAGTTGTACTGAGCGCTGAGCCTATAAATGCTCCATTACTCCATGCTAAAGATTCCAAGTCTTATTTCATCCTTCCAATTTCAAACACAAACTTCGTACAATATAGGTAACAACAAATGAGATACTACCTGACCGCCAAGGCCGATACCGGTCACTGTCACAAAAAATCACCCGTCGAGCTTTTGACTTGAAATGCGATCCATAAGACAGCACAGAAAATTTGGCAGCTATGTTCCCGCAGTTGCGGATTACCAAGACAGGTTCATACGATATTCCTTTCTTTCGGACTCTACAGTTTAAGCTGAAAATCTTGTCACAATCGAAAAGTGGCAAGACGAATAATGTACACAATGTAAAACACTTTCTTCTAATCATGATCTTGTATGACCATTCTATCTATTATATCTGATCGTCGATGATATCTCTGTCATACCGCCATAAATTTAGACTTTCTTGTTATTATCAACAGAACTGAATTTATGAAAATGAATTCATTCATCAATAAAGTGAAGCACAGCAAGACTGGAACAAACAGGGTTTCTGTAGCACTTTATCTAATTTTCAAAACATTCAGTTGATGACAAACATATATATACGTGACGTTGGTGTTTTATAATGTAACTAAATTCAAATCACAACATTTCACTGTAGTCTTACATTTTGGTATTAAAATTCATATTTCGCTTGAAAGTCGTTTTCACCGATTTCACCTCTTCTTCCGATTTTTCACCTCTCTTCGCTTCATCAGAGCTACTGTCATCATTATAATAATGCACAAACGGTTGTGGCTTGTGCTCAGGTTCGTCACTCGATGAATCCAAGGACATGTAATAATCAGAGAGAGGTAGACTTTTTTGAGGTGAGCAATAATTCATACTTTCTAACTTCTGTTTAATTTCTTCATGTCCATAAAATCCACTGA
Organism: Trichobilharzia regenti; assembly: GCA_944472135.2. Taxonomy (NCBI): domain Eukaryota; kingdom Metazoa; phylum Platyhelminthes; class Trematoda; order Strigeidida; family Schistosomatidae; genus Trichobilharzia; species Trichobilharzia regenti. Next base: position 80,184,463 of record OX235265.1, on the reverse strand, counting down.
TTTCAGAGTAAGATGTTGTTGCCTCTGGAGAATTCGTCGAACCGTCGGCCAACTCAGGTTTTATAAGACTTTCATTATACTCCCAATCTATATCACTGAAATCATCTGAGGATGAATCTGAGCTGTGCTCTGAGGACATATCTTCAAAACTAGTATCCGAGTATGGCCCAGTTGTGTGATATGGTGAATTAATCGGAGAGTCATCATCCATATTTACAATAAATGGTATCTCTACAACAGAAAAAAATTAGGTCAAAAAGATGAGATCTATTTGCAAGCATTACAACAAGTTGTCAATTTTGCACATTGATCTATTCAAGCTTCTTTGCACAATATGACATTTAACACGTGAAAAGCAAGTCATATTGATAAAAGACATAAGGAACACCAGGTTTTGGAAGTTACACAGTATTTAACATTTAACGTTTCAGAATGCCATTTTACAACTGTTACTTCAATACACTTCCGATATATTAGGGAATACATTAAAACCAAACGGACAAGCATCCGAGGTATGTATATACGAAAAGGATCTCAGAAAACAATGAAAAAGGAGACTAGCAAAAAGTACCTGTTATCTTCCAATAAAATAACCTAACAGTTATATCTCAAACTTACAAAAATATGTAACACGGGGTAACCTAATAGTTTGGTGTGTTTTTATACCAAATTATGAGTTATACTTGACTGTGCCTGAACTTATAACACCATTCAGTTTTCCAGATCGAAGTAAATGGTGTAGAGTATGAATACGTGGACCATTACTTAAAAGTCAAGTGATGAGTTAAACTCATTTAAAATACCTTAAAATGACAACGTGCGTCGGTGGCATAGCGGTTAGGACGCTCGCCGACCATGCACATGGTCCGGGGTTCGATCCCCAGCCACCGACGCACTCCTTTACCTCGCCAAGCCAGAAATAATGCTGGTAAAGAGGAAAGGTTGGGCATGAGGCTAGCAACCCCATCCTGTAAAATTAAACACTGTTATAGAAACTTCAAGCCGCTAGCTTGAGGCCCTATGTTCCACTGGGAAGGTGAAGGAAAAAGGTGACAACACGAATATCGTTTATAAAGCTCATAGACATCTATCTGGAATTCCAAAAAGTGGGACACATGCAAACTAACTATAAACACTATTCCAATGTCATAGTGGTACCAAGAAATAAAGTGAATCCTTTTCCTGCTAACGTTAACTATCACAATACAACTTATTTCAGTTCTACTACTAGAAGAGATTTCCCTTAAAAAAATGATGATGCAGTATACAATCATACAATATAAAAATTCAGCCCACACACAGAAAATGAAAACTACGAATAAATACAGGCATAACGCCAAACAGATGCTTGTATTGCACGCTTATATCATACCATTAAGCGCTTGTCATCTAATGTAAAGGTAAACTAGTCTTCCGAAGTGAAGAATGTTAAATGCACTGTAATGTGAGGAATAAATCAAACACCCTTGAATCAAATCCATGGGTTTATAAATCTAAGTAGACATGAAGGTGAGCCAGACATATAATTACTTTAAATATTGACCAGCTAATCTAGGGAAGTCTTCTCAAAGGTTATACAAAGAAGTGCGAAAGTCTTATTACAGTTCTTTCGAGCACAGCAGTGTATCAATAGAACTAGAAATAGACGGTATGACCGTTGGTGTAATCTCACTCCTTAAACTGATAGAGTTTACAATCTTACGATTATGGTCAAATTCGTACACCTGTTAAGAAAGGATATTGGGAACACCTTAATTAACACATATTTATGTATGATGGTAAAACGGCTTTGGTGTAGACAGTTTGAACTAAGTTTCTAATCCCTAAACTGAAGTCAAGAAATCTACGGCTGTAAATACTGTGGCTAAATGATGTAGTTAGAGATAAGTTGTGAAGCAGCGTTTCTTCGACTGCCTTGAAGTATATCCCCTACCTGTAATATTAATTCGATCAGTACAGATTCACACTGTACTTCTCATCACATGGATAAATCTTCTGATGACAACTTAAGCTTAACTTTCTCACATAACTGCATTAATTAAGAACGTACCTCGAGCAAAGTACTTCAGTGTACTTATGTGATAAATCCGGGTTGTTCGATTAACACTGACTATGAGCGTATCATAAGTGTCACTTACTTTAGGACTTTAACCACTTCAGCGCAAACAGAGTTACATAAGTTATTGGCTAGGTACAAAAATATATCATGTACAAAATGACACCTTTGATTTTCAAGATTTCCGAAGTATAGTTCTATATAACCGCCAGCCACATTCAAAATAACAGAATAACTTGATCACAACTCTTCACATGGGGTATTCGTAGGTGATTACATTTTTGGTCAGACAAGGATATCAACTCTACATTGGCTTTTTACGACATGTCACATATCAAATGTACTTCACCAAAGTCCTCAATCAAACAACAAACGAACAAACCAGAACAATTGAGTTTATTGGAGAAAATTTTTAATAGACATTTGAATTACATTAGTCGAAATTCGCAGAGATTTCAGGAACGACAAAGGCTTTGCCCTGCTTCTGAAATTCAGCTCTGACAAGAAGCATAACGGTTTCAATTCAAACATACCTCAACTGGTGGGTGAACTCGTCATCTACTATATCATCGTCCCAATTGTCTTCCCAAAGTGTAGCTTCTTCACCAGCAGGAACACCAGAGCATGCTGCGAAAATTATGATTAACTGCTCGGATTACCATGTGCTGGAAACTCTTCAAAATCATCATCCTCTTCCAATATCGCTACATCCACCTTTTCCGCTGGCTTTGGACTTTTTTTATCAACAACATTCTCTTTAGATTTCCCCTTGATATCGTTGACAGTCATTCTGTGAAACGCACAGGTTTGAAATATGAACCTCAAGGTCGCATCTCATAATCAATATCGTTTCTACGAGGTCGAGTAAAATCAAATTAATTTCTTTATCCTCACGTATTGTTTGTAAAGGTTCGTCGTCCCTGGTAGAATTCTGATTAGTTGGTTCTTCCATTTCAATATACCATATCGCTTTCTTATGGGCTAGTGTAAACCAATTTGATTTCTTTGTGCTCGCTACTTGATTGTAAGGTACAAGTTCTTGTTCTTTGTTAAGTTTCTGTGTGGTTCGTCCAGCCGCTCGAATGTCACAGCCTCGTTTGACTTCAAAAGGAGTGGTGCTGGGATTAATTATATGCTGTTTGCATTATACAGTGTGTTAAGACCGTATCTCTACTGTGAATGGAGCCGACCATTTACCTGGTTAGTCATCCGCTGTCGTCAACAAAAGAACAGTGGTAGGGATAACAGATATAATTAGTGAAGGTTATGTGAACTAAGAGAATTAAAAACAAGGAGACATAAAACGACACACATTCTGTGTAAACTATTGATATCTAATTATAATTTATCTAAAAAGATGAGTTTAGATGTCTGCACATTAATAATGAGTAAGTTTTAAAGGGATAGTCCCTTTATACACAGTCCCTGTATCGCTGCTTAATTGTCCAACCTCCACTTTAACTTTCCACGGACGGTGCAGTAGCTAGATCTGCTGGCAAAATGTTCGAAGGATGGTTGAGCATTCATATCTTTTCCCTCTGGTGAGCTGTTCTTCGGGGATTCTCCCCTAACCGCGGAGCACATTTGTTTGGTTGATTTTGGTCATTTGTAACCATGTATGCAGTACTCAAGTCTTCCCTAAGCCTAGTTAAGTGTGGAGAGGCCTAATTTATCTAGCCTTTCATCATGTGGTTTTTTTGAGACCCATCAGCCCTTTTGTCTCCCGTCTTCGGGCTCTTCCTAAAAGGTTCTGTACAGCCCCAATGCTCAGAAGCGAGTGTACCGAGCTTTCTATGAGCAAAGTGTATGGCCACATATGCCCCGCTACATCCCGTGATAATTCATACCTGTGTCCATTTTTATTCTTTAGAACTAGACCTAAGTCAAGCTCAGACGTTGTGAAGGACAAGTTTTTTCTTTGTACAAGGTGTAACTTGTATTCTGAAGCCTACAGTTTTATCAATTCACTTATTTGCACTTTTCCAGGTTGAAAGTCATGTCATTAGCCACCGCGCAGTCTTCCAGATGTTTCAAGGTTTTCCCTGATGTGACCATCAACTATAAATCCCAGTACTTTTGACGCCACTGGGAATAGTGCTGCGGGTCTATAACTGCTGCAATTTTGGCTGTCGCACCCTTAAAATAGAAGAAAGAATGGCTGCATTCCACTCCCTTGGCGGTCTCCCTGAATCCATTAAGTGTTGAAGCAGACTGCATAAGTGCCTGCAGACAGCTTCAGTGCACTGTTTTAAAACAGATGTCCAAACGTTGCCACAACTTGAGTACTTAGTGGATGTATGTATCTGCAACTGCATTAATACCAATGTGGGGTTTATTTGGAGCACAGCCACTTGGTTTTCTCTCGGCAGAATAGTAGCGCCACCTATCTGACACATGCCGGTAATAACTGTCTGTCGAATTCCGAACTAAACGTCTTGGCCATTTTCAAACTAGAGAGATACCGACCTTTTGAACCTGTTAAAGTCAGTGCACCCTGGCTGATAGGCCTTCTCTCGTACGTGAATCGGCACGAAATTTCGGGGTTCTCCAGCAGTTTTCTGGCGAGATTTACTTGAAATGACCTGTCACTCTCGGCTGCAATGATGTATTGGTTCCTGGGTTCCGGATGTGGATTGTGGTCGTTTGATCTGACTATTGGTGATTCGCCACATAGATTAAGCCTTCCACTTTGCTTGAAGGATACGCTGCGCCCCTCTTTTCGGTCATGAGTATCTTTTCTGTGGTGGTATTGTGACTAGAAGCAGGATGTCTGAGATTGCTGTGTGAATAATCCCCTTTACCACTTCTCAGTGTTCATCCATGGATAACTCAGCCCAGTCTACGGGCCATACTTCATTCGACAAAGTCTCCGCATTTTGGCATGGTCGGCTGTGCTATAGTACGGACAGGATAGCGTACCATCCCGCAGTAAGCGCACACGACGAGCGAGATCAGACACTAAGCTGAGTGGTTGCTGCTGCCTAGTGGGGTCATGATTTGGAGGTTTTCGACTAGTAAATGGTCACTAGTTCGGATTGATTTGATGACTTACCACTAGACATTCGCCTGATGTCGTCTCCAGAATTCTCTGTCAATCCTGCATCTCTGCTGGTTAGTAGCAGGTTTTGACAGATCTTTCCTTGAGCACACACTCGGCCAGGGCTGGTGGATAAGGTGTTGAAGTCCCCGGTTAGGATGATTTCGTCATAATCCAAGTCTAGTATTCCTGTGGTAGTGCTGAGCAGTGGCTGGTTTCGCCCTGCTCCACAGATGGGTGATTGATAGATTCCAACCAATAAATGCTTGGTGTGGCCTTAAGTGGAATGGCATTATATGGAGTCTGGCAGGTCAGCAAGTGGTGGGGCCACTGCACGTACTCATTTAAACTGCTTGTCTAAGTATATGGTAACTGCCCCCTTCCTTGTTATCCCTGCCTCACCAGACCAGAACCATACCACTTATATTGATTTCGTTGTCGGCAATATTGGGGTTGGTCAAGTTTTAGTTAAGAGTATAATTCTGAGGTGTAGATGTGACTGGAGGTTTCTGAATTCACATACTTTTCTTCTCAGCCCTCTCACATTACCCTACAGGCAGCTGACAGTGAGTCTCACCACCTCAGCTTGTTGTGGAGAGTAGGTGACGCCGTGTGGGTTGCTGGCAGCTGATTTAATATTGGAAGTAGTTGGCCGATTCTGATGGAGTCAGCTTGTCGTCGTTTCTACCTTAGATTAATTTGGGACGTTTGGATGAAACTGGTTGCCATTCTCATTGCTGCGCCACTTTAATGTCAACGAGGCATGGGGATATATTGCGATCTCAGCGCGCTACCTCCTTAGGGGCCGAAGTCAGCTTTCATACCATCGGATATGTCCTCCAATTTTATCCTTGTGCTCATACTGCTGTTAAATTACTACAGCCAACTGCTCCTGGGAGCTGAAATTGACAGCTGGCAGCCTCGGCAAGCTGATCAGCGTGGGATGAGCGGGATGAGGTAGTCTGAAATTACCCCAGGAGCATCAAAGGCAATCTGAGATCATAGTCATCTCCACTGTTGTGCATCAAGCACGTATTCTCCACAGGTAGTACCAGTTTCCAGCTCCGGAACACCGTGTATGATCATCCAGGATGAGGGCGTCAGTTCTGGTGGCTCCCTTGCTATTTGCCTGTTAGCCCATGGCCCATTATGTCTTGTTCTCTTGCTGGAACCCCTGTTGGTAGCATATATTTGTGTCAGTAACAGAGTTCTTTCAGCCCCTTCGGCAGACCCCAGTGTTATCCTAAACGGAGGTGGCTTGCCTTGAGGTGTTTAAACACCCTTGTACAGCATGTAAAATTTTGTTAAATTGATGTTCAGGCCTTATTTATTGCGCAGTATTGACCACCTTCCCAAATCAAACAGATCCTCTTGTTCAAGCAAACTATCATTGCACACTGGTACATTGAACAGGATAACGCAGTCCAATCGGCTGACCTCAGACCGAGGTTTTGTCTTTAACAGCTTTTCCTCCTTTGTGGGGTCGGTTACTTTAGACATCATTGGGGTCTGAATAGTCTTTGCTATTTTTCCAGGCTTGTTAGTTGATGCAAGTGGTCCTTTGGTGATTCCATCTTCCCCTAATGTTCTAGATATAACCTTAGGATTCTCCAGTTCATGAAGATTGATATTGTCAGTCGGTTAGGCTGGAGTATCCTCTTTATGGTTTTGATAAGTTTTGGTGAAACAGTGTTGTCAGTTGGAGCGCTGCATGAGACTATGTCGAGACGGGAGGGTGTCTTGCTGTTTCTGATATTCGGGAGCATGCTGTGTGTCAGGGCCACACAGTGGGCACGTCAATCACGTCTCAAAAACCGTTAACGCCCAGCTCTTGCTACGCCGTGCCTCTCGCTGTCCCTCGAAGCCTTTCAGAAACGCTTAGTACTAACGGACGCAAAAACCAAAACACCGATTGACGACTCGAGAATTCCTTATTCTAACACCAACGTATAAACAGCATAATAAACTAAGGTTTCTGACGGTTTTTCTATGTGCTTTTTGAACAGCGGCCGATGAGACGATAACTGGTGTATTGAAGCCTCCGCAAAAATATAGGAAAGTTGGGTTTTAGCGAACAACCATGAATCGATCGTTCAATCTTCAACTACATTGACACTCCACGTCAAAAATGGATCCATCCATTTTTTCCGTCACGACCAATACACGTTAACTTGGATGCCATTGCGAGAACCTGGGTCACACGGACAGAGCTGAAATGGAAAACAAACAGAAAAGCCAACACACCACAAGCATACCCACAGCGCAATCTCACACATCAATGACGACCTGCGCCTTCCAGTTAAAGTTATCCTCTTGACATCTTGAAACACAATCTCCACTTACTAGAATGACTCTTGTAGAACGCAACGCGACCATGGCAGCACCTCATGATACTCTTCGCACATCCTTTTATCTATTCACTATCAATTATCACTGCAATCGCTTGTCACTCATTCTGCCTTAGTTCTGGTAACTGTGACATATGCGAACCTCAGTCGCATACACTCTCGCTCCCCAGCGTGTGGGACCACAGCTAACAATTATCTCCGTGTTCATGTCATTCTTAGCACTAGCCTAGCCTCCCCGGTGTATATGACCCATCTGCCGTCTTTAACATCAATCAATTCATTCACGGATGTAGAATACTCGAAGCAACTTCAGAAGTAATCACGACGAAAATTTTAACAAAATTATGCAATAACAACAAGGTATGAAAACAACAAGTAAACACAGCGAATCCAAAAACACCAACTGATATGACACACCACACATGTACAAACAGTACACACGAACTCTCAGATCATGTCTTGATGAAATTCCTTTGAAGAATCGCAGGACGTACACCAGTACCCCTACAACCCTTCTCAGCTTGACGATTGTAAGTTGTAGAAGGTCCGGACACAAACAAGATTAACCAACAATTACAATAATTGGAACACAATTATTTAGCACGAACATATGTACAATCAATACATCAAATGCTGTGGATTCTGGCATGACGAACTACCCTTGAAGAATTGTAGGACTTACACCAGTACGCCTACAACCCTTCTCAGGTTGACGCTCTAGGTTGGAAAATCGTCGCAGAGTTCATTTGCTGACTTCCTTCTTTCATCTATATCCCCAAATATGAACGGTAACACGCCCATGTCACTGTATCGTAGAACATAAATCACTAACAAACACACGACGTATCTGATCAACCAAGCGTAGAAACAGAGTAATTTACACCAAAGGTAATAGCATTCAAATGGTAACTTGGAACATAAAAGACCAAACTTAAAACCAAGTCAGTTTAACAGTTACCCTCTCGTACACACTTGGCTTATCCTCACTAAACTGAGCAATATCTTTCGTCTTTTCAAACGCACCAATACTATCATAGTCATTGCACAAGATACTGGAGTTGATGGGCGTCCTTCTCATTGTGGATGACAACACCAACGACAACTGATTGATACCAGTTGATGAACTTGGCGGTGGATCAGAGGCTGTTGTTGCTCGGCTTTCAGAAAGTCGTCTAACCTCAAGATTACCACCACTGCTGTCTCTTACTATTAGCTCCGCTTTAGCACTAGCATCTGATGATAGGTGGGCTTCACTCTGATCAATTACACTGATGGTTTGACAAATATGCATGCCTTCTGCAACTGCATCTGCATTTAATTCTACTTCACGTTCAAGTTGTTCAGAACCTTTATTCAACTTAGCAGTAGTAGGCATTCCCCCCATTTCATCATGATCAACCAAAGACAAAAGTTCACTATCATGATCATTATCACAAATATTCACCTTACCATCAATTTCATCATTTTCAAACTCTTTAATAACAGAAGTAGACAATTTTGGTCCCTCCCCGCAAATCCTAAAAGGTTTTATGTCTTCACTCTGACTAGTAATACCTTGTAAACTCGCGGAGTCAGAACTGGACTCTGCGACTATAACTCTCTTCTGTGACACTCTATTCAACAATGGCTTAACAGTTGCAACTACAGACTTCTTGACCGCACCATTATCGTCACACAATTCGGAGTCAGACCTTGATTTTACATTTAGCTTATCACTAAACTTGCTGACTGATTCACAGTTCATCTTTGTATACACTTCCTGGAATCTCGTAAAACACAACCGTGTTTGTCTTGCATCTTGTAACCTATCTGCTGAGGATGTACCACGAAAGCTGTTACACTCACTAAGTTTATATGGACTACTAGACACCATAGAGCTTTCTCGATATCCATTTCTCTGAGACCCTTTCGTCATAAATGATTGCATTTCGCTCTCAGACTGCTCTATTCTAGAGGTGGGATGCGATATACTGGCAAACTTGCTCATCGATTGATTGACGCTATCTTTTACCAGTTTCAGAATATCATCGAACTTTGGATCAATACCTTCATCCTCCATACGGGAGCTTATCTTCACCCACTTCCTTTGCAGTCGAGTAGGTAGGCGTCTCGCTATTACCTCAAGGAGTGAACTTGAGTTCAGATCGCTCATGAAATTCATCGAAGTTAACGCATTCCTGTAAGTCATCAGGTTATCCAAAAACTCAGAGAGTGCCTTGAAGTCATTTTGTAATTGAATACAACTACCCTTAACAGCCTCAAATAATTTCCTTACAATCATCGAAGGTCTTCCGAATCTTTGCAGCAGTATAGTCATAGCCTCAGAGTATCCTTCTTCAGGGGGTATCAACTTACAGCACTGTATGGCTCTTGAAGCAACTCCAGTGCAGTACCTCATCAAATACACCAACTTCATTTCATCATTTAACAAAAAACCACTCAATATGATCTCAAACTCCTTTACAAACTGTAAATAGTCAGCTGGGTTTCCATCGAAATACCGAGGTTCAAACTTAAGCCAATTATCCCTAGACTGCGAAACATGAACAACAGAGTCATCATGCCGCGCATCAAACACATCGTTACATGTAACAGACGGGTCAACATGACTTACTTTCCTGTTTGCTTCCAGGACGCTCTATCCCTTCTTTGACCCAGGCATCACTGAACGTAACCAAAATTCCAGAAAGTTCCAGATAACGCTTGTTCAAAGAAGACTTGGCCGGCACCAGGAAAGACGGACGGAGACTATCCGAACTGCAAGAAACTGTCATCAACTGTCAGAAACTGTCAATCGCGTCTCAAAAACCGTTAACGCCCAGCTCTTGCTACGCCGGGCCTCTCGCTGTCCCTCGAAGCCTTTCAGAAACGCTTAAAGCTAACGGACGCGAAAACCAGAACACCGATTGGCGACTCAAGAATTCTTTATTCTAACACTAACTTATAAGTAGCATAATAAACTAAGGTCTAAGAACAAATATTGCAATAAATCACGATATTACTTCGGACAGTTTTTTTCCAGATCCTTCCTGAACAGCGACCGATGAGACGATGACTAGCAGATTGATCACCCGCAAAAACTATGGGGAAGTTGGGTTTGAGCAAACGACCATGAATCGATCGTTCAATCTTCAACTATATTGACAGAGGTAAACCATGCAACCATTCGCAAGGGTAAAACCGTGACGATGTGGCAAGTGCCACTTCTGTCCATTAACGTGATCCTCTTCAACAATTTTAGCGAAACCTCTTTCAATATACTGAGACATTACATTGGTATACTCTTTGTCCAGGTCTGAGTCTTGACAGAGACGTTTCCAGCTGGACTTATTTATCACGTAATGTTGAATTGCGCTTGGAAATTTTTTTGCCAATAATTTTTAATAAAATTGTGTTATTTGTTATCTAGATTGATGGAAATTCCCATTTTTTGGGAATTCCTCAACGAATTGAATCTTTTCATCGCCAGTTCTCTATTATTAGATAAAATCTGTTGTCGACGGCATGGAAGTGCTATTTGATAATATCTGTCAACCAATTGTCTGGACTCTAACATGATATTCAAAGCCTTACGATCTTCAACAGACCTGGGCACTTGACCACTCACATCGTCAAACTCATTCTTATAGAACCGTTCAAACATAGCCTCAATTTTTTCTGTGGCCAAGATATGATTGACCATGTTAGTTTCTCTAAAGGTCTTCCTGTGTGGTCCCAGTAATATCTATCCCAAAGGAGTCTCTACGGCACAAGTTTCGTTAGCTCCACCAAGCATTTTATCGATCGTCACATGAGCTTCTGGCACGTTGCAGCCGATGAGCATCTTAATTTCTTCATTTTTAACCTCCGGCAAAACTATTCCGTCTAGATGATTCCATGAGGCCATCTGATCTGCTGTTGGTACAACCCTTTGCAACTGTGCCAACCTCTATACTATCCATGCTTTGGAAACAGATGAAGGGACGAATCCAACAAAGAAACCTCTAGTTGCACCTGTTTGAAAGACAAAGTGGACTGTGAACCAAGCGTCTTAAGGGAAACTGTCTTAGTTGCTCCCGCTAAACCTAATTCTCTTGCTAGATCTTCTGTGACCAGTGTTGCGTCAGAACCGCTATCCAAAAACGCACAGGTTTGAACAACATTACCATTATATCTGGCTAAAACGAGCACTATGATAATAATATATATTCTCATTTTTTACATGGCGTCCCTCATGTAAAAAATGAGAATATATATAGCGAATTCTGTCTCTTTTTTTGAAGTCTTATCAAAGTCAAATCAATGCACTGTTGAGCGTTGATATGCATATCATTTTTTATATCGTCGGATAATCCCTGGCCTCTGTCGGGTAATGTATGGTGTCTCCAACCACAACCTTCAACTGTACAGGACCTCGGAGAACGACAATTCTTTGCTATATGATTTGCCTTTAAACAGAGGTTGCATAGTTTTCTCTTAGAAACGAATACCAGACGTTCATCAAGGTCTTTATCTTTAAACTCCAAACACTGGTCTAGGAAATGGCTTCCCGAACATAGAATACAGGATGGGATAAATAAACGTAACTAATTCTTGGGATCATTATCCGGTTTTTTGACTTTGCTCTCTGAGAGCCGGGTAACAAACACTCGATGTTTAGAATCGGAGTTTTTCTTCGTACGGGTGCTAGACTCTGCTATATTTTCCCGTAGAATGACCATTGATTAGCAGCCCACACCTGGTGTTAGCTATATCTGACTGCTCCTTAATAAACAAGCATAAGTCGCTAAATGATGGTTCGCGACCGCTCTTTATAACGTTGCAAGCGACTTCTATCCATTCTCTCTGTGAATGGACAGGGAGTTTTAGAACTAGTTGTTCAATAGTTCTACCAGAATTCAAGTCAGATACATGGTTCATCTGCTTTAATGTTAGTTCGCAGGCTTGCATCTCATGAGATAACTTTCTTAATAATGCTGCATCGTTGCTTTTAACATCTGGAAATTCCAGGCGTTTCTCTATGAAGGTCCGAGCCACAACATGTCTTTGGCTAAATGCTTCTTCTAACAGTTCTAGGGCTCTATGATAACCTTCCTCTGGCTCTAACAAAGCACAGTGTTTGATCACATCTTTCGCTTCTCCGTTACAATACTAAATCAAGTGATTTAGCTCGGTTCGGTATCCAATAGCATCATTATCCACCAAGTCTTCAAAATTCTTCATAAAATTCCAATAATTTACAGAATTACCGTCAAACTTAGTAATCACCCTTTTAGGCATGTCCAGGGACTTGGACATGGCTCTGGCGAACTCATCGTTAGGAGATACAGCGACTGTATGAGAAGTAGAAGGCTTGTAAGGTGACTTATCATGGCCAGAACATTCGCGACTAGCTTGTCGTAATCTTTCTAATTCAATTTCTTTCTCTAATTGGGCTATACGCATTTTCGCTAGCTCCAACTCTACCATATAGTGTGATTGATAGTCGTTGCTTCCAGGGAAATCAGTTTCATTACTCTTTTCTGACTGTGGAGTTAACTTCGACAAAGTTCATATTTTTCGATATAAGTATAAAACTTGGGCACTGTGGTAGAGTATAATTCCATTATAGATAAGATTTATCAAAATAAAATCTTATCTATAATGGATTCATATTTTTCGTCCGCCATACTGTTCGAAACTTTGTAGGAATAGTTTTGTCTACAGATTTAGTCCTTCCTCAGTATTGACAATACAGAGTCGTGGCTTAACTATAGTTAAAAAGAGTCACTTGACTTAAACTTTATCTGTTTCTAAAACATAAAATAAAGCATACAATTACACCAAGAAAATCATAAAATCCATTGTCACTCAGGAAAAGACAAAAACGTACCGAACAGTATTGAAGGTACGGACAAAATGAACAGTTAATTAATTACATATATACACAATAGAGTGACAGGAAATAAGAAACACTCAAAGTCACATCACGTGGTGAGAGTTACATTAAATTAGCCAATAATCGCGACAAAAGGGTCACAATGTTGATTAGCTGTCTGTCAAACTGTCTATCTATCTATCGCAATTAACAATCACACCACAGCTCATGGAGACTAGGCCTTCGTTCCTTGAAAACTCACTTGTCTACAGTCTAGTCCGATCAGCACAGATAAATAAACTGACCGTCGAAGTTGAAACGGCTTAGAATCAATTGAATAGACGAACTTCTCTCAAGCAGTGATATCTTCTAATGTCCACTGATCACATGGGCCCATCAAAAGTGGTGAAATTCAAGATACTATGCTATGGCTCTCAATTTATGTGCCATACATGAATGACAAGTTGTGATTGACTACTTCTGCTGCTGTGCTGTGTAAATGTTCATTCTTAATCATTCCCGATGACTGAAAATATATCTGGGTGATGAAGAAGTGTCGACATTTAGGTAAAGTACGATGTATACTTACGCAAGTTCTTATACCCTCAAATCCTGTAGTATTTGTTCTGCGTAGACGAAAGGCGAATCAGATCACCGAATTAACCTTCCAAAATACGAAGCATTTTGAGGGACAAATATAGTAATGTGATAGTGATTGTTTAACTAGCTAAAGTTCGTGTACAAACGAAAGAACGAACTTAACACGACGACGTGGATGCTTGACGTCAAGCCTTCAGCTAAACCAGTCGGCTTAAGCAGTGAAGGTCAGCATCTAATGTTGGATTATGAATGCTCCAGGCCAATAACTTTACGGAATTATTTACCTCTGCATGTACGGTAAAAACAATTTTGTTGAATACGATTTTCTGATTTCTATCTCCTCTATGTAGTTGTCTGGTTTACCGATATTATAATTACAATAACAAGTAACTATTACAGTAATTCTTCAGCATTGCGTCAAATTGCCATGCTATAGACAGTAATCACCTATCGAGCAAACGTTCGACACAAATTAAGCCAGTAAAGGATGACAATGGAAAGTCAATCACCAAAGGGGTGGGGCAAAGAAAACACTGGGCTGAACACTTCAAAAGACTTCTAAATCGACCGCCACCTACAACGCGCCCAACAATACCAACAACGGAAGCAGAACTACCAGCGAACATTGATCCCCCGACAAAATCAGAAGTCCTGAAGGCAATCAAGATGATAAAAACTGGAAAAGCAGCAGAACCAGATGGAATCCCAGCGGAAGCATTGAAAATGGACTCAGAGACAACAGCGGACATGATGACGCCATTACTGAAGGTGTATAAAGAGGGCAAAGTATCCGAGGATTGGAAGAAAGACTACTTACTTATTCAAAATACCAAAGAAAGGAGATTTAAGTCAATGCAAAAACTGGCACGAAATTATGTTGCTGTTCATCCCAAGCAAAATACTAAGCCGCATCATCCTGGAGAGAATCAAACAAGCCAATCTGGATGAAAAACGTCGACCGGAACAGGCTGGATTCAGGAGAAACAAGTCATGTATTGATCAAATCGTCACACTACGGATCACCATTGAACAAAGCTTAGAATGGCAGTCACCTCTCTATCTCAACTTCATCGAATTTGAAAAGGCCTTCGACAGCGTCGATCGAGAGGTCATTTGGCAACTACTTCGCTACTACGGAGTGCCGCCGATAATTATTCATCTCATCCAACAGTTGTACGACAATGCTACATGCCAAGTAATCCACAACAGGAAACTTGCGGAATCCTTCGAATTGAGGACGAGAGTTAGGCGAGGCTGTCTACTATCTTCTATGATCTTCCTGACTGAAGTACATTGGATAATGCGACAGATAACGGGAAATGAGGAAACAGGCATAAAATGGACTCACACAAAAAACTTGGAGGATCTGGACTTCGCCGATAATATATGTCTGATTTCCCACAAACTAGAAGATATGCAAGTAAAAAGCAACAAGTTGGAAGAAGAAGCATTCAGAGAAGATGGGACCTCCTTCAGGTGAACATAGATAAGACAGGTGATGAAGATTCCTGACCAAGACCAACAGCAACAACAACAACAGACAATAATCAGCATAAGTGGGAGGAACTTGAAAGAAACAACCCCCTTTACCTACTTACCTCTCTGGGAAGCATCGTTTCAACTATAGGTGGAACTGACGAGGATATCAAAGCAAGAATCGGAAAAGCAAGACAAGCTTTCATTACTCTCACGTCTGTGTGGAGGTCAACAGCGCTCTCCATGAAAAATAGGATGCGGATTTTCGACTCCAATGTGAAGTCAGTGCTACTCACCACACGGATCAGAGACTTGGCGCGTCATGAAGAGCATCTCGAACAAACTTCAGACCTTCATTAACAGTTGTCTTCGCTCAATACTACTCAAGATCAGATGGCCAGCCAAAGAAGATCAGCAACAAAGATCTCTGGGAGCGAACCAATCCAGCAGGAACCGATTGTGAAACAAATAGACAGGCAGAAATGGAGGTGGATTGGCCATACTCTGAAGAAACAAACCATCAAATGACATCACTAGACAAGCCATTGCTCGAGTGGAACCAGGCCGAAAGGGAAGCGGCGAGTTGGTCGTCAGTGCGAGGGTGACTTGGAGGAGGTCATGTGAAGAGGAGATGAAAGCATGTGGGCAGACTTGGAGCGGGGTGAAAAAGTTGGCAGAGAACCGAAGGCAATGGAGACTTGGGCGGCTGAAGCCCTGTGTCCCCCTAGGAATTAAAGGATATAATAATAATTATTGACAGGGATCATACACTGTTCGTTTCAAAATCTCCCAAGACAATCATAATTTAGGTTAGCTCCACATAATACATACGACTAAAACGGTAGCCGTTAAACGATTTTACCAAGAAACTTGTCTATTCCGTAAGAAGTTATTGTCAGTTATCCTTCACCCCATCCCCGCCTACCATTGTGGAAAGGACGTATTTCATGTTAATTTTGTTATTGTTTGTCATTTCAATTATATTTAGTGCTGAAAAATCAGTTTCACAGCCCCCATATTTTGTCTTCATTTATAATATTGACCTCAACTCAACTAATTAACCCCAAAGTAACATATGTTGCCAATTTTGTGCTTCTAACTAATTCTAAGCTTTCTTTGTTAACCCTAGAATATTCCGGTATTTTTCTACCTGTACTAATAAGGTTTCCCAAGCAATTTTCATGCATTCATTCATTGCATTCTATTATTATGTTGTTCTGACTACACCCAAGTTCATTAACGGAAAACAATCGTATGAAGTCTCACGTTTCGTATATTTTATATATATACATATATATATTCTTTTGCTGATTTCAATTTTATGTCGCATCACAGATAAATACAATATTACCTCTAGTGGTATTGTTGAAGTAGTCACAAAACGTTTACAAATTTTTATAATATCTTCAATGCCTTAATTTAAATATTCTTACCAAGATAATTTCAGAACACACTTCAAGCAAGCAATTAAATGTATTTTCAGTAAATTCTCATCAGACCTACTACAATTACATAATAAAATATCGATCATAGAAATTTGAAGAACAATGTGGATGAATAGAATTAAGCATGATCAAGGAGAACCTAAGTAGTATATTTATGGTAACAACAAATTCTGAAACAAAGATTAAAGTATACAGATATGTCACAAAGTAATATTGATAATGCAGATAACCGTATGTAGAAATTTTTTGTATTCGTAGTATTAGTATTTCAAGATGACCGAATTACATGAATCCAAACAGAACACAGAGAGGGCGGAATTCAGGAATTTGTATTTAGCGGAATTCTAATACAATTCATATGTGAAACATATTAGCAATCAACAGTAAGTACTTAAACAATACAGAGATAGAAATTGTCAATCACCACACCGTACTAATATAATTAAAAGTAATCTCTATAGTTATCCAATATCAATGAGATAAATATTCTATCTCGGGGTTGAATGCCATGCCAGGTGAAGAGCGATCGAACAAACTTTTTGAATGGTGACTGCCTCAGCTATGCTTGATAGTCAAATGCGTACAAAATTAACGAACTGAGGTGGCACTATGATTGCAATTGTAAAGGCAGTATTTTTTTCATCAATCTTGTTATCAGTATCCACAAGGTGTGTCACTATGACACTCCTGATTGACTTTACGACTTTTCTAAGGAACTGTGTTGGATAATGTTCAAGAAGGCGACAATGGACTTGCTGAGTTAGTGGCACCAAAATATGCCTAAGGCTACAATAAATAGATCAAAGTGAATTAACTAAATAGATTTCTAACCTAATTGAACATAGCTAAGGCGTTTCAAGTTTTGCCTCAATGTGCAAGCACTCAATTAAGCATGAGTGCAATTTTCCCACTTCCATTTGTGCTAGCAATACACACATTCTTCAGAGTCTGTAGTTCAGCTATATAAGTTAGATAAGTTCCTGGAATATTCTTCGCAAATAATCCTAATGTATACAGGATTTCATCATGAGCTGACTGTAGTAATTTATTGTAATCGTAGTATTAGTATTTCGAGATGACCGAATTACAAGAATCCAAACAGAACACAGAGAGGGCGGAATTCAGGAATTTGTATTTAGCGGAATTCTAATACAATTCATATGTGAAACATATTAGCAATCAACAGTAAGTACTTAAACAATACAGAGATAGAAATTGTCAATCACCACATCCACCACACGTCGAATATCTCCTTGCGTATTCATAACGATGTCTCGGTTTGCTTGCAAGTAGCTTCGACCTAACTGATTCTGTGATATTATTTTCATCAGTATTATCTGGACTTATTTCTGAATTATCTACAAAATCAGGATTAGTAGCGGAATTATTAATATTATAATTGGAACGACCTATTTCATTTATTGTCACTTTGTCCAGGTGTCCGTTATGAAATGAGTGATCTTTGATGTCTAATATCTTCACCACTCGATTTCCCATTTTTTGTAGTATAACTCCAACAGAAGGTCTGTAGTCATTCCCTTTGTAATAATGCACATTAGAAGTCGTGGACATCAGATGCTTTTTGAGAATTCGAGATTTGAAAAGTTTTGCAGGACTTTCACGAGTACTTGTATGCTCTGCATTCAAAAGACGCAGTCTATGCATATGCAACAATTCCTCCATTTTAATCAGTTGCTCTCTCATCTGATTCAGTTCTTCTCGTGTTTTCGACAGTTCGCATTGTAACTCGGCTACCTCATTTTTGGAAACAGTTGACGCTTGAGTTGCTGGACTTGTAGTGGAGGTTTTCATTGGACGAGATTGAGTATTTTGAAAAGCTGAAAGACACATTCACTTGTAGGGGGCTAATATTAGAGTTCACTAAAATTCCAAATATAAAAGTAATAATCCAAGTCAGTGGAGTGTTAAATCACAATATATTACCAAAAATACAGTGACGAGTTATAGCAACAAAAAGGATTACTTGTATATAACGTCTAAGTCCTCGGCTACAAATTAATTATATAATCCACGGGCACGTTAATTGTTTGGACTGCGTCTGCTGTAGCTGCTGTGTTCCGGTTGTACAAATGTCTTCGGTTGAGAGTAGTAGGCTCCTACAATAAATCCGAAGTATACAACACGGTGTGAGTGGAGCAAGTAAGCAGAAGTGACCAGGGAGAAGACGAAGTCTCCAACAGCAGAGTGTATTTTTCAATTGTACACGGAAGTTATGTATATTTCAACAAGAAGCGTTTTAAACAAAAATTATGTACAATATCTCGAATTTATACAAATAACCAAAAAGTGTACAATCACATTGCTACGTACTCCACAGACTCCATTTTACTAGACAGATTGGGAGAAGTATAAAAATTCTGAGTAACATAAGTATTGGTACTTCTGCAAACAGTCTTGATGTGTCCAATTTTACCACATTTGTGACACTTAGCACCCCAAAAACGGCAAGTGCTTCGTAGATGTAACTTTCCACAGGAAAAACACGATTTAATGTTTTTGATCTCTCGCTGCATTCTATTACCTGTGGACAGCAGTTTGGATTGCTTTCCATGACCACTTGTATTTTCGACTTTAGAAAGCATAACATCAGATACTGACGTAGTGGGAGCAGAGTATTCATTATCGACATCTTCATATGTAATACATAAATCTTTAGCAGTTTGAAAGGTACAAGAAGGAATCTGAATTAACTCTTTCTCTAACTTAGGAGTATTGATTCCAGCAATTAGACGATCACGTAGTTGAGTATGCAGCTGATCTCCAAAGTTACACTTTGTAGCTTGAATTTGAAGTTGAAGAATTAATTCTCGAATCTTCTGGTTGGGAGCACGAACCAGTTTGTTGAAGTGAGACCTCTCTCGCGTCTCAAAAGTAGTTATATGGAAGTGATCTATCAGAAGTTCACGGAGTTTATAATATGGCAGAGAAATTGGTTTATCTGGAAACGACAGTCTTTACTAGGCTATACGCATCTAGCCCAATAGCAGTGATGAAATGTGCTGGTATTTTGTCATCCCGAACATTCTTTGAAATGCACCACGCATCAAAGCATTCCAAATAATCAGCAATCTCCCGCGGAGTAGCATTTATTGGAAATTTTCCCAGGTTATTTAGTTCCATCGCGACGCCAATTTGTAGTAATTTATTGTAATCGTAGTATTAGTATTTCGAGATGACCGAATTACAAGAATCCAAACAGAACACAGAGAGGGCGGAATTCAGGAATTTGTATTTAGCGGAATTCTAATACAATTCATATGTGAAACATATTAGCAATCAACAGTAAGTACCTAAACAATACAGAGATAGAAATTGTCAATCACCACACTGATATTAGTTAGAGTTCCATTGGAAAATTTGGGTATACTGGACGCCTGTTTCATCCTAGTTTGGGTTTCCGCTTCAGCTGTACGCACCTGCTGCCAGGGTTCGAACCTAAGACCATCCGGCTACAAGGCGAGCTCGTAGACCATTTAGCCGCTGGAACCCGTTCCAATGGCCCACGAATTCTAACTTCTGCCAATATACGACATAGCACGACCACTAGCCAATGTCTTCGGCGAGTATTTGTCCTCACACCCGACCTGCTGCACCCTACTTATCACGACTTCTCACTAGAACCCCAGGTTACTACCCACCTGAATATGGCAAGTCGCTAGTGAGCATCTCATTGATATTCAAGTGCTCGTTTGTAGAGATTTGATTGGTTACAGGAAATTTTAAAGTACATTCTACTCATAAATATACTGCTTGTCAGAGTATCTTTCTAAGAAATTGGGCCTTTCTGGATCAATATTTTATAAGGTAATAATCAAGTGGGTGATGGGACACAGTGTGTTTGATGAGATTAGTGTCGTGTAACACTAACAGCAAAACCAGTTTCATGACTGTTA
Organism: Trichobilharzia regenti; assembly: GCA_944472135.2. Taxonomy (NCBI): domain Eukaryota; kingdom Metazoa; phylum Platyhelminthes; class Trematoda; order Strigeidida; family Schistosomatidae; genus Trichobilharzia; species Trichobilharzia regenti. The sequence continues at coordinate 80,163,751 of OX235265.1, read as the reverse complement.
ATTCAAATAAACTATAATTATATTTTATCTGATCTATTCCACAATGCTCAAACGTTTTACTGACATTAACTGTTTATTCAATATACTGTCTTCTATATTACGTAATCACTCACTAGATGCATATTAGAAGACAAAGGTGATGAAAATATCCAACCAACCGACAGCAAAATCAACAACAACCAGCACTAATCACCCACTATCAATGGGAGAGATTTAATAGAGGTGTGGTGGACCTTTTACTCTGTTAGCTTAGTTACCCAAATTGAAATAGAAAATAAAGTACCAAATCAGTTTAGTTACGGGAAGAATGTATTAAAGTTTGGTTACTTGGGTTTACAAAGATCCAAAGTCCACAATAAACGTAATAGACTCCAGGTGCTGCGGGAAGACTGCTCCAGTACTAATTCTCCAATGTTGACGTTGCCGGAGGTCGACCAAAGTACGTAGGAAGAACTACGGTGCTCCTGCAAAAATTTGAGATAGAAAGCAGGTGATTAAAATTGATCGACGGCAGTTGAGATGGTGGAGAAGACGGAGAGTCGAAGGCAGAACTATATATTTATTCAAAACCCGAGGTAAAGTTCAAAGTACAGAGTTTATGGTTAAAACAAAGTAGTGTACAATATGTTCATTATTTACATAGTAGTAAAATTTGGATAAGTTTATTTTTGAGGACTCCACAGAGGTTACCTCCTTCACTTATTTAGGAAGCATAATTTCAACTACAGGTGGAACGGATGAGGACGTCAAAGCCAGCTAGGCAGAATAGGAAAGAAAAGATACGCCTTCATCAACCTCAAAGCAATTTGGAAATCTTCTGCACACAACATAAGGAACAAGATTCGCATTTTCAACACAAATGTCAAGTCAGTCCTCCTATACGGGTCAGGAACTTGACCAGCATGTCTCGAAAAGGATTTCCAACAGGTTGCAGACTTTTATCAACAGCTACCTATGCTTGCTGTCTTCATACTGAAGATCCAATGGCCAGAAATAATTAGGAACAAGGTATTCTGGGAACAAACAAACAAAAAGAGCCTATCGCTCAACAAATATGTAGGAGAAAATGGAGGCGGATAGAGTTTACTTTGAGGAAACCATCGAATGATATCATGTGCCAGGCGCTGGAGTGGAATCACAATGGGAAACGACGAGTGTGTCCTACTATGGTGATACGGAGGAGGCAGTGTGAGGAAGAGATGAGAGATTGTGGGGAACCTTGGACCTAGCTGAAGAGGATGGCAGTGGATAGGACAAAGTGGAGATGTGTTGTTGAAGCGGTATGTTCCATTCGGAACTGAAGGGAATAATAATGCTAATAATAGATTGCATATTACTTATGCATATTACTTATTCATACATAAGGTCTATAACTTTTTATTACAATTATTAGTCATCTTTCACTTTATATGCTACTCATATATACATATCAATCATAGATTATTCGTTAATGTAAGTTTGATCTGACTTCTAGCACTAAAAGGAATGTTTTATACCAAACTTTCCTTTCTACCATAGTAACGACAGAAGATAAGACCTATTTTATTACGCAATAACACTGCATATCAATACATTTTTAACCACATTAAAAGTAGGCTTGGTCAGCAGACAGACAGTTAACTGTTCTGATTGACTGGTGGTTGGCCTAGGGTTAAATAATCAGACGAAAATTTGTCCGATGAGATTATTTCTTGACCACAAGGTAAGCTAAATCCATATTCGAGGAATAAACACTACTACATCTGCTGCGGCCATTGACCTAACATGACGATTTTAATTTTGGCTGCTCCCTACCAATCTGCATTCATATACTACTGACAAATCTTGTCAGTCACACACGCCACATTATTATTTTATTTCTTTGGAAACTGTCAGTTGCATACAAATTAGAACAGTTTTGATTACATGGAGGATTTCATCATGAGCTGATATCAGTTAGCGAACCATTGGAAAACCTGGGAATACTGGACGGCTGTTTCATCCTAGTTCGGGTCTCTTCACCAGTATGCACCACCGGGGTTCGAACCCAGGACCCTCTGGTTACAGGGTGAGCTCGTAGACCACTGAGCCACTGGGACCCGATCCGATGGTCCCTGAATTCTAACTTCTGCCGATTCACGACATAGCGCGACTATTTCGTAATGTCTTCTTCGATGAGTTACTGCCTCATCTTCAACAGTTTTAATATTCATACACATGAAATTATCCATGTCATTTGAACGATAAAAAATGGAAATAAAGGCCTGTCATATAATGAAAGCAAAAGATGTAGTTCAACAAAGATTTTCTTTTTGGAGGGGAATTCATACACTTAGCTGTACAATCGCAATTATGTATACTTATTTTTGTGTGCGTGTGACCAATAAAAGTATAGATGAGTTAGGGTTATTGTTGTCAAGATATTTCAAAAATGTGATGAGTAATCAAACTGTAACTAGAAGGGGATGAAGATTGGTAATAGGGTAGTGGTGATGTAACGTCAAAAACCATATTTATTCACACATAAGAAGAGTTTAATAAGCATGATACAGTTAAGTAATAAGGTGAATAGTTTAATGAGTGAGTTGTACTCAGGATGTACATAAGAACAAAGTAGAGAACATGAAATTACGTAAGCGTTGTAAATGAGTACAAGAATTATAAGCAATTAGAGAAGCAGGCAAACAAATAAAATTAAGTCATCAAAAATCAACAAAGTTGTTACCATGATAGTAGAAGTGGTTGAGTAATTCTTTTTTGTGTGCACAGCTCCTGTTTTTCCATGTGAATGTCCAGAACTTCAGTGATACGAAGAAGACGAAACCATGTTGACTTTGGTAAGTTATTCTTAACTGTGTAGATTATTTTGAAGCAGGAGGCGTTTGTCGAGATGGAATGACCAATGTTGACTAGGTGTTAGATGATCGCACTCATTAAACAGCCAATACTACCTTTCTGTAGCCATGCTGGATAGTGTTCCTAAACCCTTTTGCACAGGATACGCGTCGAATGACAAGTGTACCTGGGTGACTCCACATTAACAGGTGAACTGATATATGCACATATAAGTGATCAGATACGGGATCTTGTCATTGAGGCTTCTGCAGATCAATGGACGACTGGAGAACACTACTCTTACAGTCGCTGCGAAGAATGTTCTTTTCAAAGATGCTGAAATTCTTCTCTTGAGGATACCGCAAGCTAAGTCTCCTTCCTTTGAAATCCAGAGTCATACAAATTATCTTTTATGAAACAAGTGATGTTTCGTTCCTCTCGACCTTCGGTTTGATATTATTTTCCATGAATCTTGGTGGGTGGCTTTCCATTTCACATGAAGGTATTTTTAGAAGATCCACTTCTGTTTCCAGGGCATCAGGACTGCAGATGCGTCAGATTCGAGTGTTATACACCCACTAATTTTTCCTAATGTTAAATAGTTATATTTTACTGGCTAAACTGGTTTAGAACAGTTTAAGCAACAGTGAAACCGAATTTTGTGCAACCAATTTAACTAGTTACTTTTTAAGCTCAAGTGCCCTAATTTAGTCATACACATATTTAATGTATTTTTGCATAATGAAGACGACTGTTCTCACCGACTCGACTAGGACCAGTCTGCCTGCTGTGTACACTTGCATGGGTTCTTTACATCAGAAGTGATTACAAATCAGGATTTGGTATTTTGCTTTTAACCTAATTCAAGTTTGACCACAAATGGATATTACTTAGAGAACCACTGAGAAACAGGGAGTTGCGAACATTTGTTTTGCTCTAGTTTAGAACTCTTCGGCAGCCCGCACCCACCATCCCACCACCAGAGATCGAACCCAGGATATACAGGTCACGAAGCTGTTCAGCTACTTCAGCTGAACTTCAATGACCCCACAAACTAACTCTTAAAATTTAATTTAATTCTCACTAGTGACTGACTTAGGGATGAAATTGCCTGGAGGGAGTTTTAATGAGAAGTCTTGACGAGATAGGTCCATCAATGTTGCTTGTGACGACAAACACTCGCCGATGACATTGGCAGACAAATGCGCTAAAATTGTGAATTGATAGAAATCAGAATTAGTGGGTCGTCTTAAATTCGACTCTTGACGGGATTGTGTTTGTGTATTTCAGGAGAGTTCCAGACTGGAATGAAGCAGCTCTGCAGTATTCCCTGCTGGTTTCCAACTACCCTCTAACTGGCGTCAGTCAACAGTCAAACATGAAGTAAACTGAATCCTTAAAAACCCTTGAACGGACAACACATTTTATGCTGAGGATATAAATTTCTTTTTCATGGCATTAAGATACATGTGCTTCATCGTGCAGACGGTAACAAAGACTATCCAACTTCTTCAGGAGCTGATACTGTGATCAGTTAAAACCACAAAATTTTGACTGTCCTCAGTGAAAATCAGTCTGCCTTTCAAAAGACTTCCTAAAAATAATATTATTGAGGTATCGCTGACTATTCTGTACGACAACGGCATATGCCAAGTGATCCACAACGGAAAACTCAGAGAGGCGTTTGGAGTAAACACAGGAGTCAGACAAGGGTGCTGACTTATTATCACCAATGATATTTCTAATTGTGGTGGACTGACTGGATTATGCGTCAGACAGTGGGAAATGAGAAGACAGGGATATCCTAACCCGACGTGAGGAACCTAGAAGACCTGGATTTCGCACGTGGATGATTTATGCTTGATGTCACACAAAATCGAAGATTTACAGGTGAAAACCGACAAACTGGTCGAAGAAGCAGCCGGCGAAGACAGGACTCCAAGTGAACATAGACAACACGGAGGTTATGAAAACAACCAACCAACAACAACAACATCCAACGCAAATCGCCATCAACGGGAGGGATTTGAAAGAGGTTAGTTACTTCATTCCCTTATCTAGGGAGCATTGTTTCAACTACAGGAGGAACGGACGAGGATGTTGAGAGAATCAAGAATCGGGAAGGCGAGAAACACATTCATCAACCTGAAACCAATCTGGAAAACTAATCTTCGTCACTCAGCATCAACAACAAATTCGGTCGGACTTTCAATACAAACGTCAAGTCAGTCAGTTCTTCTATACGGATCAGAAACTTGTCGGGCGGGTCACAAAGAATATTTCCAACAGCATATTGCAGACCTTTATCAACCAACAACTGTCTTCGCTGGAACTATACTGAAGATCAGATGGCCGGGTCGGAAAGAATCACCAACAAGGAACTATGGGAACAAACAAAACAAGAACATGCCAATCGCCAACCAACAAATATGCAGGAGAAAGTGGAGATGGATCGGACACTCGCTGAGGAGACTGCTGGGTGACATCGCGCGACAAGCCTTCGAGTGGAACCAGAAAGGGAAGAGGAGAGTGGGAAATCAGTGCAAGGGTGTGTGACATGGAGGAGATCGTGTGAAGAGGAGTTGAAACAGTATGGACTAACATGGATGCAGGTGAAAAGCACAGCAGAAGACATAAGCAACTGGAGACGTGCAGTTGAAGCCCTGTGTTCCACTAGGAACCCAAGGGAACAATAATAATACAGTCGCTGACTTTTAGGATATTCACTATCCGCACGGAAGGACTGGTTTCACCTGGTTTCAGCAAGTCGAAGATGGGGCAGTAACTCATTGAGGAAGACACTGCGAAGTGGTCGCTCTATGTCGTGAATTGGCAGAAGTTAGAATTCAAGAACCATTGGATCTGGTCCCAGTGGCTCAATGGTATACGAGCTCGCCTTGTAACCAGAAGGTCCTGGGTTCGAATCCCGGTGGGTGCATACTGATGAAGAGTCCAAAACTAGGACGAAACAGCTGTCTATTACTCCCAGGTTTTCCAATGGTTCTCTAACTGATATCAGCTCATGATGAAATCCTCCATACAATCAAACAAAATCCCTACAAAACCAATACTTGAAAATTCCGTCCAAAGCTGTCGACAACCTCGTTTAGTTTACTAGACGGCAGTAAACCCGATAAAGAGGGAAATTTGGCTGTGAAGCTAGTCATCACACCCCGTGAAGACAACATCGCCATTGCTTAAGCTTCAAAGCTTGGTGGTAGAAAAAAGGCGTTGTTGAAGCGTCCTTAACAGAAGTCAGAATCTACTCTAATGTATGCGTTCTCCTATACGGAATCAAAACGATACTCGGAATCAGCGTTTTATGCAATGTGGGCAGAAATCAATAGCTGTACCACAGATGCATTCACTAATTTTACTTCTCTATGAATAATGCAAGGAAGGCCATAATCCATTAGTGTGATTTATTTCTGATATTGTGGTCGATTTCCAGTCTGGAAATAAACCAGTCAGAAACTGGCCCACATAAAATAACACCCAATACCTTATTAGTCATGAGTACAGACATATCCTTGGTGATATTTTCGAATCACACACTATTGCATAAAATATAATATGCGGCTCACGTCTCTGTGTGTTCTCGCTTAAGTTAGCTGTCGTATACTTTTGTTGGTGTAGTCAAGTAATATTCGTGATCAACGTGAGCATGTTCAACTCGGTGTCCCTATTTCAATTTCAACGTACTGCGAATCATAAAAATTTCCTACTATACTGTCGACAATAAATATTACGACAGTAAATCAACTTGAATTAGATCGCTATATTATTGTATCAAAATCTCACCCACCGGATAAATTGTATGATTCTAGTCTCAAACCAACAACTGCATCATCTGAAGTTGAATAACCTCTTCGGTCATTGTCGCCATTATGTTGATATAATAACAAAGGTCAGTCTGCTTCTAGTAATGTAATTTTGAGTAGATTTTGAAGAAATATTAGTGAATAAAAGATTTAGATAGAGTAACTCAAAACAAAGTGATATTCAGTTGTGTGATAGCCAGGAACATTTAAAAGATTCCACGGCCATGCAAGAATAAAGATTCTCCATACATTTATTCCCTTTTATGAATTTGAATAAAGCAAAAAAACACTTTGTCCAGAATAGGATGGTACTGTCAGCGTTTATTTCGTTTGCATCTCATCAGCTACTTACAGCCTAAAGATATTATTAAGTTTATGTACACAAACAATTTTAACATACCCATAGAGAGTTCAGGTTTAAACAAAAAATGAATGAATGCATACAATAGTAATAATAATCACTTTATTATAGACAATAACAATCATACAGAATGGAATTTTTAGTGTTATGTAATCGAATGAAAGATACCCTTCTTATATTAACTCTAACTGTGTATGCAAATTCACAGGTATCTGTGGAAGGAGTTACATTGGAAGAACAGAAGGGAGAAGTACACACCTCCGATTTTCTAAGCATGCTGCGAAACGCCCACGTCTCTAAAGATAAAATGGCTACAATACTTCCATTACCAGGTATCTCCTTGATACGGGTCATGAAGTGGACATCGAAAAATCCTTCAAAATTATCAATAGGCAAAACAGTTCAATTCTCATCACCGTTGCCGAAGCAATCTCCATTAAGCGTCCGAAACACGACCTATGTGTTCAGAAACAAGCAGTTATCAGTCTTCCCTTACTCAGATAACTGGATGATTTCATTCTCTCTTTCATTCGATAAGATAACGCTGAAAATTCCACTCTGTGTGATTGTTATTTTATCTAATAAAGCGATAATTATCATCAAGATGGTATGCATACATTGATTTTTGTTTAAATTTGAACTCTGTGGACAAAACTCAGTAATAAAATTTTGTTTGGTTCTACAGTGCAAAAGTTCTATTCCTATATTAAGAATTCAGTCTGAATAAAAGAAACGACTAGACACATCACACTATTTACTAGTGTCCAGTCAAAGTACTGTTTACAGCCCTACAGAATGTCAATCTTGATCCCGAAATGCTCAGAGGGAACATCTCTGACTGCAGCACTGGGTGATGGGGGTTCAAATCGCAGAAAAGAGACATGAGTTCCTTCAAGGTTGCAGAGACGCCTTACTAACGAGTGCCAACTAGCATGAAGCCTAGGTACAAGGCTTCCCGAAGCCGATTGCCTCCAACCACCTAATCCCATCAAAATGCAAGTCAGTATGATAAATGTCTTGCGTTATCACTATTAAGGCTGAGTAATGTTAAAGTATTGTGATGACCGCATGACATCTTATATAGTATTATGTAATAAAAACCTTATTTGTGAACAGTGTAGCTAAAATTAACAAATTTGTAATCAACCTACCATATTAGATATTTGGCTTGTGTATTTTGGGTCTGCCATAGAATCGAGGTAGGACTGATCCATTGGACTTTATTCTCCATTGGTCTGGTTTTGTGATCTCTCCAGTTCTAGTGAGCTTGTTTAAGGTCCTTTGGATGTGGTTGTCCAATGTTTGTATGGGATTTGTTGGAAGATGTTGATATAAATCCTCGTCTTTGAGTAGTTCTTCAGCTTTCTTGGTGTATTCCATTACAACCAATTGTATCACTCCCAGGAACTCCAACATAAAATTTATCCAAAGAATTATACAGAAAACTAAAACACCTAACGGAATCTTGCGATCACTCCATCAACTCTGCTATCCAATTCCTAGAGAACATCAAAGGCATCCAAGTAGATGAACAAGAAATAATGATATCCTTCAACGTTACAGCATCATATACCTCAATCGGACAAAAACTAGCAAAAGAAACCATGGAGCAATTACTTAGCAACGACGAACAACTTCCACAACAATCAAAAATGCAACACACAAGCTGCGTGGAATGCATAAATCTATGTCTAACAACATACTTCCAATTCAATGGTCAAATATATGAAAAAGTCAAAGGAACACTCATGGGATCGACAATATCAGTGATGCAAAGACTCGAAAACATAATTCTACCAAAGATCAAACCCAAGATTTGGATACGCTACGTCGACGACACATTTGTAATAATCAAAAGAAACGAGTTAGATAAAACTCACAGCTTAATAAACAACGTCTTCAACGACATCAAATTCACAAGAGAAGAAGAATCCGAGAACCAAATACCATTTTTGGACGTCTTAGTCAAGAGAACAACCCCAGGGGAATTAGAAACTCAGGTTTATAGAAAATTAACTCACACAGACCAAATCCTGAAATACAACAGCAACAATCCAATAACACACAAATGAATTGCATAAAAACACTATTCAACAGGGCAAGGACTCACTGCAGCACTCCCACCTTAAGGATAATTGAAGAAAAATATCTCATGGACGTCTTCCAAAAAAATGGATATCCAAGGAACTTCATAAAAAAACATACCCCCAAGACAAACTATCAAACCAAAAGCCCCAACCAAGGAAAGCACAAAGAAAATCGCCTTACCATATATAAAGGATGTCTCAGAAATCACTACAAGACTCTTCTAACCTTTAGGAATTGATATCGTACACAAACCAACAAAGTCACTTCACTCAATTCTATGTCAACCAAAAGACCAAAATAAATTGTAACAACTGCGAAAAGCACTATATTGGTCAAAGTAGACGTCCCCTTCGTCTTCGTATCCACGAACATAAGCTAGCCGTCAAAAGACATGATATCAACTCCCTCATATCACTATGCGCAGACAACCACGGACATCAATTCGACTGGGACAACGTTCAAATATTAGACAGAAGAAACAACAAGAATGCTAGAGAATTTTTAGAAGCTTGGCATTCCAGTGAATCATCAATCAATAGACACATAGAAATAGGCAAAATTTATCAACTGATAAGAAAGAAACTTCACACACAAAGGGTCAAAGTTCAAGCCAAAGAAACAATCAATTCCAATACAAGTAGCCTAGAAGATGTGAAAACACACCAAAACAACTAATCACGTCCAAGATCACCAGGAGAGATGATTAATAAATTCGTGGAGAAATCTCAAAGCTCACTTCAACAAATTGAAGTATGCGCTGAAGATGTCGCCTAGTAGGGTGATGAAAGCTTCGCAAATTAACCATCCAGCTCAGAGAATTCAAGCACATCAAAATCAACCACCTTAGCTAGAGATCTTCTCTATCATATCTAAATTCAGTAGAATTGTTGTGGTTACTCGCTATTAGCAGGCTATTTCACTCAGGGTCTTTAAATCAGCAGTATCCAGCCAACGAGATGAGAATCCTTCAGTAAGAGAAAACTTATAGACAAATATTCCATATTATGACATGATGATTCTGGTGTGAAAAACTTTCTATTCTTCGATTTGACATTAGGTAGTCACCAGTGTCATGCGCTTAGTCCTTGGTGAGTATTGGTGCAGACTGAACTCAATCAGTCAAGTTTGCTATATGACCGGTATGCTTGATGGCTTGCCATCATAGTACACTCTGAAATGCTGTTATTAGATGGTTAGAAGTAATCAGGAAGAGGACTTGTTCCTAGATTTCGTGCTTTCTAGTACTCACCAACAAAGCGTATCTGTAATCATACACCTTCTGAGATTTATCCCACATCTGATAAAACTCAGTCTTCACTAAACGAAAGACTAGACGGATAACATTAGTTATTACCTAGTGTTCAGTCAAAGTATCCAATAACGTCAGACCTACAGGAGATGAATCGCAAACCCTAAATAGCTCAGTTGTAACGTCTATGACTTGAGTTGGCTGAAGTCAGTGAGTCTATGATTTTGGTATTATTTTTGTTAACTGTACCTGACTGTGATATCACTGCTAAGGCTTTTTTTGTTATTGTTGTTGTCGCTTGTTACCAAGTGAAAAGCAACAAGTTGGCAGAAGAAACATCCGGAGAAGATAGAACTTCAGGTGAACATAGATAAAACAGAGGTGATGAAGATTCCTGGCCAACACCAACAGCAACAACAACAATCAGCCAGCATAAATGGGAGGAACCTGAAAGAAACAACCTCGTTTACCTACCTACCTTCCTGGGAAGCATCGTTTCGACTACAGGCGGAACTGACGAGGATAACAAAGCAAGAATCGGAAAAGCAGGACAAGCTTTCATTACTATCAAGTCTGTGTGGAAATAGATCAACAGCACTCAGCATCAAAAGTAAGATCCGGATTTTCAACTCCAATGTGAAATCAGTTAGTGCTACGCACTATACGGATCAGAGACTTGGACAGCGCGTCATGAAGAGCATCTCAAACAAACTACAGACCTTCATTAACAGTTAGCTGTCTTCGCTCAATACTTAAGATCAGATGGTTGGTCAGGAAAAAATCACCAACAGGGATCTCTGGCAATAAGTGAACCAACCAGGAACCGATTGTGCAACAAATAAGCAGGAAGAAATGGAGGTAGACTGGTCATACTTTGAAGAAACCATCAAGTGACATCACTAGACAAGCCATTGCTCGAGTGGAACCCGAAAGGGAAGCGGCGAGTTGGTCGTCAGTGCAAGGGTGAGTTGGAGGAGGTCATGTGAAGAGGAGATGAAAGCATGTGGGCAGACTTGGAGCGGGGTGAAAAAGTTGGGAGAGAACCGAACGCCACGGAAACGCTCGGCTGAAGCCCTATGATCCTCTAGGAATTAAAGCAAATAATAATAACGTTTATGACTGAAGCACTGTGTGATCTAAGTACGGATTCCACAAATGACATGATTTCCTTAAACATGGCAAATACACCATGTTGATGAGGGCCAACAAGCACGAGAACTAGGTTTGAGGCTTCCTTCCAATAGCCTCCATTCTTCAAACAACCTTTTAGTCTGTCAAAAAAATACTAAACTCACCCTCTATAGATATAAATTTACACAGAGGAATTAATGAAACACTGAGCAGACATATGTACAAAAAACTGACATTTGGCGGACACCTAAACCTTCATATAACTGGATATTCATGGACTGTTGTTGATGATGACTCTTATTGTGCATCTGAAGTTTTGTTAACCAAAGAAAAGAGATTATATATCAATAACATTTATTTGTACAGAAGAGGACAGTGTTCACATACAAATATAGAAACAAAACAATAAAGAATATTATTTAGACAACACAATCATACAAACAATGAATACATCTCAACAGAAAGATTTTCTTCAAAAACAGTAGTCTAACACAGTCTAACACAACTTTCAGGCAAGAAGATAACCAAATTTCTGTACATTAAGTTTGAAATTAAAGTTGAATTAGCCGCTAGAACCCTGAAGGGCGGGATTTTAAAAAACCAGCATTCAGCAAAGTATTCTCACATGAAGAAGAGAAGGAGAAGCATAATTACAAAATGTTTTATTAGAAAAACAACAAGAAAGCATCTCTTGCTAAAATCGACAATGGCATACTTTTAGCCGGAAAAGATGAATGAATTCATGAATCCTCTCGAAAACTGATCACACTGCATTCCTCTCTTATCCAGTATATGATCCAATTGAGACTAAAATATGTGTAAAGTAGGCCTTATACTTAATTGATCGTATATGATAGTTTAAACTTGTCAATCCATCATATGGCATACGACATACAGCAGTTTTCAATAATTTCACATGTTCCGACACCATAGATTGGGATTGTCGACTATGCGGTATAACCTGATAACGTGCTATTGATTCATCTGCATGAATACATTGAATACCAGCCGTTTTTAATCTTATCTCCATATCATCATCTTCTTGACCCCATCCCCAGTAGCTATTTGAATAACCGTTGACAGTTAAAAAGTGTTCAATGGATATTTTCAATACACCACCGATTAAAGTATCATAGAGAAGTGTGAAATTTCTTGTATCCAGTGCAACACCTAAATGAACTGGTGTTAAAGCTGTCTGCTCATCACATCCATATGGGATACGATCATTTAAAGGATTTAAATCAGTATCATGAAATATAATACAGTTGAAATGAAATAATTTCATCGCTTCTATAAAGCCTATATTCATTAGCATAGCTTTATTTATCAGCTGTGTTTCTTCTTGTTCAATCACAAATATACGATAGCATAAATGTTGTTTTTGTAAAATTGATATCAAATTAGGCAATACCTTGTTGAGTTGTTTCCATCGATTATTACAAACGAAAAGAATAGCTACACCAGATTTTGGATAAGAATTACACAAATCGCCTGAATTCACTGACTTTCTGTTATCTTTAAACATCCAAGATCCACCAATTAAATGATGTGAAATAATGTTAGTTTTCTGTGACGCTTTTCTTCGATTCTGAGGTATTTTTAACTGTTTACAAATTGTCTGGCAAGTTTGTTTATCTTTGGTATTCATCAAATTCACTTTTTGTAATACTTCCAGTGTGTAATTAAACTTAGTGAGGGGAATATATTTACAAGGTGTATGTAAATTCGATAAATTTGAAATGGTAATAATAATGAAAGTCAATATAAAGATAATTGCTATTGATAAGAAGACTTTTGTACATTTATGCCCAAAACACATTCCAATAGAAGTGAAATGTTTATTTCTTTCAATTAATTCATAGACCATTGCCATGTTATGTCATCAGGTTATCTGTAGATAACCAATTAGAATTGAGGTCATCAGAGTAGTAATTTACAGTAAAGGTTTGCATGATAAGTAAGTGGTGTGTAATAAGGTCATTAAGTGGAATATATCAACTTATATCAAATAGGATTTGACTCAATATAGATGGATTAGCTGTTTGTGTGTTCACGTCAGTGTAGATTTAATCTCTTCTTAACAATAGAGAAAATGACCATTTAGATGTTTGAAAGACAAGAGAAAATTGGAGTAGAGAATATTCTTTTCAATAATTTTCTCTTCTGACACTACAATTATATATGTATACATACGTTTATATGCATGGAGTATTATTATAGAATAATCGTCGTTAACAGTATTTGTGTTTTTAAATACTATCGATTTGTTTAAGTAAGATCAATGGAATTACAGTTCACTAAAGATGCATAAATTATAATAAGCAAAACAAAATGTAATACCGAATAGAATACCAAATAAAATTAAGGAAATCTCTACAACAAATTGAGGACGATTGCAACCATGATGACCAGAGGGGTAAGGACAGTGTCTGAAACAGCCAACTTCTTTTAGATATGAATAAGGTATTAAGAAGACAAATTTCGCGAGATGATATCGTCATTTCGTAGTTTCTTTACAACCGCTTTACAACTAACATGGTTAACAATGATAAAATAAAGTTCATGAAAATTACTCAGTTAAATAACAAACAAAAGTACATACTAATGACCAATCATATTTAGATAGGTCATGCAGTCCAGGGTAGGCGAAGATTGAAGTCTATTGATTTTTGTACACACAGTTTAGGCTGTATGTGATTAATCCAAGGTGCTTCCATCACCTTCAGTAACCAACCTTGAATTAGAGTTATGTGAAATAATTGTGAAACAGTCATTAATATTTATTTTGTGACCAGACATTAATAAGTGTTTTGCAATGGATGATGCTGGATTTCTATTCAGATTAATCGCGTTGGGATTTTCTATATGATTTAGTAGCAATTTTGGAACATGCTCTTTCGATGACATTGGAACATTCTGTTAGTTCTACCTATATATGTGTCACTGCAGCTGCAGGTGAACTTGTACATACAGTTTGAAGTAGAGTCCACGGAATTTCGTCCTTTAATCGTAGGTACAGGGATCGAAAATGTTCGGCAAATGAGAAAAAGAGATGTGGCGGCGTAGAATGTGCGTTTGATGGCTGACCGAAGTCTTTGAACTGTCAACTGCATAATCTGGTCGCCCTTGAATGTTAGATTAATAAAGATAGCTTTCTTTGGTACAGAAGCTGTCTTTTCGGGATGTGGTCTTTCTTTACTGTGACAAGTGATAAAGTTTACCGGATAACCATCAATAGACTTCAATATTTGCCTACCCTGGACTACATCACCTATCTAAATATGATTGGTCATTAGTATGTACTTTTGTTTGTTATTTAACTGAGTAATTTTCATGAACTTTATTTTATTTTATTATTGTTAACCATGTTAGTTGTAAAGCGGTTGTAAAGAAACTACGACATGACGATATCATCTCGCGAAATTTGTCTTTTTAATGCCTTATTCAAATTTATCAAAGGGACTAATTGTTTTAATTCTTTTAGATATTTAAGTTAGGTTTCTTAATGTGGATCCCAATAGCTCGCCTCAGCAATATGTATGTAGTAGACGAACTATCAAGGTAAAGTTACTTGGTATGTGGTAAATGATTTTCAAAACCTGGTTGATATCAATCTTGTGTTATGTATGTACACGATGAGATAGAACAGAGTTGTAAATGGATTTTGTTTGTCTCTTACTTAACCACGCAGGATAATGTTCGGAAATCCGACGAGAAACACGCCTAATTGTACGGCCTTCGTAACTAACTGGCTCCACTGGAGAAGTCAAATCAGTGGATATACGTAGAAGAGGCGAAATCATGTAGTTTATCTTCAGCTCCCGAACGCAAAATAGAGGTAGGTCCAAGGTTGCTCACAATCTCTGATCTCTTCATCACACTACCTCCTTCATATCACCCCAGGAGGACACACACGTTGCTTCCTATTGGAATTCCACTCCAGTGCCTGGCGCACGATGTCATTCAACGGTCTCCTCAAAGTAAACCCCATCCATCTCCATTTTTCTCCTACATATTTGTTGAGAAATAGGCTCTTGTTTGTTGGTTTGTTCCCAGAATACTTTGTTCCTATTTGTTTCTGGCCATTTGATCTTCAGTATGGAGCCAGCTATTGAATGTGACAACTGTTGACAAAATTCTACAACTTGTTGGAAATCGTTTTCGTGACACGCTGGCTAAGTTACTGACCCGTATAAAAGGACCGACTTGACATTTGTGTTGAAAGTGCGAATCTTGTTTCTTATGTTGAGTGCACAAGATCTCCAAATTAATTTCAGAGTGATGAAAGTCTATCTTACCCTTCGGATTTCTGCTGGCTGGTTAGCTGGCTTTGACATCTTCATCCGTTCCGCCTGCAGCTGAAACGTTGCTTGCTAGATAACTGAAGGAGGTAACCTCTGTTAAATCTCTCCCATTGATAGTAGGTGATTGGTGCTGGTTGTTGTTGTTGTTGATGTTGCTGTCGGTTGGTTGGATATCTTCCATCCCCTCCGTCTTCTCTATTGTCACCTGGAGTCCTGTTTTCGCTGCCTATGTGTTTCTACTGCTAGTTTGTTGGTTTTTGCCTGTAAGTCTCTGAGTTTGTGTGACACTAAACATAAATCATCCACTTGCAAAATCCAGATCTTCTAGAGTCTTGTTATCGATGACCTAGCGTATTCCTGTCTTATCACTTCCAACGCATAGTCTGATACACAATCCAATCCACCACAATTAAGAATATCATCGTGAATGATAGATAATAAGCAGCCAGCTTGTCTTACTCCTTTATTCACACAGAACGCCTCATTGAGTTTTACGTTATAAATCATCTAACATGTGGCATTGTCATATAGTCAGCTGTTGGATGAGGTTGATGAAGATTTTTGCATTGCACACCATGGTGTTGAAATAGTTTCTAAATTACCTCTCGGTCAACACTGTCTGTGGAAGGTTTTTTCGAAGTCGACGAAGCTGAAGTAGAGTTTTGACCGACATTCTCTATGCTTTGTTATGAGATGAGGATGAGTAGAGTTGCAATTTGATCAGCAACAAATTAATGACAGTTAAAACAATACTGGCCAACACAGTGACTGTAATAATGTGGCATTGATGGAAACAGTGAAGTTTATATTTGAAGAACTCATAAGACAAAATATCCATTGATGTTATTAACATTCTTTTATCTACTTGAAGGAACTGCATTTGATATGCCCAAATGAATATTGATTGTTGTTGTTTATTTAATGAGGAAATCTACAGACAAACTGATGACTTCGCTATGGTGTGATCACTAGGTCGGTACATTCATTTTCGAAGTACAGACGCAATTTATTAAATCCATGAAACTTATACCACTTAAACCGTCCACAACTTCTGCTTCCAAAAAGTGTGTCTACTTGAATCTACAACTCAAAGGAGACTCATCAGGAGAAATACTGAGAAACCGCATGTATCGCTAACTGAAGAAAACCTTCTTCATGACTGAACTTCAAATAACTCTCTCTACGACAGCAGTGGTTCGCATGAACGTGAAAGATAAATTATCACCACTGACCTCCTCAATATGCATCTACCAATTCCCCTGCTCCACATGTGGAGCTAGTTATATATGTTAGCCGTGCGCAGCTTTCGCCATTCAAACGTATCATCGAACACTTACCCACAATCATGGTTTTATAAAGGATAAAAAATGATGCCCACTCACACCACAGCTCTATCTTCGAACACCTGATCGAGTCTGGACACCAAGCTAACCTACAAAGGAACTTCAAAGATATCTACAGAATACGTGGGAATCTCGCTAAAATAGTACGAATCAAACTTCTTCAAAGTCCAGAAGCAATGACGATTCACATGTTAAACCATGAAATCTGTATACAAAAGAAGTTTGTTCTGTCACTAAATCTACAATGGACCTCATCTATCTGAACACCAAATACGCAATTTTTGTTTTTTGTCGCTCACTTGTATAATTTTCTTCCCTCGTCCTACCCCCCCCCCCTCTATTAAATCTCTACGCCTCATCATCACTGTTGTTAACTTGACTCTCGTTCAAATTTTAGTTGAGTTCTACTCAAATCCGTCAATTATATTACGCAACTCAACTTATTTCACTTTCAACCTGATTAACTTTTTCAACATTACGTAATTTGCTATCTTAAATTAGCAACTCTAATGATACATATTTGAAAATATTCGTTTTGTTACTACTATATATATATGTATATATAAGACATATATATTTGCGACTGTACATCATGAGAATGATATCGCCGAAAAGAGCGACTCTTCGCTGGACGCCTTTTCTTTTACATATCCATTTCATTTCGTTCTCTTAGCTGGCTCCAAGATTGGCTATAATAACTCATCTCCACGTCACATGATCCTATCCATGTCATCCTGAGACGGGCAACTCTTCGTCTCTTATCCGAGTTCCACTCGAGGTCCTGATGTATTGTGTCACTCAACTATCTCCACCTTTCTTCGGCGTTATAGATTCTTGTTTTGTCTCGCTTCCAGAGATCCACGTTGCTTATCCTTTCTGGTCATAGGATCTTCAGTATCAAGACAGTATCAAGAAATTATTAGCACCTGTTGATGAAAATCTTTAGCAGACTGGTGAAAAAGCTTTCCGTGACTCATCCAATTCTTTCAATCATGTAGAAGCACTGATTTGACATTATTGTTGACAATCTGATTGCATATGATTTCATCACTAAATCCTTACAATAGGAAATACTGCAGGAAACTATATATGGTTCAATATAAAATGTTAGTTTCGTCTTTTGGAATTTTATAAATTCATAATAAATTATACTATTATAAGTAGACAAATTTAAAAACACGAAAATCCTAGTAACTTGCATTATAATAAAGGTTCTCTTGTATTTCCCAATGAATGAAAAACAAAACGATATTTGCTGTTTTTACTGACGTTTCGCTATTTAATGCTAATAGCTTTATCAAAGTATTATTAAACCAAAAATTTACAAAATCCACTCAGCATATATCTATAACAAAGAGTTAAGAGGTGAGAAAATAGACTACTTAGGTCAAGTTAAAAGAAGGACATATTGAAAGTCAAAATAGCAATGAAGATCACTAAACCAAATAACAAAGGTAATAGTACGTCTGTTATTATATCAAAACAAAGTTTACTAACTTGATCATCGTTCGTTAGTCTGGGGGCATTTTTGTTTGTCAAGTTGGTCAATTGGTAAAGATAACAAAACCAAGTGTAGGTTGTTGGATTTGATCAGTGTGTAAAATTATGAAAGTAGCGTGTGCTTACATAATGAATTTGTTTATCACATTCGTGTTGATTTTGTCACATCATCGGGGAGAGGGTGTTGTAACCATGTTAAATTCTGTTTTAGTCCATCATTCCTATTCAGACAATTCAGATTCCACTTGATATGAAGTGCTTCTGATATCAGACATTCTTTGGGATTTCTGATGTTTTTCTGGATTATTTCAATATTGTCAAAATCAATTTTGTGGCCTGATTTTATAGCATAAAGACCTATATATGGCTGATGATTTTTCAAACTTTTCTAGTTCAACCGGATTTCTTGGTGGTCAAACAGATGATCTACGGTGTTCATTTCTTCTGATTTTGATTTTTCGAGATGTTTGTCTTATGTATATCGCATCAGATTCCAAGCATTTTATTTTATAGACACAATAAGATAGAGAATCTTTAGGGATTTGGTCTTTTGTATGGACCACGTTGTTTCGTAGTGTGTCTGATGTTTTGAAGAAAACTCTAATGTCCACCTGATTGTATAACTTGTAGTCTAACTTCCTGCGAAGATTGCAAACAATTCAAGTCCAGCGTACTACATTGTTGCTAACAGTACATGGAAGTCTAATGAGATCACTGTCAAATGATGTCAAATGAACATATAATTCAAATGAATGAACTAGTGTAGTCCCGATGTTCTAGAAACAGAATTAGATCTTTTGGAAGAAAACTTCATCCAAAATGGATGCCCACTAAGATTCCTTGTTAAAAATACCAAACCAAGAATTTGGAAAAAAAAACTTCACTTTTGCCAAAAAGAACTCTACATCAAATTGGACTTCAAAGGAGATTTAACAAGGGATATTCTCATCTCTGGGAAGAACATTCCTTGCAGCAACGCTAAGAATAATGTTCTCCAGTCACCTGCTGATCCACAGAAACCTTAAAGACCAGATCCCTCATCTGACCACATCTATGTGCATATATCAGTTCACCTGTTGCCATGGAGACACCCAAGTACATTGGTCATCCGATGCATATCCTGTGTAAAAGGGTTTAGGAACACCATCCTGCATGGCTACAGAAACGTAGTAGTGGATGTATAAGGAGTGTGATAATTGAACACCTTTTTTTATTACAGCTTGATTCCACAATGTATTTTTTGG
Source organism: Trichobilharzia regenti (assembly GCA_944472135.2). NCBI lineage: Eukaryota > Metazoa > Platyhelminthes > Trematoda > Strigeidida > Schistosomatidae > Trichobilharzia > Trichobilharzia regenti. The sequence continues at coordinate 80,143,896 of OX235265.1, read as the reverse complement.
TACAAGTATGGAATTTTCAGCATGGGTATCGGTAGCCCAAATTTTACCGGCCAACCATAGATATCAGGTGTGCTTCGGTAGGGGATCGAACCTCGGACCATGTGCATGGTCGGCGAGAGTCCTAACCATTGTGCCACCGACACCTTGTCAACACTGTTCATTCCATCTCAGCAAACGTCTCCCTCAACGTAATCTACACAGTCAAGAATAATCTGCCGAAGGCAATACGGTTTCATCTTCATTGTATTGCTGAAGCTGTGCTCATCCATGCAGAAAACCTGGGGCTGTGAATACAAAAGAGAATTAATTACTCATCCACTTCTACTATCATGATAACAACCTTGTTGATTTTTGATGACTTAATTTGGCTTGTTTGCTTGCTTGTTTCTGTACTTGCTTATAATTCTTATATTCACTTAGAATTCTAAAGTAATTTCATATTCTCTACTTTGCTTCTATGTGCATAGTGAGTATAACCCAATCATCGAACTATTTATATTGTAACAACAGAAGACAAGGGCCAGGCAACAGATCGTTTTATTATGAAAATCAACACGTATTTATACATATTTCACATACATTATTATAGCTTATGCAAGTAGACAAGCGCAGTTATCTGATTGGTTGTTTATCAGAAGTTAGGCAGACAAACGCAGGCTTCTGATTGGTTGTTTCGGGATTCCTCGACAAATAGAGTTCTCTATCTGCGAATCATATTTTGCCACGTTAACTTTGCTGTGATTGGTTGTTGAATCAGCCTTGCTCATATTTTCTCACGGCCTGCTCTCACCACAATATTATTACGTAACTTATTTTTTAACAACTGTTTGTAACAACTTATCACCTTTGTTACCACCCTAGTTTCATTTACACCCAATTTTCCTGACTGTTTTGTAATGCGTAACTCCACCAAAACTTACTAATTCTCACCGGTTTATTCAAAATAACCATAACCAAACGTGTTTTTGTTTGACAAACTTAATGTATACATACATACAAAATAACACATATATATTTGCGATTGTACAGCTGAGAAAATGAATTCGCCGAAAAGAGACCCTACGCTGATCTTCGTGTTTTGTTTTCATTAATGCCTCGATGGTGATTATTCATGCACCAGTGAAGTATCAAAAGTGATAATACTTGCCCGTTTAGGTGAAGAATATCGGAGAGCTGTTTTAATTCATGAAGATTATATCAGTAAGATATGTACTATTACTTGTGATGGATATATATATATAAGCTGTGTGGAGTATGTAACAATACGACTGTACATTCATTTGTTAGATGTTGAAATCAGAAACATTGTACATGACGTTTGTTTAAAACGATTCATGCTGGAATATAGATAACTTTCGAGTACAATCTAAAATACAGTGTACTGCTGACTGTTTCGTCTTCTCACTAGCCTATACTGTCTACTTGCTCCACTCATAAACATGTTGTATACTTTATATTTTTTCAGGAACCTCTTATTCTCATCCAAAGACAATTCTACAACCAGTACACAGCTTCTACCAGTAGACACGACTCCAGCAATGAACACTACTGTGGATTATACTCATAATTTGTAGCAGTTGGCTTTAACTGTATATCCAAGTAACCGTTTAACTATTATTACTCATTGCTGCATTTTTTATAGTATGCTGTTACACTCTGTCATCTCATTAACTTGGATCTTTATTCAAATACTTGTCATGTTACTAAGCGCGCTAGACAGTCCCCTACAGCTGTTATATACGTTGTTGGTGTAGTCAGACAAGCGATAATACTCGTGATTAATTCATCTGTCACCAGGTTAGCGTCACTATTTCCACTCAACGTTTCTGCTAAGTATCATAAATACACAATTTATAGAAAATATACTACTTAAATAGTTTGGATTTACTTACTTATGATGATAAAAAGGGTATTACATTTATTATCTTGTGATATGGTGTATTAAAGTATCACTTGAATTCAGATCCTGTACTACTCTTAAATAAAATAATAGATATACATTATTTGCAGTATGAGATTATTTATGTGAATATATATCGTGAGAAAACATGCATTTTATGATAACAGCAGCAATAATAATAATCACACTGTTTTGTTTAATCAGATGAACACTAACAGAGAATGATTAAATATTTATAGAGATTGTTATTTTAGTAAGATGTTCTAACTGTCAGAATATTTCAGATTACAAATATCAGTAAAGTGAAATGGCAAGAATTGAGAGACAAATGGAATATGAGATATTTCATGTATTATAGAGTTTCAGTGCACAAAGGGCTACATTAACATATCGTATTCTTCTATATGAGTGAGAAACTTGGCGCCTGCGTGATGAGAAGCACTTCCAACAGGCTATTGAAGACGTTTATCAACGGTTGCCTTCACTGGCTTCTTGCTGAAGACCAAACAGCACGTCAGAAAGGTTTATCATCAAGTGTAAATTTGGGGAAGAACCAATCTGGGAAGTATTATCCAACAAGTATTTCGTAGAAAATGGAGATGAATCAAGCATACGCTGACGACAACCTCGGATGATATTGCACGCCAGGCTATTGCTCGAGTGGAACCCCAATGGAAAACGACAAGATCAGTGTGTGTCTGATGGTGACGAAGAGGAGATCGTTTAGAGGGGGAGGAAATCAAAACTGATGGATAGTCATGAGGCCAGCTGAAAAGGATTTCAGAGACTGAAACAAAATCGATATGTGCTTTTGAAGCCCCATGTTCCACTTGGAACCCAAGGGGGTAATAATAATGATGACAACTATATCGACTTCACGAAATTAAGTGTTAAAACAGACTGAATAACCTACTTTTAAACTAAAATCAAATGACAGGTTCCACAGCTGAGTCATGCAAATTAAACAACGACTTGTAATCCAGTGGTGCGTAGCAGGCATTCATTCACTAACTACTGAAAAACGAAATAAGTAGTTCAGTGAAGAAGAGACATTTTTTGTGATGCATTCATCCTCCTCTTTAGCTGTACAGTCGTTTACATGTACAATATTTTTCACACAAAACAGAATAGTACCACAAAGTGATCAATTTTTATAAGCATAGTTACTAATATTAATCATTATACAAGAGTATTTAAATCAGAGTGATCGAGTTACATAATGAAATGAATAAACTAATGAATGACTTAGAGTGCACGTAGAAATAAAAGAAATGTGATATTACGTAAGACTTCCAGAGAATTTAAAAATGAGAAAGAGTTAAAAATAACAAATACAATCAGTCTGGCAGAAAATGACAACATCATTACCATGAGAGAGAAGTGGTTAGACGATTCTCTTTCGTATGTACAGCTTCTATTTTTTTCTCTATCCGAATGGTTAGTGCTTTAGTAATGCAAAAGAAGCGAAATTGTATTTTCTTTGACTAGTTGTTTCTCACTTCGTAGATCACTTTGAGGAGTGATACACCAGAGAAAGATCCCATTGCATCCCCAAGCCTCCATCTGTAAATGATATCAAAGAATGTGAATTGTACATTAAGGAAGCATCTCTTTGAAATGCATTGTTGGTTTTCCGATCTTCAAGTGGTTTTGAAAATAACTATATGCATGACGTATGTGTCTATGATATCAATCATCAATTGTACATAGTTCAAAATGCAAGAGAATCTTGTCAATTTTCATTTGTCTCAAATGTGGTCAAATTTCAAAAGTATGTGTTAGGGTTATGTGACAGACTTGTTTAGTACTTTCCACACCTCTGGATGTGTTAAATTTGTAGACACTAATAATACTAATAAGAATAATTAACACTTTGTTAGGTTATCTAGTCAGATAAGAATTACCAAAGTAGGTTAAAAGTAATTGCAAATTGTTTTTGTACACACAAGTTGAGCGACGGGTGCTTAAGTCAACGAATAGCTATCATCTCAGAGTATTTCACTTAGCACCCTTAAGCGTTAGATCGTTTAGATGTCTAGCTGTAGACCAAGTTGGTAGTTTGTCACCCGTATCTCTCGATTTTTCAAAAGCCATCTGTTTTCTAACCTCTTGGGAATACGCAATTCCATCCACACATGCGAAGCTCCATTAATTCCTCCCCCCCCCCATGTATGTGTCTCCACACACACACATGTAAATTAGTATATGGTATTGGATGTGAAATAATCACCTGTGCACTCTTGAGATTTGCAGTGGAGTATATTTTTGACTTTTTAATGATTACAAACCGAGCTGCATAATAGGTTCTACGAATGGCTGAGTTTAGTCTGTCTCAAAATCCTACTAATTACTTCCCCATGGTATGGTTATTCAATTAAAAACATCTTTCTGAAGGACAGAATAGATTGTAGGTTTTAACTGACTAACTGACTTTGACACCGATTTATAAATTTTCAAGGATATCCGTTTTCAACAAGAGTATGTGTCGGTATTTTTATTTTCACCCTCTATAACATCACCTGAACAAATACGCTGAATTTTCTTGAATAAAAACTTCACCAAGCAAGCCTCTCTTATACTGTGGTGGACAGAAGCTGTGAAAATTTATGTATTGCCCTGTTCCCCAAGTAGGCTTCCTATAAATTCATGGCTTTATTGAACCATCATCTCTCCGACATTTTTAAATTTTAATTTTGATTACAGCTTGATGCCACACTGTTTTTCGATACAAGTATGGCATTTTCCGTATGTGATATTGGTAGCCCACATTTTGCAGGTCGACCATAGATATCAGGTGTGCGTCAGCAAGAGATCGAACCTCGGACCATGTGCATGGTCGGCGAGAGTCCTAACCACTGTGCCACCGACGCACACACAATATATGCTCTACTGCAAATCTCAAAAGTGCACAAGTGGTTATTTCATATATCAGTTTACATGTGTGCGCGTATCTGTGTGAACACACACACAGGAGGGGGAGTAGCTGCCCGCTTTGCATGAGGGTGAGACAGCATATTTCTTTAGGTCCAATTTTGGCAGATTTCTTTTTTGCTATGCTTGAAAATGGACCATAGAAATAAGTAATAGATAAAATGGATTCTTGTTTTCGTTATGCTGATGAAGCGTTTATTATTCTTGATGAGGAAGCTGACAGGAATAAAATGGTAATAAAATTGAATGATCCACATCCGTCACTCATGTTCACTTTTGAAGAAGAATATGATGGTAGATCACACTCTCTTGATGTTCATGTGAGCAGAAGAGAGGATGGTTCACCCAAAAGAGATGTCTATAGAAAACCTACATCTGTAAGACAATATACACATTTCTTCGGTTTTGCACCAATCCGATACAAAATGAATTTGGTCAGATGCATCACTAATAAAGCGAAAGAATCTGTACAGATGACTCCCTAGAAAGTGAATTAGGATACATACAAAATACGCTGGTCTAAATGGGTTATCCTAGTAGATTTCTAAGGAAACACATGAGCACTAGGTAGAATAAAGAGAAACTGACAACAGTTAAAGAGAAACAAATGTTCATAAAATTACAATTTATTGAGGACGTGGTTAGTGAAGTCTTACATTTCAGATTATCGAGAGCTACAAAAAGGACGTATACTGCCACCCTTTATTTGTCATTTTCCAGCCGACCAATTTCGATTGCTCAAGAGAAAGACAAGCTGCCACTTATGCTGTGCCACTTTTATGTGAATTTTGAAATTTAGCTGCTCCCGCCTTGGAAAGCTATATGGGGCGAACAACTAAACAGCCCAACAAACGTATTAATGAGCATCTTTCTTCATAGTTCAGAAAAGGTCAAATAAAATCTATAAGAAGTTCTATTTTGTCTCATTTGATTGATATCAGTCACCCAGTAGACAGAAGAAGTGCTTCAAAGTTATCTATCGAATTCCATCAAACCTTTCGAACACCTAGCTGAAGCTATGGGAGGGAATTCGACAGAAAAATCCTAGTCTTTTCACTCAAAAGAAGTTTGTTCTTCCTTTGTCTCTCCCTTGCTTAGCCTAAGTGAATTCTAATCAAAACCCTCCCAATCCTTTCTTATATCCATCTCCTTCGTACTTCTATGATATTTATTTAAACTCTGATTATCTGTCCACTTCACCTTTAGTATTACATGACTTTTAAGATTTGATCTAATTTATTTATTAAATTGTCTACATATACACATATTACTACCTTCGCTATTCTTATCGCTACCTGCATAAAACTTAGTATCAATATTTTGTTATCACTATAATCACCGTTATTACTGACGTTCAACACATTATTATTATTATTTGATCCACAAACTCACCGTTATTATTGAGTAAAACCATTAAGAAGATCTAATTGAAAACAATACTGTTAACTTATATGTCTTGTTCTAATATCCCGAATTGGTTAGAAAAGCAGATCAACTTTGTAAAACCGAAAGATGCAGGCGGTAGACTACCAACTTCATCTATCCCAATACATCTAATCAATCAAACGGTTTAGAGCGTTAATTGAAATAGGCTGATGCAACAGCTATTCGTAAACTTAAGCACCTCTCATGCAGCCTGTATGTACAAAAACAATTTGTTATTACTTCTTACCCACTTTGGTTATTCTTATCTGATTATATAACCAAACGTAGTGTTAATTATTATTCTTCTTAAATCTCTGTTTGTCACTTTGTCTATTTTAACTAGTCTTTTATTTTTCACATAAATTGACTTGACAAATAAATGTGTGATGATGTGATTGTTCGAAATGTATTCCTGAAATACATTACATATATCAGATAATCTCCGTCATACAATAATAATATCCAAATTTATGAAAAAGATTATTTGCATTAAATGATAATACTCCCGATATGTGGCTTCAACAGTGAAATGAAATAGGCAACTGGACTGTGAAGACCAAATACAACTGTTTTCCCTGATACCTTCTGCTTCCCTGAGGCCAAAGAAAAAGAAGAAGTCAAGCATAGATCTGTGCAGATGAGAACATCGCAAATACTGGTAAAGTTAAACCGGTCTCAGTGGTCAAATAACTAACTCGTTTCGTTGAAGATTTGATATCATCAGGCCAAAGGATGTCCAGTCAGATATCTTTAAGATTTGACTGCTTCAGAGTAGCCGATGGGTTTAGCAGGTTTCAGCTCATCTTAGACACTTCCCATCAAGTCGACAAAAAATTCAGTATTCTTATAGAGTTATCTTTGAAAAACACGACTGCTGTTTTGAAAAACGCGCCCATGGACATTGAACATTAAGAGAAAATCTACTTAATGCTAGAAAAAAGCCAAGTGTAAGTGATAAAGTCAATTGTCAGTATGCGAGCTAGATGTCCTGTTTTTCTTAGAATTAAAATGGTAAATATGAGGTGTTTTCATGGCTTTACTCAAACTGCACCACAACTGAAACCAGGATAAAACAGCTGTCCAGTACTCTCTGCTGGTTTCCAATGCTTTTGTAACCAATGCCAGCTCATGATGAAATCCTGTAACTAATCATTTCCCTGCAAATCAACACCTCAATATTTTTTTAAATTGTATCTTTAGTCTAAACTTACTACAAACGTGATATAAGTATCATACTTTTACACTCTTCAGAGTGCATGAAAATACTTACCAACTTCAATTTTATTTAGCACTAATACCACTACAGATAACATCATGAAAGAATCATTGAAAAACAGGGGGAGGAGGTTATTACACAAGTGTCACATCCTAGTGTGTACTTGTAATGCAATGCAAAATCATATTCCCAACAGGTTGAACACAGGACCTTTAGGTTGCGAGGCGAACAGATGTAGTATTCAACACATGGATTGGAATACAATGTCTCCTGAGTGGAAACTTTTATTATCTCATAGCACATCGCTACAGTCAACATGTTGGGTATAAGGGAGGAGATATGCTCACCAGAGAGACTCGAATAGTGGAAGTTTCTATTTCAAAACTGACAGAAATCAAGATTACTAAATCATTTCATTTTGATTCAACGAGTTAACAGTGAATGGGCTTGTCTCATAACCTCATGATCTTAATTAAGACCCTGTCTAGGTAACAATGAGGTTATGGGTGTGCATTGATGAAGAATTACAATCCGAATTATCAAATTCCTACAGGTTCAACGTTTGAAAATATTTACCTGAGTTGAATTCTGAAGGAAAATGCACATTTTATCTCGAAAAGTTGTATGAATTAGAAGCATAACATATAACAGATAATGGCTGGGGTATTATTATTGTCATTATTATTATTCCCTTGGGTTCCAAGTGAAATGTAGGGCTTCATCAGCACATCACCACTTACATCTATTCTCTGCTGTCCTCTTCAGCTGGGTGACCTACAAATGACCATAATCTATCATCTCCTCCTCCTTGCCACATGATATCGTCCATATCCCCCTCGTACCGATGACTCACTCGTCACTTCCCGTTGGAATTCCACTCCAATGATAATCTGCATTGAACGCACTGTTATTCGACGGCCTCCCTAGCCAGCCTACGCCCGATCCATCCATCTCCATTTCCTCTTTCGTATTTGTTCAGTAATAGGCTGGGGTAATGAAAGATGATATACGAAGGAGTTATCGTTACTGCTTAGGTAAGATAATTTCTCACCTGAATTGTTGTACTGAAGAGATAATTCACTAAATACTAATCCAATAATTCATTATTGATGTTGTTTTAATTTCTTGAATTCCGAAAAAACCATAGAGCGGAAAGTTCTATGCCTTAAAGTTTCAGTAGAGTTGATGTTGTGTTTAACAGACTGGGACTGCTAGCTTCACACCAGCTTTTCCCGTTTTCCTGGCCTGCTACCAGCTAGGCAAGGTTTAAGAGTTCATCTACAAGGGTTGGAAACTGGTCCTTTTGCATGGTTGTAAAGCATTCGAACTGTTAATTCACTGATATCACATGTTAATGAATATTAACACGTTTCTTTTGGTTGCAGGGTTTCGTCATGAACTCACATCGGTTAGAGAAGCTTTGGGAAATCAAAAGAGAATACTTGACAGCTATTTCGTCAACCTAGTTTGGCACTATTCACTAATACTCACCCTCCGACAGGGTTCGAACCCAAGACCTACCTGCCACAAGGTGAGCTAGTAGACCATTAAGCCGCTGGGAACCGATCTGATGTCCAGTCCGTGAATTCCAACTTTTGCCTATTCACGCACGATATAGCGTGACTCATACTAACCAATGTCATCGCTGCCGAGTATTTATTTGTCCTCACACCCAATCTGGTGTAAGCCACTGGTCTCAACTTCCCACTAAAACCCAGGTAACTGCTTACGTGAATAAGGCCAGTCGTTAGTGAGCATCAGATTGATATTCAAGCGTTGGCTGACTCTACACAGTCGTCATTTAAGCCTAAAAAGTGATTACGCTTTACTTGCAAATGATTTAAATACTTTGATCACTCCATTAAAAAAAATTCCGAATAAATCATAAAACTATTCAGTAAATATGTGTTTGTGTTATGAATAAAAGATTGAATAATAATGCCAGTAATACAGCTGTCTAAAAAAGCCATACTATATAGTCCTGAAATGAAATTTTGAATACATTTGAATGCAGATTAAGTAAAGTTTATGTTGATTACCTAAATAAATTGTGAATCACACGGGCACACACTCTCTCCCTCTCTCTCTCTCTCATGCTGTCGCTCTCAATTTCTGTGTGTACATAACTTTGTAATTCATGTTTTCAATGTATATTGTGACTTTTAACTCCTTGAAATCTCAGCGATAAATCATTGGTGAAACTGTTTACTAGAAATTCTAAAGCAGTTACTATCAGAAATTATAAGTATTATATTATTATTATTATTCACCTGGGTTTTGAGTGGAAAATAGAGCTCCATTGGTTGGATGTCCTACTGAGTATAACCTCTAATTTTCTCTTCACACACTATCGCCTGCGTCAATTTTGGAATCACACCCATTTTGTCGTTTTCCACTCAGGTTCCAGTCGTGAGACAGCTTGGCGCGTAATATATAACTCAAAGGTATCCTTAGTGTATGTCCAATCCATCTCCATTTCTTCCTGCATATTTTTTAAAAATCGTTCGATGCATTGCCAGAGGTCCTTGTCGCATAACATTTCTGACCATCTGATCTTCAGTTGGTGTTAATCTTCAGCCTTTTGTATGTGCTCTCCGTGATGTGGGCACCAAGTCTCTAAACTACATTCAAGCACTAACTCCATATTCCTTGTATTCCTCTACATGCCGAATGGAACATAGGACTTCAAGGCTAGAGCTATGAAGTCTTGGTAGCAGTGGCGTTTACTTTCACGGGATGTGGATGCTAGCCTCATGTTCAACCTTCCCTATTCACCGGTTTTATTAGTGAGTCTCACAGAGATAGAGGAATGAGTTGGCGGCCGGAAAAGTGAACTTCGGACTACCTGAGGCGTGGTTGGCGAGTATTCTACGGCATCGGTGGCCCAGCGGTTATGACTCTCGCCGACCATGCACATGGTCCGAGGTTCGATCTCTTGCTGACGCACACTTGATATCTATGGTCGGCCTGCAAAACTTGGGCTGCCAATATCACATGCTGAAAATTCCATACCTGTACTAGAGAATACGATGTGGAATCAAGCTGTAATAAAAAAAATTAAGCCACCTTCGAAAAAGTATGGTACGCTTCACGATTTCGTTTGCCATCCTTGCCCAGGCACCCTGCCAATCTCTTCTGCACCCTTCAAATTTTAGTATATGTATCACCGAAGCGAGTACGGTAACTCGACATTCGAGTTGAAAATTTCCATTTAGATCCTCAAGCTCCTGCGCAGTGAGATTTCCACACTGATTTCAGAGTAATTAATGCATACCATGCTTCTCCGACTCTATCTGGCTTTGATATCCTCATCTGTTGCGCCTGCAGTTTAAACGATGTAATGTGCTCGACTGCCTTACATATTCTCCCAACTAACTTTGATAAAATAGGTATTTGCTCTCAGTGAATATACATTTTGACTGATTCGTAAGACTCAACATACATCGAACTTTTCCACTAAGAGATTTGGGGACTTTCAAATAAGCTATCTCACCAGTAATCAGTGTGTTGTTCTACACTAGTCATTTAAAAAGCACTTCTCAATGTAAATAACTGATGGACACACTAATGTAGTTCTTCTCAGTAAAGTCCATCGGAGCGTAGCCAATTTCTAGAAGTGATCTTCTAATATTTGGTATGCAGCATGCTCCTGTCAAATGTAAGAAGATGCTACCGGACTGGGCTATAACAACTCCCAGGGGCGTGGTTAACTTTCAGTTGATGCCTATCCTGATGTAAATGCCTTAAATAGATCTTTTACAATGCAACAAGCTAATATGACTGGATTTGATGTTTCTAGTCACGTAAATGATCATTTCCCTAGTTTTAAATAAAAGTATGAATTAACAGCATCTCTCAAATCCTTAAATTCGTCACACAGCCTAAGACGAGATGGTGTAGCTAGTATTTTGCTTCAAAAGTGTGCCGAAATTTTGTGTTATCGTCTTACTCAAATCTTTAATTCAGGGATTCAGTACCTGTTGACCGAAAAGAAATAAAGGCGGTGTCTATACCAAAGTCGTCTTCTAGATTAGGTCTACAGTTTAGACCAATCACAATCACGTCTTCATTTTTGAAAACTATGGAGCTGCTTCTGTTGCATGTTCTTAAGCCATCTTTCGAACCTTTTCATGACCCAAAGTAGTATGCTTACAAATGCAGTAAGAACATTTCGGATGCTGCCATTGTACTCCACAACAATACTGTTTCAAGTCATGATAAGGACGCAAAGTTTGTTTGAGCCTCCTTTTCAGACAGACTACACCGCTCCTTCTGACTCTATTCTTGGGGCACCTTCACTAAGTAAGCTGATTTCAACAAACACGGAGTCCTGGGTCGCAAGGTGGCCGGCTGTCTTTGTATCTTTCCGGGTAGAAAACAACGTACTGTTTTGAATGAAAAGCGCTCCACTTTGTTGCTAACATAAACTGGTATGCCTTAAGGCGCTGTACTCTCTCCATTTCCCTTTCTTCTATAGCTAACTTCATTAAATATGTAGATGATCTGACCATTTTTGTCCCAGTAGTTTCTGTTTTGGTTTGTTCTTATATGAATAGAATCTTATATGAAGTTAACAAATGGTCTTAAACTGAATCCATCTAAATATTATATTGAATTAGCTGTACCAGCCACTATGCCATCTCGTGATAGGGTGAATAAGACATGTCTAGTATGGGACGTAGGGGAACTCCTTATTTATGCACTTTCAGTAGACCATACATGCGTGAGATGGTGCTCCCTGTGGGCTTTATGTTTTCGAAAGTTTTTGGTGATATATACCCTTTACCTTTCAAATCCTTTAATACGTTTGTTATTTCTCTCTCTACTTTTTCCGTATGATCTTTCATTACTTTCGGCTTCTGAAACTTGGTGCCGTCATCTAGTATGAAGTTGATCTTGTTAATGTAATACTGCCTATCCATAATTATTATCCCTGGTCCTTTATACCGTCCGGTAATAACTATGTTTTCATTTCTTCTTAGTCTTTTAACAGCCTCTCGATGCTCTTTTGTGACACTTTGACGACACTTTTGAAGTGTACGATGAAGGGTAGTAAATATTATATTGTTGATTTTGGTTTTAGACGTGAACAAGACTTGCGTGGACTGCTTCAGTCTCATGATTCCTGTTATAATGACGGCATTGTGATAGGGAGTAAATCAATCATCTCCAATCTCGACGTTAGTTTCTCTTAGAATCTCTGCTGGTTGTCTCATATCCTGTTGATTTCTAAAACAAACCTAGAATTCATGGATCACTGGATTAGGTCAAAGTGACTTAATGGCCTACGAGCTGGTTCGCCTTGTAATCAGGGTTTGAAGTCTGTGGGTGTGTACTGGTGAGGAGTCCCGAGCTAGGCTGACGAAACAGCTGTCCAATACTCCCTGTAGGCTTTTTCCAATTGTTCTCTAACCGATGTCAGCCCATGATAAAATCCTGTAAACAATCAATCAAATCCCTTCAAACCAATACTTGAAAAACAAATATCTCTCGTTTGACTTATTACATAGAGGAAGCTAAGGCCTTCTGGCATAACTCAACCTCATCTCTTACAATTTATTAATTCACATATTTTTTTAATTCTCCTTTGTTCTTCGCCATTATTCTTCCCTGGATTTCTCAATAAAGACTATATCCTATCACATAGAACACTGAATACTGTAATTAGGTTTAGTGATGTATGTGCCTTTGACTCAGCTCACTGACATTAGTGTCAATAGGCACTTCAATTCTTGCAAGCAGTTGTCTTAAGGTATCCTGTGTGATACTGAAAAACCTCTTGATTCTCAACTTTTGCCTTGCACACCTTCGGATGAGACTAGAAGAAACTTCATAAGAAGCATTTATACTTGTACAGCTACTAAATATTAAAAGTTCTACCATACAACCATATCTAGCATGGTTGATGGTTGTGTAAGGAGTCAGATGGCAGAAAAGAACTTATAAATAAGCTTTTTAAATCAGTAATCTGAACTGCAAAGTATAAGCAAATATTATTATTACTATTGTTATTATTATTATTATAGAAGTCGTGACCAGTAGGATGCAGCAGGTCGGGTGTGAGGACAAATACTCGCCGAAGACATTGGTTAGTGGTCGAGTTATGTTGTGAATTGGCAGATGTTAGAATTCATGGCCATTGGATCGGGTCCCAGTGGCTTAGTGGTCTAAGAGCCCGCTAGCCTTGTAATCAGAAGGTCCTGCCTTCGAACCCCAGCGGGTGAGTACTGATGAAGAGTCCCAAACTAGGACGAAACAGCTGTCGAGTACTCCCAGGTTTTCCAGTGTTTCTCTAACCAATCAAATCCCTACAAACCAACACTTGAATATTATTATTATTACAAATATCATCTGTGACTCTATCTAATTATAATTTATTATATTTATGTATGTACATATTTATCAAAGGAGCTAAATTGTTGTAATATGTATTATAAAAACGCTAAAAATTCCATTCTGTATAATTATTACTGTTGTTTGTAATAAAGCGATAACAGTTATTGTTATTATTATTATTATGTGCAGTAGAATCTGTCTGTATACTGTTCCTGTTTGTTACTAACGCATATCTCTCTGAAAACGCATGCACCACTGGTTAGAAAATCTTTTGCGCTTGACTACATACATTAAAAAGAAAACTTTGTACGCTCTGCCTTGACCTTAGAAGTGACAGAAAGAGTTAGACCAAGTTGGTAAATTGGTCATATGACACTGAGCTAAGGCATGCTGTTATTTGTTTACTTATTTACTTATTTGTTTATTTATTGACCTCTATTATTCATTTGGTGACAGATGTAACTTCTAAAGGTGCATATATTTTTAAACAGAGAAGCAATTTTTGTAAAGACTGTTTCTTAGCTATAAGATTAGAGCGCTATTGATTCAGAAGTTGTGACTGAAAGACAAGCGTAAGGGTTGTATACAACAACAATATTAATTGAAAATAGCTACCTTGAAAAATTCATCATGAAACATATGATCAAGAGAGTAGAAAGGAATTCTTCTGTAACAAGATGCCTCTCTCTCTATCTATCTGTCTCTCTACATATGTATATGTGACTACAATTCAAAGATGATATATATACTAAGTGAAATAAGAACCAACAAGTTGAGAAATTCAATTCAAAGAGAGTTTAATACCTGTAAGCTGTAGCTCCAGGAGGGATTTGAAAGAGGTTACTTCATTCATTCACTTATCTAAGGAGCATTGTCTCAATTGCAGACAGTCGGAACGGACGAGGATGTCAAATCAACAATCGGGAAGACAAGAAACACATTCATTATCAACCTGAAACCAATCTGGAAATCTTCGTCACTCAGCCAGCATCAACAACAAAATTCGGTCGGACTTTCAATACAAACGTCAAGTCAGTCAGTTCTTCTATACGGATCAGAAACTTGGCGGGCGGGTCACAAAGAATTTCTCCAACAGCCTGTTGCAGACCAGACCTTCATCATCAACAACTGTCTTCTCTGGATCTACACTGAAGATCAGATGGCCGGGCCGGGCCGGAAACAATCACCAACAAGAAACTATGGGAACAAACAAAACAAGAACAAACCAATCGCCAACCAACAAATATGCAGGGGAAAGTGGAGATGGATTGGACACTCGCTCGTTGAGGAGGCCGCTGGGTGACATCGCACGCGAGTCAGGCCATTGTTCGAGTGGAACCAGGCTGAAAGGGAAGCGGCGAGTGGGACGTCAGTGTAAAGGTGACATGGAGGAGACCGTGTGAAGAGGAGATGAAACCGTATGGACTAACATGGATGCAGGTGAAAAGTACTGCAGGAGGAAGACAGAAGCAAGTGGAGATGTGTAGTTGAAGCCCAATGTTCTACTAGGAACCCAAGGGAACAGTAATAATAATAAGCTGTAGCTCATATTTTCCACATAACCGATTGTGATTCTGAAACTGAAAGATGAAGTAACTAGGCTAGGCACCCCTTATTTTATTTTCCATATCAAATGCTCCTATCGAGCCACTTATATTGGCCATGTTGCTACACAAAACTAACTTTTTGTTCTTGAGAACAACCACCAATGTGGTTGAATAGTGACGATTTTTAAATCGTCAACAGTCCTGTATTAGACCACCACCTCACTCAATCAGAACGCAAATCCGGCTAGCTATAGTGAAGCGTATTTCCCTGTCATCTATCCCGGACCGAATAAATTACCAAAGACCTCTAGATATAGAACACTTCAAACATCACAGGCCATTGTAATTCGCTTAGACCAACTGGGGCTTCACGTGCAAAAGAAACAGGTCACGTCAGACACTGTTAACACCCCCCAAGGCCTGCTGTCGAATCTACAAATTCACCAATTCTGCGTTATCTCCCGTAATTTATCTCATATTCAGATAGTTTAGTGTTATAATAAAGCATATTATCTGTCTCTCTCTTACTGGTAATTTTAAAATGTAATGTATTTACACTAATGATTCAATGTAATTTACAACAGCTTTAATGATGTTAGCAACAGTAATTCTTCAATTATTAATTTTACCTATTCTTGTTTACTGTTCACCCTTATTCTTTCCTGGATTGCTTAAAAAAGACTATGTCATACTTTGTAGAACTCTGAAGACTGTCAGTAGGACGAATGGTATCGCATCGGGCCATATCGTTGACATTGTCACTGATAGGCACTTGATGTCATGCAACAAATTCGATAAAGGAATTTTGTCAGACTGTGAACACCCACTCTACCCGCAGCTCCAACTTTGTGTCACCTCAGGTAAATCAAGAAGTCTTTTCAGAAGACTTTATGCACGTACGTCTAAGTATGAAAATTCCACTACACCATATTTAATGGCACGTACTTTATGTGATGAAAATGATGTCACGCATGGACTAACTAACCTTCTTTGCACTACTAAATTAACCATTTCATCCACCCATACACCATCAAACTTTATTGTTATTGTACTTCTTATATTTATAATCCTCTCAATTTTTTGTTTTTATTTGTTTATTTTTTCATAAGTGTGAACATCATTTAAGCTGTGTTATAACTGTTAATTTTGTTATTACCCCTCACTATACTGGTATATCAACAGAACATTAGATTCAATACTCTATAGTAACCTGCTAAAATTTCCAAACTGAATTGACAATACTGTTTGAAGCAAACTCACTGTTATTATTATTATTATTATTATTATATTTAATACTCCCAATTCGTGCTTCGAATATTTCTGACTTTATATCGTAAACGTGGAAAAATTCCTCTGGTTACTTTTGTTTTAATTTTTAATTTTATTTATATTTTAAGTAAATCAGATGCAATATTTTGACAAATGCTGAGAATTCTATTCTGTATTATAAGTACTGTTTTTGGAATAAAGTAAATTAATATTATTATCATGTAAATGTAGAACGTGATAACGAATTTATAGAAGAGAATAATGTTTGTTAAGTGATCAATCCTTTAGATTTTAAATTAATATTACTCCCCTGAGTTCCGAGTGGAACATAAGACTTCAACGACACATCTCTGCTTTATTCTATTCTCCGCCATCCTCCTCGGCTGCCTGACCTCACGACTGACCACAATCTCTCACCCCCTCCTCCTCCTCCACCTCTTGACCACTTTATCTCCTCCATGTCACACTCACAATGACAATTCACTCGATGCTTCCAACTGTGATTCCACTCGAGCGATGGCCTGCATTGTATGCGATGTCGTTAGACGGTACCCTTAACGTATACCTTATCCGCCCATCTCCAATATCTCCTACATATCTGTCGGTTGAACAATCCGCTCTTGCTTGTTGGTTTGTTCCCAGTTAGAGTTTCTTGGTGCTGATTCTTTCTGGCCAGTTGGCTGACCGGCCTCCCATTCAATCTTTAGTTTGGAACCAGTCAGCGAAGTGGGCAGCTGTTAGTAAAAGTCCGCAACAGGCTGTTAGAAATCCTTTTCGTGACTGACATGCAGTGCAAGTTTCTCACTCATATAGAAGGAGTGATTGACTGACTTACTTCACATTTGAGTTAAATAGAGTCCGAATCCTAATGTTTATGCTAGCTGGCTTCTTATCCACAGATAAAGAATTGTACTTTTCCACTTTATTGGTCATGTATTTTACGATAGACTTTTCTGGATAGCTATTTTCAATAAGGCGTCATATAAAATGCTAAGTTCATCTTCAATTACCTCTTCTTAGCATATAGCTGTGACCGTGTAAGTGAGGGTCCTTATTAAATTTCTCTTGTACCGGAGAGAAACAAAGCTATGAAAATGTGTATATTTTCCTGTCAGAAGTACGTCTAGAAAGGTGATTCTAGTTTGGGATTTTTCTTCACATGTGAATTTCATAGCAGAATATACTTGATTGAATTCAGTTATTATTGGGTTCCTGTCCGAATTCTCTTCACGAAGAATGAAACTATCATCCACATAGCCGCATTAAAATGAGACTTTTCTGATAAGGTGATTGTTCAAAAGACCATTTTCCAGTTTACTTAGAATGACCCAATGAGGAGCCGGTTGCTACCTTGTCCACTTGCCTGTAAATTATTCCATCAAATTTAAAATTTAATAATTATTCTGAACAGTAAACGCGAAATGGGACGAATTCACTTCATATATATCGCAGTTATAAATACGCGATTGTCAAATATATATAGCTGCAAGAGACGGGGGTTGTAAAGATTTTACCAGAAGTAGCATGGTGGCATTGATCACTTGCAGTACCTTAGTACTTGCAGAATCGTCAAGATAAGAATGTTGAGATTACGTTTATGTATCTCGTTGAAAGTAACTAACCTGTAAAGAAGTTCATAAACACATAGAAGCTGTCAGGTTACTTAATCCTAAGATCCTAAGACGTTCGGAATCGAAAATCACCAAGCACAGAAATCGACTTTGATTACAAAACACAATGGATAACAGGAGATTTTATTCCTCATTTGTTAAAATCAATATTCTGTACTAAGTCTATAAATAAAAAATGTCTTTACAAAGGAATTTATCCGTCTTCTAACTTGTACACGATCGAATCACCCGCGGCTTCAAGTTGCCCGTGAATGGCGACCAGTGCCAATAAAGAAACGTTAAATGTTCATAATCACTGTCAGAAGCCGAATTGGTTTAGAATTAAGTTATATGTGGTAAGTGAATTTCTTTTATTATACTGCAATATTGTCCGCAGTGTGAGTAAGCCTACTAAAAACTAACCTGTCACTAACTTGAGACTGTTAGCTGAAGTCTTGTTAGTAATTCTAGTGGTTTGATCAACTCTCATCAATTTATTTTCAGTCTTTCTTAGGTTGACTTTTCCCTGAAGTTTAGCTGAGAATATGTGAAGGGAAAAACATTTTTGCCATTTTTATATATTCAATTAAAATATACGAATAAATAAGTGATCAATATCTGATCCAAGAAGCTGAACCATTTTTACTAAATGATCTGGCTGGCATATTTCAGGTATCCTCATATTTTTCATAGTACTTCTTATCAAATTCGACAGTAAACTAGAAGTATGTTTATTGTTTGTTGACATATGTGTAGACCTATATGAAAATGTCATTCCTAGTGTTAAAACAGAAATAGGGACAATAGATAAGGCAACTGCTGAACAAATTAGAGCACAATGTATGTTGACAATAAAACATTAGTAGAAGGTAAGAAAGAATTTATCAGAAAGAAAAATAATAACTCTAGAAAGGTTTCAGAAACAATAAAAACTTTATATAATAATAATATTAACAGCTGTATTCTAAACAATATGTCTATTTATAGTAAATAGTTTTCAACTTCAAATTATCGAAAATACTCATTGATTGATGAAGAAAATAAAAGATAATTCAGAGGAGACACTTTTCACCATCGACGAAATCATCTTCAGAAGCTGCCCAGTCGTATTTATATCTACTAAAAATGTATAATTGTCTATCATTCAGTAATAGGAAGGCAATAAAATTGATATGATTACTCAGAAGTGATTTTAGAAGTAAAAAATAAAAGTTGTAAATTACGTAATATCCAACAGCACAATCATGGTCAGCGTTAACCGAGTGACAGAAGTCGATTAGGTGTTCCAGATTAGAGCATCTCACACACTTCCTTTCTCCATTGTAAAAAATCCATGCTGGAATATGTTCTCGTATCCGTATGGAAAGATAACTCTGACTACGACCAATGTACCTTGCTCTACAAGAGCAGGTGAACTGATAGATGCACATGGAGGCAGCCAGACGGGGGAGCTTATCTTTTACAGAGAATAACTTGTGGCTAGTGAATGTCATATGTAATTTTACTGCAAAGAACGTCTTATTGACTGATTTAGAGAGACGATTTTAGCATGGAGAATTTCATCATGAGCTGACATCAGTTAGAGAACCGCTGGAAAACCTGGGAGTACTGCGAGAAAGCTGTTTCATCCTAGTTTGGAACTCTTCACAGTACCCATCCACCGGGGTTCGAACCCAGGACCTTCTGGTTACAAGGCAAGCTCGTAGACCATTGAGCCACTGGGACCCGATCTATTGGTCCTTGAATTCTAACTTTTGCCAATTCACAACATAGAGCGATCATTTAGCGATGTCTTCTTCAATGAGTTACTGCCTCACTTCAACCTGCGATTTTTGAGCATAGCTGAAGCTTGATCACCTTTGAATTCCAAGTTCATGAATAAGGTTTTCTTTGGAACTGAGTCGGTGACACAATACCTCTGTAAAAGATAAGCTCTCCCGTCTGGTCGCCTCTATGTTCATCTATCAGTTCACCTGCTCTTGTGGAGCAAGGTACATTGGCCGTAGTAAGAGTTAGCTTTCCACACGGATACGAGAATTAATTATTAAAAATAAAACCGAACTAGTCATTAAAAATGAAAATGAAAAATTACAGGGAACAACTAATTCAGAGGTCAGGGACCATGGTAGAATAAGAGAATGGACAAACGTCTTCTATATACAGAGTTTACGATTGTATTGATGAATCTTCAGCTCCTGCGCCATACACAAATGCCGAAAACTAACATACTCAGTACCGCTTGTTCTTACCTTCTAGATAATGTTCAAAAGACTACTCTGGTGGAGCTGTGTGGCTGGAGTTCGCCAAGTGCTTGACAATTGAGCTAGTAACTGTCTTGCATTACTCTTTTGCTAAACATCCCGGATAACGTTCGGAGATTCATTTGGAAAGTATGCTGCTTTCACTGCCAATATAAATAGCTCCGCACGAGCAGGTGAATTTATACACACACATTTAAGTGGCACAAAGCGGCAGTTTATCCTCCATACATCCATCGACTATTCGTCAGCTGCAAAAGCTGATCTGTAGCTCAGAGGAAAAGAAGACTTTTCTCAGGGATCTGCATAAGTAGTTCTTCAGGATGCCAGCAGCAGTACCACCTTTAAATTCAACGTTCATAAATAACAGTTCCTTCGACACCGTATGGGTTCTTTCGAGCTTTTTCTTTACATTCATGTTTTCTTGGTGATATACATTTTCCATGAGGACTTGTCTGAGTCTCTCCAGTTCCCCATCGATTGCACCACTGGTACATATCATACATGTGCGTCTGTGGCACAGTGGTTAGGACTCTCGCCGACCATGCACATGGTCCGGGGTTCGAGCCCACGCCGGCGCATACCTGATATCTATGGTCGGCCTGCAAAATTTGGGCTACCGATATCCATGCTGAAAATTCCATACTTGTACCAAAAATACAGTGTGGAATCAAGCTGTAAATCAAAAATTAAAAAAATTAAATTAAAATTCTTATTCTTGAAGATAAGGAGTGGATTACATTTCTCATTCTTCTCAAAAGGACTCAACTATGAAAATTCGTCTATTGACCATTTCATGTTGGTTTCCTGTAGACTGATCTTTGAGGAGGACCATCAGATCTCCTTCCTAGAAAAACGTCAAAGAAATAGAATTAAGAGTTCATCTCTGATTCTGACGTGAACTGGATGGCATTGTGGCAGTTGCTAAACTCCTTAGTTAACATGTCGATGTTAGTATTCTCGTCATATATCACGAAAGTATCATCCATATATCTACGTTACATATGGAAACTATCAATAGTGTGTCATTTTCAACTTCGTTTAATCTGCTCCCTACACAAAATCTTCAGGTATAACAGTAATCTACAGTATATCATTCCAGGGAATTTTGTTCCCTTTGCAATGTGTGCATCGGTGGCACAACGGTTAGGACTCTCACCGAACATCCACATAGTCCGGGGTTCGATCCCCCACCGACTCACACCTGATATCACTGGTCAGCCTGCAAAATTTCGCCTACCGATATCACATGCTGAAAATTCCAAACTTGTACCAAAAATACTGTGTGGTTCCAAGCTATAGTAAAAAAATGTTCTCTAACCTGTGACGTATTTTTACCTTCAAAACACATCAAACAGTATGTTGAAAGCCATTCAAAAATGCATGTGAATATAGATTGTCCTTCAAGAAACTTTAAACAGGTGGTCAAAACAAAAGTGCAAGTTGATTAAATCTGCCGTATTCTACTTTTAGAAATATTATGTAACCCAGTGGTTTAGGCAGGTCACACGGTATTCCCTCGTGTGAGTCTATAGATCCATGAATTTCGAAAACACAGGTAGGAATAACTATAAGACAATTTCCAAGCTTGCATAATGCAGAGTTTATGGTTTCGTGTTTCTAACAACTTAACCTGGATCCAATACACCACGATTATTATTATTCCCTTGGCTTCAGAGTAAAACATAAGGCTTCAAGAGAACATCTCCATTTTGACCTGTTTCCTGCTGACTTCTTCATCTAGCCACACGATTACCCATAAGCTTTCATCTCCTCACTACACGATCTCATCTATGACACACTTGGACTAACGCCCAGTATGTCGTTTCCCATTTAGGTTCTACCTGAATCCATGGTCTAGCACGCGGTGTCAACCAACAGGTCTCCGAGCAGCATGTATCCAATCCATCTGCCTTTTCTTCTCACTACTTGTTGGTTTCGCGTCAGTGGCATAGCGGTTACCACGCTCGCCGACCATGCATATGGTCCGGAGTTCGATCCTCGGCCAGCACATTCCTTTACCTCGCTGAACCAGAATTAATTCTCGCAAAGAGGAAAGGTTGCGCGTGAGGCTAGCAACACCATCCTGTAAAATAAACACTGCTACAGAAACTTTAAGCCACTAGCTTGAAGCCCTATGTTCCACTGAGGAACGTGAAGGAAAAAAAATTTGTTGGTTCATTTCTCAAAGCTTCTTGTTGAAAATTCTTTCTCGCTATTCGGCATTCAGTATGGAGCAGTCAAAGGTAGTTGTCAATAAAAGCCTACAGTGGCTCGTTAGAAATGATTTTCGTGACGCGTGAGCCAATTTTCTGACCTATATGGAGGAAGTGACTGAATTAACATTGGTGTTGATAATCCACAGTTCGCTCTTTGTACTAACTGAGTGCAAGAGATTTCTAAATTGATTTTAGCATAGTACATGTCTGGCTTACACTTCCGATTCTGGTTGTGACATCCTCATCCATGGTGTCGTCTTTTTGTTGAATTGATTTGGTCTAGATAAGCGACGGAAATGACCTATTTCAAATGTCCCCCCCCACATGATAAGAAATGGCACTTGTTATTGTTGTTGTTGGTTGGTTGGTTGGCTATCTTCATCATCTCTGTCTTCTTGATGTTCGCTTGGAGTCCTGCCTTTGCTGTCATCTTTACCTGACAACATGTTGGTTTTCACTTGTAATTCTTTGAATTTATGTGATATTAGACATTAATCGTCTGTGAAATCCAGATCTTCTAGAGTCTTCTTATCGGCTCAATGTATTCCTGTCTTCTTATTCACCACAATCTGCCGCATAATAGTATAATAATAATACATAATAATATCTCAGCATATTATCTAGTCAGCATTAGTATACTAGTTGTATTAAAAGTCCCCCTGATATGTATCCACATATATATTTATGTGTGTGTGTGTATGTTGGTCTCTCTTTCTGTTTGCTCGGTTAGTCTGTGACCACTTCACTTGTATGGACTTGTCTCCTTTAATAATGTGTATTCTCCTTATATTATATTATATATAATATGAGTGTTTGTTGACAGTCCGTTGCTTGGTGACATATATCCATATATGTTTGTTGGCATGTCTGCTATATTCGCTATGTATAATTGGATCGACACTCCATTATAATTAGCCATTCATGTTAAGACTGTCTAATGATTTTTCCCACGCTTGTCTGAATTATTTATATATATTCGCATTCACAATTTGTGTGAACTACTTTACAACTACGTTACTTACTTACCACTTTGGTGTGAGACCATTTATTTTCGTCTCCTTGTGTTTGGACAATAGAAGTATCATCGCAAACCTAGTGGTCTTCTGATTTCCGCCTTCTCGCGTCAGGACTATTAGTTTCTCGACCAGTCCATAACAATAATTTAGCGACGAGTACATAACAATTTGGCGACGGGAAAAACTACTATTAACCACACAGCAGCAACAACATAACAATTTACTATGGATTATTCTAAATTGGAATTATTGTTTGAACAACAATTGAAATTAATGGAAATGTTCGTCAACCAACAGACTGGTCCAGCTTCACCTTCAAGCAATCCCAATCATACCATGCTACCATCTGTCGACGGAATTGTGAACAGTATTTCACAGTTCAATTATGACCCAGAGGCTAATGTCACTTTTGACACATGGTATCAACGTTATGAGGATTTATTCACTGTTGATCTCGCCTCACAAGACGATGCCTGGAAGGTGCGAGTTTTGCTACGTAAATTGGGTCCGGCAGAATATGAACGGTACTGCAACCTAATTTTACCACAGAAACCACGTGACAATTGTTTCGATGATACAATAAAGTTGCTGCGTGAACATTTCGGAGACCACTCCTCATTATTCAGTATACGTTATCGTTGCCTCAAGCTGGCAATGAATGAAAATGATGATTTTCTTACTCACGTTGGCACAGTCAACCGAGAATGTGAGAGATTTCGACTCAGGTCCTTAACAGATGATCAATTCAAAGCCTTGATTCTCATATGCAGTCTCCAATCTCCTCGTTTCACAGATATCCGAACTCGACTGCTCAATCAGCTAGAACAAAATCCCAAGTTAACATTACATGACATAGCTGATGAATATCAACGGCTGATTAATCTGCAGAAAGACACACTTGGTCGAATCAACACCTCCGAGAAGCTCTGATATTCGTGCATTACGCAAGAGCAAAAATCTCTCATCAGCTACTCCTGACCCACCTACTTCTCTAATGTTCCGCGGAAATCTACACATACTCGTCCAACTTCACAAAATACTGCAAAGAAGACCCCACCATCACCATGCTGGCATTGTGGCGCGTGGCACTTTGTAAAGTCTTGCCCATACAAAAATCATCGTTGCAGCAAGTGCAAAATCATCGGTCA
This sequence comes from Trichobilharzia regenti, assembly GCA_944472135.2. Taxonomy (NCBI): domain Eukaryota; kingdom Metazoa; phylum Platyhelminthes; class Trematoda; order Strigeidida; family Schistosomatidae; genus Trichobilharzia; species Trichobilharzia regenti. The sequence goes on along the minus strand of OX235265.1, from coordinate 80,119,021 downwards.
TAAAAATGGTTTTTGTCAGCCACGCAAACCCAGATGTCAAAATCCAGCAAAAGCTCAACAAAATGTTGGTCCTAAATCTCCAAAAAGATCATTGAGTCTACGCGCAACCCGTCAAGTCACAACACCAGGTATGCGGAAATATCTTGATCTTCAGATGAATGGTCATGATGCACGTCTGCAGCTAGATACCGCCTCTGATATTACTGTTATATCAGAGAAACTTTGGAATTATATTGGCAGACCACCTATCACCAATACTTCCCAGTCTCTTGTCAGCGCCTGTGGTGGGCGGCTCAAACTTATTGGTGAACTCAAATGTTCTGTTTCCTTCCGCAATACCAAATTCACAGGAATTTGTTACGTCACCAAGAATGATTTAAATGTTTTGGGACTTGATTGGTTCGATCGTTTGCATCTGGCTGATGTCCCACTAAATTCGCTACGCAATGCAGTCAAGAAGCATAAAATGTCAGACAATTCCGGACGGAGCCGAAGCCGCAAACCCAACAATCAGACGAAACGACAGGCGTCAACAACAAGCCCAAAGGTCCCAGATAAACCCCCAGGTAAACATCCTACTAATCATCCATCTTCTCAAAAGGGGAGGTGATATGTATCCACATATATATATTTATGTGTGTGTGTGCATGTTGGTCTCTCTTTCTGTTTGCTCGGTTAGTCTGTGACCACTTCACTTGTATGGACTTGTCTCCTTTAATAATGTGTATTCTCCTTATATTATATTATATATAATATGAGTGTTTGTTGACAGTCCGTTGCTTGGTGACATATATCCATATATGTTTGTTGGCATGTCTGCTATATTCGCTATGTATAATTGGATCGACACTCCATTATAATTAGCCATTCATGTTAAGACTGTCTAATGATTTTTCCCACGCTTGTCTGAATTATTTATATATATTCGCATTCACAATTTGTGTGAACTACTTTACAACTACTTTACTTACTTACCACTTTGGTGTGAGACCATTTATTTTCGTCTCCTTGTGTTTGGACAATAGAAGTATCATCGCAAACCTAGTGGTCTTCTGATTTCCGCCTTCTCGCGTCAGGACTATTAGTTTCTCGACCAGTCCATAACAATAATTTAGCGACGAGTACATAACAATTTGGCGACGGGGAAAACTAGTACATAACAATTTGGCGACGGGGAAAACTAGAATATAACACCCCCCACAAGTGAAATTTATCTTTGATTTAGAGAATGTATACATCTGAAATTTTTTCCTAAGGAGTGAACTTTGATGGGCACCGTTTCACTTCATTTCGTTTGTTTTTGCAAAATACAAAACATTACCTACATTATAGTGTATGAAAGAGAGTATTAAGATGTTAGTATTAATATATGTGTAAAACTTGGGCACGGTGATAGTAAGTAATTCCATATTAGTTTTTTAATTAGATATATCACACAGTGAAGTGACAGTATTATTTACTGGATGACAAAGTTTCGAACACAATTTATTATTCATAATCATATCAATTGTAACCACACGACTTTGAAACTAGAGTTTTATATTTTTCTTTGTCTTCTCCTATTTGTAGTAGAGGTAGTAGAATTTTCCAGATATCCGACTGGACAGGTGTTGAATCATTCCTATTACATGTGTTGGTTTGCAGTTGATTCGATAAACAAAGCTTCTGTTATCAATCTCTCCCTCCACCCTGTAACATTAGATTTAAAAACTGTCATCTTATCCCATCCTATTGTATGGTTGTGTGTAACTGAATGAAGTGCTATAGCTGAGCTATTCTCTAGATTTCTTATCTTAATTGGGTCAACTAATCTAGATTTTGTTAGCTTTTTATGTTCAGCTAGTCTGACTATCCCTCTTCTACTAGTTTGACCTATGTATTTTATCTGACAATCATTGCAGGGCTTCAAGCTAGAGCTTGGAATCCTTGGCAGAAATGGTTTTCAAATGTTGGTTTGCAGGGACTTATTTTCTTTCAGGATTTCATTGTGAGTTGACATTGGTTACAAGGAACATTGGAAAACCTGCTGAGAGTACTAGACACCTGTTGGCAACCAGTTTCGGACTCTTTAGCAGTTCACATACACTGAGTTTCAAACTTAAGACCTTCAGGGGATAAGGCTAACCGGCTCGTAGACCATTAAGCCACTGAGATCCGATCCAATGGCGAGCCCATTGGATTCCAGCTTCAGCCAATTCACGATATGGAATTAATGGACCATTGGACCGGATACCAGTGGCCTAATGGTCTAGGAGTTCAACTTGTAACCAGAAAGTCCTAATTTTAAACCTTAGTGGGTGCATACTGATGAAGAGTCCCAAACTAGTTGCCAACAGCTCCCCATTAATCTCTACTAGCTTCCAGTGGTTCTCATTTTATGATGAAACGCTGCAAGCAATGATTCTATTTTTACGTTTAACCTTCTCGTTTACCCCTTACCGATCTTGTTACTATCTGCTTAATGAGGTTTAGAGTGCATCTGAGGGCTAAAAATCGATTCTCGGACCAAGTGAAGCATGGATAGCGAGTGTTCTATCACTGAACCCCTGACGCATAGGACAATATAGTGTGATACTGAAGCATCAGCTTGAAACGGATAAGAACGTATCATCATCATCGGAAGACACATATCAGCTCTACATTTATAATAATTTAACTAGAGACAGTACAGATGGGAAACGGTAGAAAAAGATTCCAAGCTGCTACGTATATTTCAAGAAAATCACATTTTCTTTTCCCCTAAACTACTGATATACTTAAAAATACCTTCTAATAATTCAATTCTAATAGTATTAACAATAATTCAACTGCACTCTACAATATTGTAAATCGATTGATTCTATTGGCTACTCATACTTTTTTAAAAATAAGTATGCGTGCGTAGGTATGTTTAACACGCTTATATATAAATATAACCATTAGAAAGAAATACAGTCATATCACAGTGTGTATTAATAAACTGTGTGCTGTGAAGGTCAACTCAACTCAACTATAGTGAAGTAACTAGGATAAAAAGTAATACGCTCACTCACACACACACACAAAACACTATGCCCAGGCTGAAATCAACTTCAAAGCCTTCAAAGTCAATATCTAATCATGCTAATACTACTACTATGACTCTTCTTCTCCTTTTATTCGCTTCACTTTTTCTCCTTATATGTATATTATTAGAATATCAAATATCTATTCATGAAATTATTCTCACTTATTATTATATTCAACATGAACAGGTGCCTAATACACAAAGAATAAATAAACAGAAATTGATTACACAAGATACATGTAGAAGTATTTGTCAACGTATCCCTAAAATTTCTAAAAGTCAATCAAAATCTCATGGATATATTTCAGAAAGGATATCTCCTAAATTTAATGCAAATTTACAAATATTATCTAACCTGAGTTATCCTCATTTATCAGGTGGAGCATGGATATACAAGGTGAAGGAGGATAATGATGAAGGGGAATCAGAACAGGACGACAACAACAATGACGTCATTGAGGATAGATATTGTGATGTCATTCCAGAAGATGGTGTAGCTATCATTATCCCATATCCCCCAAATCAAGACAAATCCGAACGTCAACAACTCTATGTCACATTGTCTACGCTAATACCATTATTACAAAGACAACGTATATGTTATCGGATATTTGTAATAGAATCACTTAGTTATATCAATAGTGATTATGATAATAATAATTCTTATAATAAAGGTAAATTATTAAATGTTGGTTTTGTCGAAGCTATGAAGTTGTTTCAATTCCATTGTGTTATATTTCATGATATCAGTTTAGCGCCAGTGAATTATTATAATTCTTATCAATGTGATACAATGACGAAATATTCAATGATTCATTCAAGTATGGCGATTAGTAATAATCTTAGTAAATTTAAACCTCCTTATACATCATCCTCTCCCTCCACATCATTATCATCATCGTATAGGAATAATGGTGTTGTTAAATTAACCGCCAAAAATTTTCTAACTGTCAATGGATATTCAAATGTTTATTGGAATGTATATAACGATATAGAATACCATTATGACTTTATTAGACGTCTTAAAACTATTAATATTGAGTATAGACATGTCAATGAAAAGATTGGACAATATATGCTTACATCATCAAATAAGAAGTGGGAAAATACACGTCAACTCAATGGGAATAATAACAATAATCATAATAATAATATGAATATTAATCATTTACAGGTAACTGAAAGTACCGAGAGTAGAATGAATTATGATGGATTAAATAATTTAGCGTATAAAGTTATTTCTCGATTAGAAGAACCATTTTTCACGTATATTTCAGTGCTGATTTAGTTATGTGATAATTGGCTTTTATTGTTATGATTATTTTTACTATTGTATATATATACATATACACTTATCCATTTTATTCTTTGACCCCTTGTATGAAATTTTATTGTAAATTAAGAACTACTGTCTATTATTTTTTATTTGTTTAAGAATAAACTTTTATTTTTATTATTATTATCATTACTGTCACTGATGGTTAACAATAGGATGTAGGATATGTATTTCGTCGTATTTCGGACTCGTCAGCACTCCTGATTGAAGCTAGATATAAAAGTCTCAATAAGAAATTCAAAATAGGCAATTCAGTAAAAACTAGACACCAACTTCATACGACCTTGAAACAGCCAATCAGATTCTTCTAGGTGAAAAGTGGAACAATTAATAAGTCATATAAGGTATATATCTCTAATATGCTGCAAACCTGGTCCCAGATTCTCATAGAAGCGGTTATTGACATACCAAACCAATGTATTCTCTATTTCTCCAGCTGTAGCAGATACTGGTTGTATATACCCAATATTATATTACTAAGAGAGAGCTTTGATTTCGAGAAGAAAGTGCTTAAAAAATATCACCGATTATGTACGACTTACGAACTTATACAGACTTCCTCATGTAAAAAAGTTGCATCTGAATGTATAAGCATCCATCGTCCGGCAATACTTTTTCAGAGTCATTATCACTCCGCATATGCCTGTTTTATTCCTCCCTATCAACCCATTTTTCCACAGACAAGTCAAAAACCAAATCTAGGAGATATTTTTAACGAGGATTATGACTAGCAACCATTTGTAATGCTGAGCTATCTGATTGGTCAAATAAAGGTCATTTAACTTGGTGTCTATTGTTTACTCTTGCCATCATTGGCATTATTAATATTACTTGTTCCTTGCATTCCGAGTGGAGCATAGGCAGGGATTCAGTGGTACATCTCTGTTGCATCCAGTTCTCTGATATTCCTTTCACTGGGTTTTATAACTGCACATAAGCCTTCAATTATTATTCATATAATCTTCTCCAACCTATCGCTTCCCACTGAAGCTGTACTTGGGGTTGGTATAATATTTGATGTCACTCAGCGAGCTCCTGAGAGTATATCAAATCCATTTCTTTGTCTTTGTATATATTTGTTGGACAAAAGGTTGGTTGAAAAGCTGTATACTACCAGGTTTCTATGTTGCTTATCCTTTCCAGCCCCGTAACCATTTGCTCGTCAGTATTGAGTGGAGTTATTTGTTGATAAAAGTCTACAGTCGGTCATAAATGCATCTGTTGATATGTCGAACTTCTGAATCATATGAGATCACTGAATTTACATTATAAAAAATTCAGATATTGTTCTGTTTTTCTGAGCAGATTGTTGATTTAGATTGTCAAATTGATTTCAGAAAAATAAACGACTGTCTTGCTTTCCCATGTCATTTTGTCTGGCTTTGATATCGTCATTTGTACCGCCTGTACTTGAATAGATGCCGCACAAACACTTAAGTGAAAGAAACGATTTCTTCTCGAGTTTCTGCAGTAGATAACGATCGGTGTTTGTTGAGATTGGTTGGCTGTCTGGCGTAGTTCAACAGTAGCGTCTAAGGAGTGTGAACGCTCCAACAAACTTGAACGCATACTAGTCGTTGACTAACGGCACCTGCCATTATTATTGCTGAAATATTAATTTTATTCACTAAATAAGGAATAAATTTCACCCAGATCACGTTTTTAATTACTGTTTGGACGATGTGTTAATAGCTCGTTTGTGTTGGGTTATACTTAAGACAGACCTCTGATAACCGCACTTACTAAATACTTCACCGCTTAATAACCACATCAGTACTCAACCTAACATGTAAGTACTGACTAACGAAATCAAAGTAAAAAGACTTGGGACTGGAAGTGTGTCTTGAACGGAGTTGTATTTTACACATATGAAATATCAATTTTTATAAATAAAGATGTTATACAACTTATCTGATGGATGCCTCGACTGGGTAGTAAGCTCAAAGAGTGCACTGAATGAAAGCACAACAAAGAAGCGAACCACGTGTGTACAGTCACATCGGAAAGCAAAAGATGGTGTGGTGTCAAAAGTGGGCGAGTGCGTTAAAACAAAAATTCAAAATTTCAAGGTGCACTACAAGCTCGCTAGGGTTAGGATTAGGGTTAAGGTAAGTATTGGGATTAGGGTTAGTTCAGGGTCAGAATTAGGATTACGGTTAGACTTACGGTTAGAATAAGGGTTGTAATTAGGGTCAGGATTAATGTTAGGGCTGCGATTAAGGGTAGATTTAGGGTTGATGTCATATATTTCATTTTGTTTTATCATCCACATTTTCGTGGTAAGTAATCGTCGATCCTCTTACTGGAAACCATAGTAATTAAACCATGGGCTTCTGGGAAAACTGCACAGCAGGATAAGAGAGATAGACGATTCACAAAAAACACAGCTCATCTTCAGTCACTTCGGTGAATGCATGTACAGAAACTAGTCTAACTTAGCAAATTATACTCATTACAACTGGGACGTATTTTTAAGCCATGTGAGAAAAAGATACCCAGTTTAATGTGTTTTCATGCATTTTTTTGTAAATACACGTCATTTTTCATGCAAAAATTCCTCCTTTTTTGATTGGTCAGCTCAAGGACACTCGTGCGTCTACATCCATTTGAGATGCTATTGTTGAACTTTGCCAGCTATCTTTACCACCTCTATCTTCTCCCATGTTCCTGTGAACTCTTGAACTGTTTTCTCTGTATCTTTTACCAACTCTATGATTTTCACTTGTATATCTTTGAGTTTGGGTGATATGAAATATATATTACCCACGAAATCCAAATTTTCTAGGTATGTATTTCCCTTCCAGCGTCTTCTCACTCACCACAGTCTAACAAATCATTCAATACACCACAATCACGAAGGGTATAGATGGTGGTAAGGGGTTTACTTGTCTTACTCAAGTCTTCACTATAAACACCAGTGATCTTCACTGGATGAATTTCTCGATATGTGGCATCAATGATATTTACAGGTGTGTAATTAATATTGATTTCATGCAGAATAGCGATCAATATACTATACTGCATTGTAGCAGAGAATATTCAAACCTTAGAATAAAAATGAAGGTCGGTATAAGTTACGAGAATAATTTAAGTGAATAACTTTATAAATATTGCCAACTAAATACAAAACGAATGCATTTATAAGAGTTATACTTGTAAAACTTATATTAAGGCTTTGAATAACTAATTTCATCATCTCGCCTTCAAGTCTAGTTTCAATTTCTTCAGGTAAATATTCGTGCAATCTAGTCGTGGTTACGTCATAATCAAAAAAGAATAACCCATTTATAATTTATTTAAAAACCTTTACGTGTCAGGTATTGAGAAAAATGAGGTCTACTGTATGTTTAGTAAGTGAACAAAATTCTTCTACATTGCTAAGTTTTACCTTTACATTCACCTGTTCATGTGGGTCTAGCTTTATCTGGTGTATTATCCACTGTTTTCTATTCAAAACATTTTCCGCCATGGTTATAATTCAGAGGATGGAGAAAATAAAGATCCTTCTGAAGCCTTATTCTGAAACACCTGAACAAATATGATCATCGAAACAAAGCCTCGCAAACCAACCTCACAACCAATCACAGAGTATGCAGAAATTTGATGAGGGTAACAGTTATCGTGAGAGAAATTTGACAGACGTTGATTGCTTCACTTATCCAACTAGGAAGCATTGTTTCAACTATAGATAGTCAGACAGCACGGATCAAGATGTTAAAGCCAGCCAGTCAGAATTGGAAACACAAGCAAGATACTTCTTCATCAAACCGAAACCAGTTTGAAAATCGTCTGCTGTCACTCAGCCAACCAGCATAAAGAACAAGAATCGGATTCCGTTCAACACAGATGTGAAGTCAGTCAGTCAGCTCTTCCATGTGGGTCAGAAACTTGCACTGCGTGTCAGTCACGAAAAGGATTTCTAACAGCCTGTGGCAGACTTTTATCAACAGCTGTCCACGTCACTTGCTAGCGACGAACCAAGCAAGAACCGAGTTCTCAATTGACAGAAATGCAAGGGAAAATGTAGATGGATGGATCGGGCATTCGTTGGCTGAGGATGCCGTCGAATGACGTCAAGCTCAATGCAGACCATCTTTGGAGTTGAATTTCAATGAGAATTGACTGGTGGGTCGTCAGTGCGTGGATTAAATGAAACAGATTGTGTGGCGAGGAGTAGCAGATGAGAGATTATGGGCAATCGTAGGGTCACCCAGCTGAAGAGAACGGCAGAGAATAGAAAAATCTGGAGATTTGTTTTTGAAGCCGAATGTTTCGCTTGGAACTTAAGGGAATAATAATAATAATAACAGTTGTCATGAGGTGTAACCTTGCAGGGCATAGCAATAACAAGAACACCACAATATTCCAGCGGTGTAAAAAAGGTTGATGAAATACCCTTAAAACAGCCAAACGTGTAATATCCGGTATGATTATAGCATTCCTCCTTTGAGGAATTTCAAATACCAATTGACCACCTCCAATCTTCCTACTCAAGTATACTGAGACGAAAGGGAGGGAAGTTTATTTTACAATAACTCCTATCCTCACAAGTAAAAATCTTGTCAGAGGCGAACAAGCCAATAGTAATATTTTCATTTCAACCTCATTAACAATACAAAAATATATTTACAAAGAGTTCTTCTCTTCTAGATTTTGTAACCAACCGCAGATTGTGTTTTCTCTACTTCTTAAGTGAAAGCACATTTTAGAAATCAAAGACTACGGTTAAAGCCTGAATAGATGAGTAGTTTTCATTCAATAGATTACCGTATTGAGTAACACCGAGTAGGAATTAACATACAGTCATCTAAGTGTGGATTTAGCACTTAACAGATACTACGAATGACTCTGTATAATGATGGAGATGGCGTGAGGTGGGGGGTGTTAACAAATTTTATGATCGAGAGATTAGTTATGAGTGTTTGTATCATTGTATCATTTCCCAAAGGTCACTTAAGGTATTACATCATCCACTGTGGTCGACCAAAATCTATCACAAGTTCTGCTTGCAAGAGAATTAAACAAATCTCAGGGTTTTATTTGTTTTTTGAATTAAAAATCTAGTTTTGATTTTCTCGGTTGATTGATTAGACCTAAATATTTTTAGTGCGAACGCTTCGACAATGTCTGAGGATTGACTTGTTGTAATTTTGATGGATGCTGACTCTAGCGGCGGAATCCAAAGTATGCGCATTTCATCCTTTTTTGGGACTCGTCAGCCAGATACACTTAGATTCCCAGTGGGTGATTTTGTGTTTCCATTGAGACTCCAACATTTCAGTCCAATCAATCGCGCAGAAAATCAAAACTGAATTGAAGACAAATATTCATTGATGCCTGTTGCACAAGAGGTGGCTGTCGTGGTCCAAATGGTCTAGTGAGTAGTGCTTTAGCGTGTCAAAGGATGGGTACTGCGTTTAATTCTCAACAGGGGGACACTATCACTCACTAGGCATACGGAAACGTCCATCCAAAAAGAGTCGCAAAGAGGATGAAATCCGCGTCCTTGATTCAACACCTGGTTACCACCCACCACAAATTGAATTCCAGCTTTCTACATGTCAACAACTTTTTGGTGCTTTGAAGTTTCTGAGGTGAATAACTTGACTCTTCGAAGTAAGTTTGTTAAGCACCACACTCAACCTTCCCTCTTCCTCCAGTCTTTGGGCTGGCAAGTGAAATAAACACGACACACGCTGAGGGGTTTGCTGTAAGTGACATCACACGCCAGGTTGTGGAGTGGAACTTGAGTGCGAAATAACGAGTTTAACATAAGTCCGAAGGAAACATGTAGGCGATTGTCTGGAGAGGAATAATGAGGGCTTATGGTCAATCGTATAGTCAGCTAAACAAAATACTTCACAGTACACAGTGGAGTGGAAATCTACTGCTCAACCCCTATATTTCCCTCAGAACTCAAGAATAAAATAATGATAATAACAGCATCTAAAATCAGCAGACTTCACGATTTCTTTTATTAAAATTTGAAGTTGGATAAAGAAAAGAATCGAAGGTGTAAAACGGTTTGCAAAATCCTCCCAAATACATTGTACTATGAATGTGCACCAGTATTTGGATATATTTCTTCCAATCTATATGTTTTTATGTCTGAAAACCCTACAAACACCTCTTTGTACTGACCACCGAAAAAAATAATGAGACACACGATCGTAAGATCTAATATCACAGATCACTTCTGTTTGATCTGTATGTATACTGTTTGAACCTGTTGTATTTTATACCTGTGCACTTCAGAGCAAAGATCTAAGCTAACTTAGCATCAAAATCAATCATTCAATGAGTCATTCAACATTAGAGCAGATAAACAAACAAAGAACAGACGTCATTCAAGTAAAAAGTAATTCGATAACAACTATGCTTTTTAATAATCATGTGAAGGATTCAATTCAATAATATATAGCAGTAGGATGAACTACGTTAAAACGTGGGAAATATTATCTATTGATGTTTAATGTTGTGACTTAATACTCTTTCTTCTGCTTCGTGGAATGAATTAAGCTCCGGTGATATTAAAGAAATTAGAATGAAAAACATTTGGTTGGTTGACTAACGGTACTAGACAAGTTCTTGCCGGTCTATTCATCAAATACATCAGAGTCAATTTGTGTCCAAATTCTAATTCACTCACAACCCTGAGTATTTTTGAAACGATTTAGCAATACGTCTTATATTTGTCAGTATGATTCATTTAAACAATTCTCTGTACACATTTGGAAGCTTAACCGTCTGGAATTCCTATAAACCGCTTGTTGTAAACCTTTCTCGGTATTTGAAGTGATTTTTAAACTTCATCTTCTAAGTCTAGGCTAAAGGCGTATTATCGTAAAGTGGAATTACTCCAATGACTCAGTGAACACAATCACTAAACGCTTGTTTACCAGATTTATCAATCATTCAAGGCTGATTGTGAATTATCATTATTCCCTTGAGTACCGAGTGGAACATAAGGCTTCAACAGATCATCATCATTTTGTGCAGTTCCATGCAGTCCTCTTCAGCTGACCATACGATTCTTCATAAACTGTCATCTCCTTCGCCTTGCACGATTTCCTCCGTGTCGCCCTCGAAGTGACGCCAAATTCAAGCAGTGTTTCTGCACGCGATTTCAGTCAGTGGTCTTGCCAGAGTCTGTTTAATTCACCTCCATGTCCTTTTAAATATTGGTTGGAAGATAGGCTCCTGGTTGCATTGTTCTCAGAGTTCCTTGTTGCCTATCCTTATCATCTTCCATTTAGATACCATTTGACCACAGACATGACATGCAATGTCACAAAATGGTCTCCACGCAGTGTGTTCAATCAATCTCCATTTTCTTAGAGTTATTTGTTGAGTAATCGGTTTTTGGTTGCTTCGTCCCAAGAGCCCCTGGATGCTGATTCTCTCTGGTCATCTGATGTCGAGTATGGAACGAAAACAGTTGTCGATAAAAGTCTGCCTCAAGTCTTTATCAACCTCATCCAACAGCTGAATATATGACAATACCGGCCACGTGCCAGGTGATCTAAAACAGGAAACTCAGTGAGGCTTTCGAAGTGAAGACAGGAAGAAGACAAGGTTGCCTGCCTACTATCACCAATAATATTCTTAAAAGTGGTGGACTGGATTATGCGTCAGACTGTGCGCAGTCAGTAATAAGACAGTAATACTCTGAACCGCCGATAAGAAGACTCTAGAAGATCTGGACATGACGGACATTTTATGTCTACTGGCACATAAATTCGGAGACTTACAGTCGAAAACCAACACGTTGGCAGAGGAAGGCGGTAGTGGAGACAAGACTTCAAGTTAACATAGAGAGGTGATGAAAGTACCTATTGACCAACAACAGCAGCAGCAACGAGTGTAAATCACTATCAGAGCAAGAGAGGAGTCACTTCCTTCACTTTTCTAGAAAACATCGTTTCGAATACGGGCATTCGACTTGGAGGACGATGTGGAAACCAGAATTAGAAAGGTGAGACTGACCTTCACTATTCTGAAATCAGTTTGGAGATCTGTTACACTCAGTAAAAAGAAGAAGATTCGGATTTTCAACATCAATGTTAGGTCAGTCGGTTTCTTTACGGGGTTCAGACACTTGACACCCATGTCCAGAAAATCCTTTCAAACAGGCTATTTCAGACGTTAATCGACAGGTGTTTTTGTTCCATATTCAACATCAGATGACCAGATATAATTATAAGCGAGAAACTCTGGCTGGTTACCAACCAACCAAGATCCGATCGCTGAAGAAATATGTAGGAGAAAGTGTACAAGGATGCAGGTGGCATGTGTTGAGGAGGCTATCGAATGAATTCGCGCTCAGTGCACGCTACTGCTCAAATGTAGTCCTAATGGCAAGCGACGAGGTTGTCAACAGTTCGTGGGTGACATGAAGGAGATCGTTCGCTGAGGCGAAGGAAGAGGAGATGAGAAATTATGATCAGTCGTGTGGTCGCACAGCTGAAGAGGCCAGTAGAGAATAGAAGAAAGTGGAGATGTGTTGTAGAAGCTGTAATTTCAACTTAGAACTCTAGGGAATAATAATCGTAAAATAATATATCACCGAATTTCAGTCGTTATTGTTTAATTAAACTACAACCTTCATGCCTAACTTCTCTTGGTAGAATAAAACATGTACGTTTCTTATTTCACTAATTCTATGTGTATAGTTTCTTTTGAGTGTCGCCATTTTTACACCTTGTAATGCGTTGATTTCAATACGGACCCAGATGTGGTGATCACACATAATCACTCCATTAACATATACAACAGCTACCTGTTCTCGCACAGCCCGCATTACTTAAGTAAGTACACAGAACGAAGTGAGACGAAAAACCGAAGTATCATTATTCGTGTAAGTCTAAATATATATTCCCAAAATGAAACAGTGATATGTAAATACGTATGCGTGACAGAATATATCCATAAAACAATAAACCCTTGTTTATCTAACTGGCTCCTGGGTTCGAACCCAGCAGGCGGGTGCGTAATGCTGAAGAGTTCCAAAGTAGGACGAAACAGTTGTCCAGTAATCCCACGTTTTCTAATGATTCTCTAACTAATGTCAGCTCACGACGAAGTCCTGTAATCAATCAAATCCCTACAAACCAACACTTGAACATTGTTTATCTATTTACACATGAATTTCGTACTGTTTGCAGTTGATGAGACGCCTTGAAATAAATTGTGCACTTTTTAAAGTCAAATGATGAATACTGACTAGCAGTGTTCTGCAGAATGCGCGTTTCGCCCCAATTAGGATTCGTCAGTTAGATGTACCTGCGTTCTCTAATCAATCGATGATAAAATCTAAATTGTATATATTTTATAATGAAAACTATTTCATTAGCACCCTAAAACTACAGTGGGATATTTAGAGATGTCATGTGTGCAAGCCTTCTTTGAACAAATAAATGAGTTAACTACGTCATTTGTTTTTACACAATGCAGATAATTAAAATGTATTTTATGAAAATCACTTGTCATCACCGTCATCACAAAGTAGGCTGTATGTCTGTCAATATAACCGAAAATAAGCCTCACTTTAAAGCCATAAATGCAACTTGTTTACACCAAATCAAAACTATAATGAGATATAGTGAGTGTATTGAGTACCTATGAATTAATGGAGTTCGTTGCATCAATAAATTCAGAAGGATATAATGAAGATTATACAAAAGAATGTATACTGAACAAAGAATACTCTTTTCGATAACCTCATCATCATCAGGCTCTACAGTTGTATATATATATTATAGTGAATGAATGAGTTAGTGTTATGAACGATATTAATGTTGTTTAAATAACATCAAATCAATAATAATAATAATGATATCATTGGATTACAGCTAGACAGCATCAACATAAAAGTAAACTGAATATCACATGGGTAAATTAGGAAAGATAATAATACAAATTCATGAAGTTAGACTCTCCACTGAAGGTCAACCAGGACAGTACTATTGGCTGGCTGAACTTGCTTCTTTTGAACACAGAGCACTGGTTGTTTGAGACGAATTGCAATTACCTCTGCTGTTTGGAGCATGCGATGCTTCGATGATTTTGGCAATTTATTTGGCACCCGGTAGATTACAGAGAAGGATTCTTCTCCACTGGCATTGTGGCCGGCCGGTTTGCACTAGATGTTCCAATATCAAATTGTTAATGGTTTTCACTACACCTTTACTTAGCCATAGTGGGAGATGTTCTCGAGCACAAAAATATACAAAATTCTACAAGCTACTCAACGGTAAAGATAATACAAAATTAGTAGAGAAGAATTTTTATCAGACACACTCAAAACGTTAGTATCCGATCGTCTAGTCTTCCATCAGATTTTGCGAAGTATCTGGTCTATCGGATCGAACGCATGTAAAGTGTATGGGTTCAAAAGCTTAACATACCAAACATAAAATAGAAGACATGTGTGATTCATCGTACGTTGATTGGTCATTAGTCACTAACTAGTATCTTCATACGTCTAATCTTTCGGTGTAGATTGAATTCTGTCAGTCAAGTTTGCAATGCTGCCACCACACTAGATCAAATATTAGTCAGTGCTTATAGCTCAATGGTAACATCTCCGACCACAGCACTGGTTGACTTGGGTCCGAAACTCAAGAGGGACATGAGTTCCATCAAAATTGCAAATACGCCTTGCTGACTGGTGAGCTCCGGTCATCAAACACGAAACCTAGGTCCAGCTAGGCTTCCTGCCGATTGTTTCCAACCATCTGATAATTCACTATACTATATATTAGGGAGATAGTTAGCAGACATAATTATTATTCAAGTGAATATAAATGCCTTAAGTTCATATCCTGAAGGACACTTCCAAATTTAAACAAAAAATGCGTGGGTGGAATACAAATATGATTATTTATATAGTTGTTACATTCTTCTTTCTTCTTCTTCAAAAATATCATCAAATCGAAGATTATTGATTTCATTTCACTGAGAACGATGAGCAGACTGGTACCTTAGTTCAAACCTTACAAAAACTGATACTTTGTCATACGATAAATAGTTTCAGTGGTGAAAGAACAAATGTTGTTATCAGATAGGAGGTGTTACAATGGGACCATATTTGTGCACTCTTTCAATCAATACGTTGATAGTTCCTCAGATCATGCAATATATCGATCACTTCATTATTAATGAAAAGTAATTTTGATAAAATTAGAAAATAGAGCATCGAATCAAGAAGGGAATGTGCCCTTGCAAATAAATGGTCCAATCCTGCTTATTCTAACGAATAACCTGCTTCTGGTACTTCGCTGTAAATATCAGGCATCAGTTGAGGTCATTTATGTATAGAAAACGAAAATCCTTTATCGTTCCTTGATATTGTGCTTCAAAACGAGGCTAGATGGAAGAGTCAAGTAAAACATTTTTCATACAAGAATTCCCTTTTATAAATTTGAACAGAGAAAGAACAAACATTGGTGCAGAATAACATGGATTCATTTCATCTCGTTAGTTCTCATCATCTGCCTACAACCTATAATCTTTAATAAATAAAAGCCAGTGTAAAATTTCAACATACTTTTGTCTATCGACAAGCATATTGTAAGAGAGTCATAGTGAGATAAAAATATCAGAATGATAAGGTAGCTGAATTACTACGGTGTAAATATGTATATATATATACATCTTGTTAGAGTGGTAACAAAACATTGGTAACAGTTATGTAGTTAGATAAGAGAAGATCGAAATTTGTTGTGCAAGAGGTCAGATGAAAAGAAGATGATAATGTAACATGGTGATTAGAACTCACGAGGTCAAGAAGAATTACCTCCTAAGGAAGTTCAACAGAATAATGAGAGTGCGGGGAGTTGAGAAGACAAGTTAACGAAATTAGAATACAAGGAGTTATCAAGGGATGAGTCAGCACAGCGACTGGAGTCCAATGACAAATTCATTTGGGACGTATATGTCAAGTTCCAAACGTTTCATTGAAGTAGCTTGAGCAAACCCAAGAAGACATGCGATGTTTCGTCTGTTAATTATTTTGAATTGTGCCAGTGCCTCTACTCGGTATCCTGTGTCTATCAGGTGTTCGGCGATTGAAGAGCCTAAACTTCCTGATCCCCTTAACCAGAAGCTCCCTGGTGAATGTCCGAAGAATCCAATGTGCTCTCTTCTTTCTTTTCTTCAAATATAGCTGGTATACACAGCTGAAAGTAAAATATGAGGGGTACTTGTCGACCTTTGATTACAACAACAAGGAGGTTGTTCACAGTAGAGACACTAGTTTTGCTGCAGGATACATCCTAGACAGGGCTGTGCTCAATCTTTTATTTATGATTCTCATAATATCAGCACCTCTGAATTCGACTTTAGTGAAAATTCGCTTCTTGCTGACCGTAGTTGCATCAGGCTTCTTACAGTTATTCTTGCCATATTTGTTAATGAAGCCTTGTAGGTGACAATTTTCTCTCAAGTATTTCTCGAGCAGAATTATTTCACTGCCTAATTTATTAGGTGAACATATTCTTTTCGCTCTAGAGAAAAGCGTTTTGATCAGGGGTCGTTTGTAACTAACTGGACAGAAGCTGTTGAAATGTGTCTTCACGATATATCGATCTCTCGAGTGTCCTATCCCTTTTTCTCTCCAAGTTTATATTCAGGAAGTGAGAGTTATCCGCGACTTCGTGCTCCATCATGACAATGATGCTCTTATGTGCATGGTTGATTAATCCCAACAGAGTTGAAGCGTGACTCAAATCACTGCACACTTGAGTTTTGTCTGTTCTAGAATGGTCATCTTTCGTAAAACATTTTGAGTCAATTGGCATATAAATTCCAGGTGAGTTTTACCTTTTGTAATTTGATTTTTGATTTTACAACGAGGAAACGTCTCACAGCCAATACTCATATAGAAGAATTCAGTAACTTAACATCGGTGTTGTAAATTCGAATCTTATTCTTTATGTTGAGTGCAGAAGATTTCCAAACTGATTTCAGAGTAGTGAAGGTCAATCTCGTAATTCTGATTCTGAGTTTTCACATCCTCATCATTACGAACTAGTTGTAGTGGAAACGTTGTTGTCTAGGTAAGTGGAGGAAATCACTCCGTTCAAATGTCTCCCGTTAATAGTGATTGGTGTTGGTTGATGATGTTGATGGTGTTGCCGTTGCTGTTGTCACCTTGTTCACATCGAGTCCTGCCTGCACCCCGTACTTGTCCTCACAGTTTGTTGGTTTTAGCCCGTAAGTCTTCACACACATATGAACTTTAATTTGACTAATCCTAATAGTATCAAGTAAGTATGCTGAACAAATTTACATTCAAGGTGGAACATTTCCGAATCAGTCGTGTGAAGTTTGATGACCAGATGCATATTAGTATGCATAAGGAGCAGTTCTAGAAGTGACAACATCTTTATTCTTGATAAACATATTTACATCACAAATATTACACATCCACTGGAAGAGTTTGAGTGGCGTTCCAGGAAGAATTATTATACAATGACTGACAGCTGTGCCATCATAATTGTGTCGGTGTTCCAGTGGTAGAACACTAACCAACCATGAACGTGGTCAGGGGATCGATCCTCGGCAAAAGTACTCCCGAAACCTTGGTAAGTCGGTAAAGAGGGAAGATTGAATGTGAGGCTAGCAAACCCATGTCGTAAAAATAAACGCCACTGCTACCTAAATATCAAATCTCCAACTCTGACGCCCTTTGATCCACTCAGAAAGCTAAGAAATGTAATAAATAATAGTCATGGTAAATTTTTGTCATAACTCTTCTTCTTCTTCTTCTTGTCACTGTTTATGCATTTCGCCGATGAGTGGACTCAATGAGAAAATCAATTTCGCTAATCAAACATAGACTGATAGTCTGAGACCAAAATAAACAATGAATGGGTGGATACCTTTGCACTCAACAACTTCTGACAGAAACGACATTTAAAAACAAACAAAAATTAAGGTGTGATTTGTTTATTCCATCGGTCCGCTGGTTTTTTTGTTGTATCAAAAAGCTTAAGAAACGATGAGATATTAACATACAGGATGAAACTGACTGGCTGACTGGCTGACTAAATTTTTTTTCCTTCACGTTCCCAGTGGAACATAGGGCTTCAAGCTAGTGGCTTGTAGTTTCTGTAGCAGTGTTTATTTTACAGGATGGAGTTGCTAGCCTCATGCCCAACCTTTCCTCTTTACCAGCATTATTTCTGACTTAGCGAGGTTAAGGAGTGCGTCGGTGGCCGGGGATCGAACCTCGGACCATGTGCATGGTCGGCGGGCGTCCTAACCACTATACCACCGACGCTGCCCGACTAAATTAAATAGGATGACATTGACAGGAGTGTGGTTGTTAACATACGCCTCTTAAATTGTTTGAAATGAAAACAATTTTGTAAATAATAAAGCATAGATGCATGCGTGTCTGCATGAATTATAGATTTGTGGATTTATAACATTCTGTCTTTCATTTCTCAGAATAGAGCATTATGCATCATCAAACTGGAAGACATGATAAGATTTTTCTGTGTTTGTGTGGGTGTCTTATATGTTACGCTTACTCGCTCCCTCACTTACTACAGGTAACCAAAGTAACCAACCAAGGTAAACAACATACCGCAGTCATCTCTAATTTCCAATTTTCAATTCACTTCGAGTGGTGAAATTTCATCACCGTTTCCAAAGGCAGACGAAACTACTCACATCACAACATGTGATCCACTTGATACTACAAATGGAAGTCGAGAAAATAAGCATAAATTCAATGTGTCATATGCTATTACTGATTGAATGATATGCATGCTTGGATACCACACACATCATCAAGTATTAGTAACCGCAGCTCCACCCTCCGCATTTAGCTAGTCATATTCTCAGAAGGTTCAGGTGAAGCCGTTCTCTGAGCTGAGTCACACGAGGTACACCACAAATAGTAAGATAGGAAGCTAGCGAACAAAGCGGCTGTCCAGTGTTTACATCACTTCCAAGTGGTTGACCACCGTCTGTTTGATGCTTACACATAATCAAAGTACTTCACTTGCTCTGTCAGCATCCTCAGAAATCAATCACCAATCACAAACGCATAATGGGAATATTGAACGTGATTTTGTTGCACAGTGTCTAAGAAGTAACCCGTTCATCTTAATACATAAGGTAGATACACAGATGACGTAAGAGAAATGAAGCATACTACTGGCTTACCACAAATCATCCATCATCCATCATTCTTCTAGACATTCAAACACAATTGACATATATCCCCTGTTAATAAATGAGTTAAGCTTCAAAGATGATGTCTTTTTCAAGTAGCTGTCAGTCACGCTATATGTTGTGAATTGAGTGAAGTCAGTGTTCATCAATCGTTCATCGGATACCGACTCAGTGGCTACATCATCGATAAGCCACCGTTATATCCTACAGGTCTTGAGTGTATGACCTAAACCAGCTTGTTGTAGTCTGAACACGGGAAATTGATCTATGCCTTCTACTGTATAGTTGGCCTACACTTTCTCGACTTACGTGCAGTCACAAAATGTCTCAACAACAATTAAAAGACCATTTATTCGAGATAAAATTTACGCTGCCATTTAAACATAATAACATACCATAAGCTCAAAAGTACCTTGACAATGATGCTTTAAGTAGCTGTAGAGATCAGATAACTTCCGAGTACAAGACAACAGCAGTAGAAGAAAATTAGTTAATTTAAATCAACTTTTAAGACTCAAGCAGAATATCCACAAAAAGGCAGGAGCAACACCCTGTTAGCGAAGATCACACACCAACAACTCTCGCGGACTGTCGAAAGTTAGAATGACATTCATTTATTAAAACAAAATCGTATGATAAAACAACACATCAATAGCGTCAATCACTAAACCACAAAGATAAGCATTAAAATTAGAAATTGAACAGGAATAGGGACAAATAATAAGGATCCTGTCAATAAAATAATATGTAAACATCAGAATGATGGTATATACAGCCCAGGAGAAGAAAGGATAATAACTGAAAAGTTTCCTGAAATATCCAAATAAGTACCAATAATGAAACTAGATCGTTCAAGAAGGATTTTTCAAACAATTGTTCCGTTACATCACGTTTAATCACCGGTGGGGTGAAGTGATCTCTCCGTACTACTGAACAGTCCAAAACAACAATGAAATAGATGTTCACTTCTCCAACAGTGAAATTCAACACTTCTTTACCCAAAATCACTTTGTCATCCAACTTGAAGTGATATTTGTTGTTGAAAGTAGTTTATATAACTCAGGATCATTGTATGTATTTTACTGTGTATTTGAAACAATTGTAGAATATTCACCATTCCTATAGAAGGCTCACGTTCAATTGCTATAGGAGGATATATTCCAAAACCTTCCCTAGTCAACTATCCTATAGTAGAGAAGGTAGAGTGTGAAAGAGAGAAGTGAGAAATCCCATCCCCCTAAAAATCACTACCACCGGGAATGAAACTTTAAAGTTTGAAGCCACAAATTGCATTCGGAAAGAATCTCTCCATTCTTCAGTTTCATCATCATGAAGTTCATGAAATGGGTTGAAGTGGAAACACCAAATGAAGTGAAGTATAGGGGAATTGAGACAATATCCATTTCATACAAACACCACCATTGAGACTTCCCCTTTTTTCACAGATTTGTTCCCTCCACTTCACCACAGAAATCTATGTGCACGTGATCATGAACGTGGTAAATCAGTGGGGAGAGAGAGGTGTTAAGTCAACGACACTATGTGACAAAGTAAAGGGTAAAATCAAATATTTCTATCCATGAAAATAAACGTGACCCAAATATAAGATTTGGAGATTTTTTGGTTTTAATTCAAAATTCTCCTAAAACTTTCCTTTTTTTACTATGAAATTTAATAATAACAATAAAAGAAGCGAGAAAAGTATAAGACGATTTCGATGTTTACAAAAAGTCAATATTTTCTCACCTTCAACACATTTGCACTACATAATCTTGTAGATAGAAGAGCATAATCGTTTCGAAAAAGATTTCTTAGTGAATTAATTCATTCACAAGTGTGAAGTACATTGCACTCAAGAAATTATTTGAAATCACTCATAGAATTAGAGAATGACATAGTAAATAATCTTAAGCCTAACTTTGTTGCAGATATGTTAGAGAAACCTTACTGTCTTCGCTCTCTCTCTCTCTTTTATATATATATATATATATATATATATATATATATATAGCCTTTTTTAACTGACACCTTTTATTATTCTCTTGGGTTCCGAGGGCAGAATACTGCTTCAACAATACATCTCCACTTTCTTATATTATCTGCTGTCGTCTTCAGCTGCCTGGCCCTACGATTACTATAATTATATTCAATTATTCAAGCATTGGTTTGCATGGATCTAATTGGTTAGTGGATTTCATTCTGAGCTGATATCGGTTAAAGAACCATCGGGAAACCAACGGAGGATACTGAACAGCTGTTTCAATTACCTAGTTTAGCACTCTTCAACCATATCCACCCACCTCCATGTTTTGAGCCTAGGGCTTTCTGATTACAAGGCAAGCTCGTAGATCAATAAGCCATTGGGGCTCGATCCAATGTCCAGTTCATGAATTTCAACTTCTGCCAATTCTTTATATGACACAACCACTAACCAATGTCATCGCTGGCTAGTATTTGTCCTCATACCCGACCTGCTGTATCCCACTGGTTACGACTTTCCACTAGAACCCCAGGTAACCACCTGTCTGAATAGAGCCAGTTACCATTGTGCATTATGTTGAATTTCAAGTGCTCGTTTGCAGGGATTTGATTGGTTTTATGATTTCGTCATGAAGTGAAATAGGGTCTCAGTGGTTTAATGGTCTACGAGCTCGTCTTATAAGCAGAAGCTCATGGGTTAGAACCCTGTCGGTGGGTGCGTACTGATGAAGAGTGCCAAACTAGGAAGAAATGGCATTCCAGTACTTCCAGCTGGTTTTCCAATAGTCCTCTAACCGATGTCAAATCATGATGAAATCCTGGAAAAATAATTACACGTATACTAATCAGCTCAGAAGCTGTGTTTCATATTAATTTCTATTTATTAGATATGTCACACAGTGAAATAGTATTATTTACTGGATGAGGAAGATTCGAACACAGTTAGTTGTTCATAATTACACCATCAATTATAACTACACAACTTCAAAATTGTCTGCAGTAATTACTTCCATACAAAGTAGGAACCTTGGGAAGCTTACGTAGAATTCTCAACAATGAAGGTATAAAAGTGGCTGGCATTCAAACCCACCACAAGCTCACTTAGAAGCAAATTTTGTTAGTTAAAGGATTCTGTGCAGCCCATCAAAATGAAATAATTGAGTTTCTCTTACACCCTGCCTGCAATGATTTTCAGGTCAAATACGTTGATCAGTAAAGTAGAACGGAGACCGTTAGACTAGTGGCGCACAAAGGCATGACAAAATCTAGATTAGTTGACCCAAATAAGATAAGAAATCTGGAGAATAGTTCAGCTACAGTAGGGCATACACTAGAAAAAGATGAGATCATAGTGATAAAATCCAATACAACAAGGTGAAGGGAAAGATTGATACACGGAAACTTTATTTATCGAATCAACTGAAAATATATGCTCTAGGAATGGTTGAACACAAGTCCATCCGGTCATCTGGAAAATTCTTCTACTCCGTATGAAAAATTGGAAAAAATAAAGAAAACTATAAAAGGAAAGCTTCGAAGTTGTATAGTTATAATGGATGATGTGATTATGGACAGTAATGAATTGTGTTCAAAACTTCTTCATCCAGTAGATAATAATACTGTTTCACTAAGTGTGATACATCAAATAAACTAATTAACACGGAATTACATACTACCACAGTATCCAATTTTACTTATACATATTAAATTGATTTTTATTCGTGTAAATATCAGCAATCACAAGTTATTTTCTTATATGCAATAAAAAGAATGTCATCTGTGATTGGTAAGTAAGAGTTTCGTTCGATTAGGAAACGGGTTTATTTACCATTATTCCGTAGTCAATATCCTAGAAGTAATATTGGATGGTTGGAGAAAAATCAGTAGGAAGCTCAGCCTTGAATCTAGGTTCCTTACTTGTTGGCGCTCGCTATTCAGCAACATGCATCTACAACTTTGAAGGAGGCCATCTCTCTTCTGAGATTCAAAGCGGCATCACCCGAGTGTTACATTCAGAGTTGTTATCACTCAGCTATTCAGACTCGCGTTTGATTGGATACACACACTTGACTAATAGAATTCAGGTATTGGTTTTGTAAGGTTTTGTTTGATTGCATGGGGGATTTCACCATGAGCTGACATCAGTTAGAGAACTACTGGAAAACCTGGGAGTACTGGACAGCTGTTTCGTCCTAGTTTCGGACTCTTCATCAGTATGCACCCACCAACAGGGTTCGAACCGAGGACCTTCTGGTTACAAGGCTAGCGAGCTCGCAGACCATTGAGCCACTGGGACCCGATCCAATGGTCTTTGAATCCTAACTTCTGTCAATTCTCTAGCTGATGTCAGCTCATGGTGAAATCCCCCATGCAACCAAACAAAATCCCTACATAACCAATACTTGAAAATTAATCCGATGCTCTTTAGTGACTGTCCCTATTCAGGTATCTAGTTACTTGGTGTTCCAGTGGGAAGCCGCGACCAGTAGGGTACAGCCGTTTGAAGATGTGGCAGTAACTCATCGAAGAATACATTGTGAAGTGGTCGCGCTATGTCGTGAATTGCCAGAAGTTAGGATTCAAGAGACGCTGGATCGGGTCCCAGTGGCTCAATGGTCTACGAGCTAGCTCACCTTGTAACCAGAAAGTCCTGGGTTAAAACTCCTGTTGGTGCATACTGCTGGAGAGTCCCAAACTAGGATGAAACAGCTGTCCAGTTCTCCCAGGTTTTCCAGTGGTTCTCTAACTGATGTCAACTCATGGTGATAGAATTCAGTCTGCATCAAACAAAGGACTAGACACTTCCTATTAGTTACTAGTGTCCAATCAAAGTGACTAATATTATTATTATTATTATCTTCACTGTATGCATACATTAATTGTTTGTTTAAACTCATATTGTCTTTGTGTAAATTTGTTAAAATTGTTTCTATGCATAGACTTAAAAATGTCTTTAGGCTGTAAGCAGTTGATGAGAAGCTAATGATAATATCATTTTATTTTGCACAAACCACTGTTGTTCTTGCTTTATTCAAATTCATAAAGGGGAATAAATGTATGAAGAATCTTCATTCTTGCATACCCGTGGAATTTTTCTTTTTACATGTTCCTGCCTATCAGACTAAAGATTATCACCTTATTTGGAGTTACTTTTTCTAGATCTTTTATTCACCATTATTTCTTCAAACTCCACCAAAGATTACATTATTAGAAGCAGACCGTCCTTTGTTATTGTATCAACGTAATGGTGATAGTGACCGAAGAGGTTATTCGACTTCAGATGATGAATTTGTCGGTTTGAGACTAGAATAATATAATTTATCCGGTAGGTGATAATATAGCGATCTAATTCAAGTTGATTCATTGTTATAATATTTATTGTCAACAGTACGGTGGGAAATTGTTGTGATTCGCAATACGTTAAGATTGAAATAGGGACAAGGATAGCTATTGACCTCTTGAGGGACGGTATTAGCTTTTTTTTTTGATTGTATACTAGTCGGTAACTAGAGTAATGCGTCTAGTCCTTTCTTTGGTGCATACTGAATTCTATTAGGTGAATCGGGAACCCGAACAGCTCAGTGGCAATGTATCTGATTGCTGTACTCCATAGGTGACGCGGGTTCGAATCTCATAAGGGACATAAGTACCAACAAGTACGAAACCTAAGTCAAAGGCTTTCTTCCGATTACATCCAACCATTTAATATTATCAAATCAATGTGCACTGTGGATAGCAAGCTATCTAGAATGATGGCCACATTGCATACCTGACTGATAGAATTCAGTCTGCACCAAATAAAGAAAGGACTATACACATCACACTAACAACTAACTAGTCTCCAATCAAAATATCCTATAAGTACACAAATTAGTGACTTTAATTGATCATATCCACATGAATCCGGTGTCCTCCTCTGTGAAATTACTTAAACATGTAGTAATCAGGTGAATAAAGCATCTTATTCATTCAAACTACAAGAAAAATGAAAATGCTATTGAGTAGCTTGAAAATCCTCATTGAGTCATATGAAAAAGAGAAGACGTTCAGAGAACAGACTTATTTCGGCGGCGAATTCATTCACATAGCTGTACAATCGTATTTATATATAGTTATTTGTGTGTGTGTGTACATGAGGTTTGTCAAGTTTAGATAATTGTCAAGTAATAAAAGAATGATCTAATATAGAAACAAGATTAATCAGACAGCAACTAAAGTAAGATTGAGTTAGTAAGTTAGATGACGTAATATAATTCACTAAAATGTTTCAACTTAGTTCAGGGTAGCAACAGAGGTAATTACAAGTAGAAACTAAGTAGAAGTGGAGACGATAATAATGCCATTTAAATTAGAACTGAAATTGAGCAAATAAATTGGATGACGTAACATAAATGAATGACTAGAAATTGAGTGTTGTTCAAGTCAGTAACAGTGAAAGTGAGGTGTAGTAATTAAATTGAATGGAGGTAGAGAACAAGAAAGTTGAAAATGTAAAATATTACAACTGAGAAGACAAAATAATACCAATGAAGAGACAGAAGAGAAATAAGATTAGGTAGAATTTTCTTGTCGGGTAATAAGATAGATTACGTCCATTGCAAGTGTAGTGATTGAACGAGCTTCTTCTGTATGCAGAGTTCAGGACTTGCTTCTGCAATTTGAACAAGTCTGATTCGTTCACCTTTAGAAAGACTACTTTTTATTCTGTAGACGACTTTGAAGTGTGTCTGGGTTGTAGCTTGGTGTCCGGATTCTATCAGATGTTCTAAGATGGAGCTGCGGAAGGGGGGCATCGTTTTTCTCCTTTGTAAAACCACGTTGGTAAGTGTTCGGTGATATATTGGGAAAGCAAACGCTGGGTACGGTACGCGCACATACACACACTAATAATTATATATAAATGCGATTGTACAGCTATGTGGATGTATTTTGATGTGTTTTTGTTCTCTGAGCTGGATAGTTAGTTTGCGAAGCTTTCATCACCTTACTGGGTGACATCTTCAGCGCATACTTCAAATTGAAGTATGCGCTGAAGATGTCACCCAGTAAGGTGATGAAAGCTTCGCAAACTAACTATCCAGCTCAGAGAACAAAAACACATCAAAATACATCCACCTGAGCTACAAATCTTCTCTATCATATCTATGTGGATGTATTCTCTGAAAATGCTATTGGTTTGTATGGCATTTCATAAAAATTGATTTCTATGTGAATCGAATATTTTCTTAAAAATAGTAAACCTTATTAGCTAATGAGTTATTCTATATATACTGAATAATCTTTAGAGCCTGTATTTCAAGTCAAGTCAATCTCACATAAATGTGTAGAAATCAAACATACTGTGAGGTAATGTGTGACCAATCAATACTATCTAACTTAACAATATTATGAAAATGTGTCTATAATTTGAATTTATTTTGTTACAATATATATACACGAATGAGTTGAATATCTATTGATTGATTGATTGATCTCTTGCTTGTTCATTTTCATTTAAATATACACACATTGCTTAAATTAGTTATAAAACGTCAGTTTGATTGACGCCTGGATGAATAAAACCCAGCAGTAATAGACTTTGAATTTCGCGCCCAATGATTGACGTCAAAGTAAACTTAAATTTCTTTGTTGTTGTTGCTGTATTTTTTTAGATTAAGAAGATTTAAACTGTATTTCAGTCAGGAATATGTTACACCCTAATGTAGATACAATAATAATGCTCATTTTTATTTTATTTTTAAATCTACTTGTACTGAAATAATTGTCATCTCTGTATTTATCTCAATCAAGCGGTGGATTTTTTCCTTTACGTTCCCCAGTGGAACATAGGGCACCTTCAAGCTAGTGCCTTGAAGTTTCTGTAGTAGTAGGGTTGCTAGCCTCATGCCCAGCCTTTCGTGTTTACCAGCATTATTTCTGGCTTAGCGAGGTAAAGGAGTGCGTCGGTGGCCGGGGATCGAACCTCGGACCATGTGCATGGTCTATGAGGGCCCTAACCACTATACCACCGACGCGGTGGATTGGAAAGTCAAAGTCAGCTAATTGGAGTAGTTTAATACTACACCCTTTAACAATGGGGCTTATTGGAGCGTTACTGTGTTCATGTAATGATTTAGATATTTGAGACTGAATAAGGTATTGGTAAACATTTTCATCAGGTGTTTATTTAGACCGATACAGAGAGAAAACCAATGAAAAACCATTAGGGCGTACTGGACAACCGTTTCGTTAGAGCTTAATACTCTTTGGCAGTACGCAGCCACCACAGGGGTTCGATCCCAGGACCTTCTGGTGAGCTAGCTCGTAGACCATTAAGCTACTGGGACCCGATCCAATGGCCAGCCAGCCTACGGATTCTAACTTCTGTCAAAATAGGGCTCATTTGAACTGAGTGTCTATTTTGACTACGGCCAATATCATCTTTCAGCTAATAAGTTAATTACTAAATTATCTACGCCATGTATGATGTAGCACGGTAAATAACTGTCTTGAAATTATTAGTCTAGAGTTTTCATTATTCAACAATGGATGCTAAACTACATTGAATAAACAGACTGGTGCATGCTTGCATGAACGCATTCTAGTTAGCTAAGCGGAAATCTCTCCTTTTTTTTACTTCACGTTCCCAATGGAACATAAGGCTTCAAGCTAGTAGCTTGAATTTTCTGTAGCAGTGTTTATTTTACAGGATGGGGTTGCTAGCCTCATGCCCGACCTTTCCTCTTTACCAGTCTCATTACTGGTTTAGCGAGGTGAAGGAGTGCGTCGGCCGAGGATCGAACGCCAGACCATGTGCATGGTCGGCGAGCGTCTTAACCGCTATACCACCAACGCACCAATCTCTCCTTACTTCCCTAAATTTCTGATTACGAAATATATTTCATATTTTAGATGATCAATTTGTTGTTGTCGTTCTGATTTTGCTTCATAAGAGATCTCTGGCCAATAGCAACAGCAACAACAACAGACAGCAATCAGCATAAATGGGAGGAATCTGAAAGAAACAACCTCCTTTACCTACCTACCTAGATGGGAAGCATCGTTTCAACTACAGGCAGATTGAAATGATGAGGATATGAAAGCGAGGGTCGGGAAAGCAAAGCAAGCTTTCATTGCTCCTAAATCTGTATGAAGACAGATCAGCAGCACTCAGCATGAAAAATGAGGTCCGGATTTTTGAATCCAATATGAAGTCAGTGCTACTTACTACACGGATGAGAGACTTGGCGCGTCACGAAGGGCACTTTGAACAAACTACACACCTACATCAACTGGTGTCTTCTCTCAATACTATTCAAGACCAGATGGTCCATCAGAAAAGATCAGCAATAGGGAGGGATCTCTCGCAATAAACCTACCAACCAGGAATCAACTGTGCAAATATTATGCAGAAAGAAATAAAGGTGGATTGGCCATCCTCTGCAAAAAATATAAAGTGAGTGACATCACACGCCAGGCCATCACTCGAGTAGAATCCGAATGGGAAGCGGTGAGTTGATTGTCCAAACTGAAGATTAGGTAGCCAACCAGAAATGACTAAAGAAAACGAACTGTGGAAACCAACCAATCAACCGTCCAAGAGCCTATCGCCAAAAAGTAAACAGATTGAATTCTGGACGGATTGGATTCACGCAAGCACGCACATGCTGAGGAAACCTTTATGTGGCATCACATTCCAGGCCCTGAAGAGGATCCCAGTTGGAAAATGATGAGTTGGGCATGAGTTCGAGGTCGACATGAAGGTGATTGTGGAACCAATTAAAAAAAGACTGAAGAGAACAAAGTAAAACACAGGTGGCCTAAAGAAGTCTTATAATCCAATCGGATATCAAGTAGATAATAATTATATAATACAGTGACTAAACATCTCTTGAAGACTACAGCCAATCTGAAAGAGCTTTTAAAAATGGTCATCAGTCGTATATCTACAAAATCTCATCGCCTTATTTATTTATTCCAGATCAAAAGTTCATCATTTACCATTATTAAGCACCATAATGAATGACTTCATTTGCTGACCATTATAAATAATAAAAAACGACACGCTTAGAGTACATTTCACACAAGCAGTATCATTTAAAATATCTATTTAAACTATGATAGTAAAATAAAGGACCATTGTCGTTTGCCATTACCATAAATCGTTTAGTCATTCATGAAGGAGTACTTACAATTCAATTCTTTATTAAGTATTTGTTCACAGGACAGTTAGTGCAAGGAAGAAGAATGAAATAGTCATAGTTATCATATTCACTTCAATGATGTCGCCACACTATCAGGAGAATGCCATCTGGAATCTCAAATTCACACTTACTTGCCTCGGAGAAACAGAAAGATGCAAGTCCATTCTCTTTTCTGAATATATTTCCAAATGCCTGAAGGCTAAACGTCTTCAATTACTCATCAGAATTTCAACTGGATTCATCATTATCAACAAACAAAGAAATTCAACTTTACTTCAGTTCGTTGAATCTGTCTCAATCTAACCATTCAAACTCACTTACTTGTGATATAATTCTGTGACGGTTTCCAGGGATTTTACTGCTTACAGAATTAATCATCACCAGGTGATATCAGTTAGAGAAGCATTGAAAAAACGAGAAGGGAGCACTAGGCAACTGCTTTTTCCCTTTCTGAGACCTTTTATCAGTACGCACCTATTGATGGTCGAACCCAGGACCCCCAAATTACAGTCATACAGCCACTGGAATCCTATTCAAAAGCTCATGAATTTCAACTTTTTCTGATTAGCGTCCTGTTTTTCGTCTTCTTTGTCCCAATGGCTGAATGGTATACGAATTCGCCTTGTAACCGGAAGGTCCTGGGTTCGAACCCCCTATGGGTTGGGTGCGTACTGCCGATGATTCTAACCCCATCCTGTAGAAATAAATACCGCTACAGAAACTTCAAGCCTTTGGCTGAAACCAATCCAAATTAAATTGATTTAATATCGATTTTGAGTGCATATTATGAATACTTGATATTTTCTTTTTTCTTGTAAGTTACTGAAAAATTATTTTTGTATTTCTTAAAGGCAACTAATGAAACCTCTCGCATATTCTACTAAACTTAAGATAAATAATCAGTTTCTTTTTGAATCAGACATTGAGAAGACAAATTTCGCGAGATGATATCGTCATTTCGTAGTTTCTTTGCGATACCTTCACAACTAACATGGTTCATAATAATAATAAAATAAAATGCATGACAATTACTCAGTTATATAAAACAAAACTGCATACTAATGACCAATCATACATATTTAAATAGGTAAAGTAGTACATGGTAGGCTAGGCCAAGATTGAAGTCTATTGTTTTTTGTACGTATAGTTTAGGATGCATGTGATGATTAATCCAAAGTGCTTTCATTACTTTCAATAACCTTCAATTAGAGCTACGTGAAATAATTGTGAAGCAGTCATTCATGTTGATTTTGTGACCTTACATTAATAAGTACTGTGTAATGGATGATGATGACGGATTTCTATTCAGATTAATAATTGCATTGGGATTTTCTGTGTGTTTTAATAACTAATTTGGAAAATGTTCCTTTTGACGACATTGAGACAGTCTATTAGTTCTACCTATATAGGTATCACTGCAGCTGCAGGTGAACTTGTAGATACAGTTTAAAGTAGAGTCTACAGAATTTTGTCCTTTAATCGTAGGTACAGGGATCGAAAATGCTTTTACGAGTTGACTACGAATTGATATCAGTTAAAGAACTATTGAAAACCAGGGAATACTGGACAGCTGTTTCATCCTAATTTGGGAATCATCGGAAGTACTCACCCGCTGACAGGGTTCGAACTCAGGACCTTCCGGTTACAAGGCAAGCTGGCTCGTATACCATTGAGCCAGTGGGACCCGATTCAATGGACAGTGCATGAATTCTAACTTCTACCAATTCGTGATTTAGCGCGACCCTAACCATTGTCGTTGGTGGGACATCCATCCACACACGTGACATCTAATTTGACCTCACTGGTCACGACTCCTTACTAGAACTCACTCCAGGAAACTCCAAACTGTAGCAAGTCACTAGCGAGCATCAGATTAATTTTCTATAGTTTGGTTTGTAAGGGTTAGTTATGTTTTTACGAGGATGGAGTTTCCTGGAGTTCTAGTGAGAAGTCGTGACCAGTGAGGTCAAATTAGATGTCACGTGTGTGGATGGATGTCCCACCAACGACAATGGTTAGGGTCGCGCTAAATCACGAATTGGTAGAAGTTAGAATTCATGCACTGTCCATTGAATCGGGTCCCACTGGCTCAATGGTATACGAGCCAGCTTGCCTTGTAACCGGAAGGTCCTGAGTTCGAACCCTGTCAGCGGGTGAGTACTTCCGATGATTCCCAAATTAGGATGAAACAGCTGTCCAGTATTCCCTGGTTTTCAATGGTTCTCTAACTGATATCAATTCGTAGTCAACTCGTAAAAATACAACTAACCCTTACAAACCAAGCTATAGATGGAAAATGTTCTGGATGTGAGGGAAGACATGCGGCGTAGAATGTGCGTTTGATCCCTAACCGAAATCTTTCAGCTGTCAACTGTATAATCTGGTCACCCTTAAATCCGTTTCTTTTTGTTCGATTTGTCACTGATGATTATGCCATCATATTTCACTCACATTTGTTTCTGTAATTAGAAATTGATAAAAGGTTTAGGGCGGGAAGATATTTTTACAGCAGTCAACTAAGAATGTACAAAAAAGTTTTAACATACTTGCAAATTTTACATGTTGTCAGTTGACAGAAAGTTCAGCAATTAGTGAACAGTGCTCAGAAAATTGTGCTTATATAGTTTTTACACAGGCAGTTCAAGTTTAAACAAAATAAATATATGCATACAATGGCAAGGGAGTTGAGTAATAAAGACGAGAGATGCGTAAGAGGCTGAGTGACTAATAAATTAGGTAACAATGTACTGAGTGCAACTCAAATCATTGAAACAAGATACAAACAAAATCGCAAATTATAAAAGGGGGTGAGGTTAAGGACAAAGATTACACCATCAAATGAAGGAGAGAATAAATACATCCAGTTACCAGGGCAAAGAAAGACTAATAACTGCTTCTATCTGGTCACATAAATCTGGTTTTAAGCGTTTGATAGAAATTGATTCGGCAAACTTGAGGAGAATCGAGCTCCTTTATTTATTAATAACTTTAATAGATTTTGCGACTTCCACTAATGACCCATATTGAGGAGATGTCTGCTAATAGCGCTATTATAAGAGTTTGTTCCCTTGCTACGTAGGCTTTTCGACACATGTTCATAAAATCGGAGTTGTGTTCTTCTTTCTACTCTGTTCTGCCAATGTAACTGCTCCTGCAGATACACGAAAATTTGTATATACACGATTGGAGTTAACATGAGAAGGGTATCTGTCGACTTTTGACTGTACCAAAGAGCATGTAAAATTTGTCTAGCATAATTCTAACAGAAAATAGAATATTCCAAAGATTTCTTTTCAACAAGTAATCGTCTAATTCTATGAAAAAATAAAAATTTTTAAATAATTTTTCCTTCACGTTCCCAGTGGAACATAGGGCTCCAAGTTAGTGGCTTGAAGTTTCTGTAGCAGTATTTATTTTACAGGATGGGGTTGCTAGCCTCATGCCCAACCTTTCCTCTTTACCAGGATTATCTCTGGCTCAGTGAGGTAAAGGAGTGCGCCGGCCGGGGATCGAACCCCGGACCATGTGCATGGTCGTCGAGCGTCCTAACCGCTATACCACCGTCGCACATTCTATGAGTGATTTCAAATTATTTCATGAGTGTAATGTAAGCATTTCATACTTTTGATTGAAGTCATATTGTAAGAAGAAAATCTTTATTCGATAAGATTGATTTACATACTACCTAAATGTTTTGAAGGTGTGAAAATACCGATTTTCGGCTAAAGTTGAAGTCGTTTTTTTTAAAATTCTTTTTCGTCTCTTTCTGTTGTTATATTGACTTCATGGTCATATGGAAAACGACGTTTAGACGAAATGTCAATACACGTAGAGCATTGGAAATCTATGTGTGGGTCACGCTCCTGTTTCATTGGTAGAAATATTCGATTTATGAAATATTCCCATTCGAACATTAATAGACAGAAGACCAGTAGTTCAGCGAAGAGTCTCTTTTCGATGGTGAATTCATTTTCATAGCTGTACAATGGCAAATATATATGGTTGTTTTGAATGTGTGTGTGTGTGTACATTAAATTTGTCAAAACAAAAATACAATTAGTAAGTTCAAATGGATTGGATGTTAATATAAGAGGGTAGTAATCAAAGTGATGAGTTGTCACAAGCGATTGTTAAAGAAGAGTTACGTAATATTGTCAATAGTTTGGTGAAAGAGTTGTGCTCACAGTGTACATGGGAACAAAATAACATACGGATTTACGCTAGATTTTTGAGTAGTTAGTAAAATAAGCATACAGACAAAAGTGAATTCGAATCAACGGAGTTGTTACCATGCGAGTAGAAGTGGTTGAATAATTTTCTTTTATATGCATAGTTCTGGTTCTACTAACTGAATGGCTAGGGCTTCTGTAATGCAAAGAAGACGGAAACATATTGTCTTTGGAAGGTTGTTCTTCACTTTGTAGATTACTTTGAAGGAGGCATTTGATGTTGAGATGGAATGACCAGTGTTGATGATTATTATTATTATTATTATTATTATTGTATCCTTTAGTTCCTAGAGGAACATAGGGCTTCAGCTGCGCACCTCCATTGACTTCGGTTTTCTGACAACTTTTTCACCCTGCTCCAGGTCTGTCCACATGCTTTCATCTCCTCCTCGCATGACCTCCTCCAAGTCACCCTTGGACGACCAACTCGCCGCCTCCCTTTCGGGTTCCACTCGAGGGCTTGTCTAGTGATGTCACTTGATGGTTTCCTCAGCGTATGGCCAATCCATCTCCATTTCTTTCTGCCTATTTGTTTCACAATCGGTTCCTGATTGGTTCGCTCCCAGAGATCCCTGTTGCTGATCTTTTCTGGCCATCTGATCTTGAGTATTGAGCGGAGACAGTTGTTAATGAAGGTTTGAAGTTTGTTTGAGATGCTCTTTATGACTCGCCAAGTCTCTGATCCGTATAGTAGCACTGACTTCACATTGGAGTTGAAAATCCGGATCTTATTTTTGATGCTGATTGCTGTTGACCTCCACACAGATTTGAGAGTAATGAAAGCTTGTCTTGCTTTTCCGATTCTGGCTTTGATGTCCTCGTCAGTTCCGCCTGTAGTTGAGACGATGCTTCCCAGGTAGGTGAAGGAGGTTGTTTCTTTCAGGTTCTTCCCATTTATGCTTATTGTGGTCTGTTGGTGTTGTTGATGTTGGCTAGGAATCTTCATCATCTCTGTTTTATCTATGTTCACGTGAAGTCCTATCTTTGATGCTTCTTCTGCCAACTTGTTACTTTTCACTTGCATATCTTCCAGTTTATGGGAAATCAGACATATATCATCGGCGAAATCCAGATCCTCCAAGTCTTTTGTGTCAGTCCATTTTATGCCTGTTCCCTCGTTGGTTGCCGTTGTCTGTCGCATTATCCAATCAATTGCAATCAGGAAGATCATTGGTGATAGTAGACAGCCTTGCCTCACTCCCGTCCTCACTTCGAAGGCTTCCGTAAGTTTCCCGTTGTGGATTACTTGGCATGCAGCATTGTCGTATAACTGTTGGATGAGGTGTATAATTGTCGATGGGACCCCGTAGTAGCGAAGTAGTTTCCAAATGACCTCTCGATCGACGCTGTCGAAGGCCTTTTCAAAGTCGATGAAGTTGAGATAGAGAGGTGACTGCCATTCCAAGCTTTGTTCAATGATGATCCGTAGAGTGGCGATTTGATCAATACATGATTTGTTTCTCCTGAATCCAGCCTGTTCCGGACGAAGTTTTTCATCTAGGGCTTGTTTGATTCTCTCCAGGATGATGCGACTTAGTATCTTGCTTGGAATGGACAGAAGCATAATTCCACGCCAGTTTTTACATTGACTTAAGTCTCCTTTCTTTGGAAGTTTGAATAAGTAACTGTTCTTCCAATCCTCGGGTACTTTGCCCTCTTTCCACACCTTCTCCAGTAGTGGTGTCATCAAGTCCGCTGTTGTCTCTGGGTCTATTTTCAAAGCCTCTGCTGGGATTCCATCTGGTCCCGGTGTTTTCCCAGTTTTAAGCATCTTGATTGCATTCAGGACTTCTGATTTCGTCGGGGGGTCAGTGTTCACTGGTAGTTCTGCTTCCGTTGTTGGTATTGCTGGACGTGTTGTAGGTGGCGGACGATTTAGAAGTCTTTTGAAGTGTTCAACCCAGTGCTTTCTCTGTTCCACCTCTTTGGTGATTGACTTTCCATTGTCGTCCTTTATTGGCTTAATCTGTGTCGAACGTTTGCCCGAAAGGTTCCTAGTTGTTTGGTAGAGTGTGGCGAGGTCTCCTTTGCCTGCAGCTTGTTCTGCTTCGTTTGCCATGGTTTCATAATATTTTCTTTTGTCTTCCCTGGCACTTTTCTTCACTCTTTTGTTCAGTGTATTGTAGCTTGCATTCAGCTCCTGTTTTTGTTGCTCGTCCGTGCACTGGATAATCTTTTGCTTCACTGTCCTTCTCTCTTCTATTAGTTTCCAAGTGTCCGTAGTGAGCCACTGTTTGTCCTGTCTCTTTTTTCTGCCTAGAATTTCTATGCAGGTTTGGCTCCACACCGTTTTCAAGTTGTTCCAGTGCTTTTCAACGCCGACCTCTTCGCTAGTGTTGATTTGTGTCTCGGCTTTGTCCTTTATGCTTGCAATGAAGATGTCCTTTGTAGCCTGGTCCTTCAGCTTTTGAGTGTTGAACTTGGCTTGTGGTCTATCTGCAGCTCCTGATTCCCTGAAAGCTTTTAATTTGATTTGGATTGTCCCTTGTACGAGATAGTGGTCTGAGCCAACGTCTGCTCCTCTTCTTGCTTTTGTGTCCAGTAGGCTGCGCCTCCACTTCCTTGAGATTGAGATGAAGTCGATTTGGTTTTTGGTTTGCCCGTCTGGTGACACCCATGTAGCCTTGTGGATATCTTTGTGCTTGTATACACTGCCACCAATCACCAGTTCGTTGAAGGCGCAGAAGTCGGCGAAGAGTTCTCCGTTTTCATTCATTTCTCCTAGAGCTTCTCTACCCATGATGAGTTCCCTTCCCGTATTGTCTGGTCCCAGTTTGGCGTTCATGTCTCCCATTAGTATTTTCATGTCGCCAGCTGGAGTATTGTCCATTGTTGCCTGTAGTTGCCTGTAGAATTCTTCTTTCTTCTCGAGGTCTGCGTTGTTTGTGGGTGCATAACATTGTATGATTGACACTTTCCTTCCTTTGGAGTTGAACCTGGCGGTCATTATCCTGGACGAAATCGCCTCCCATTGTATCAGGGCTTTCGTTGCCGTTGGTGACATCATGATAGCCACGCCCTCGGTGTGCGTGTGGTTATCTTCTGGGTGACCGGAGTAGATCACTGACTCACCTGTTGACAATTTGGTGAGTCCACTCCCATTCCATCTGCTCTCACATATTCCCAGCACTTGTATTCCGTATCTTTTCATCTCGTTGGCGATCTGGGCAGCTTTCCCAGTCTCGTACATAGTTCGGACGTTCCATGTTCCTACACAGACTTTTTCTTTTGGTGCAAGGAGGTTCAACATACTGAAGTTTCTGTAGCAATTTTGTTTACAGGGTGGGGTTGCTAGCCTCACGCCTGAGAAAAGAATGATTACATTAAGTAAAAGTTTAGAGAGAAGCAACTTTTTGGGTTGCTCCCCTCAAAATCAGAAAATAACGGACAAACAATGAGAACAACATCAACAAAGGAAACAGTTCACAGAAAAAAGGGCAAAAAGCGACGACAACTATACAATAAGACAACATGCAATATAGTTCAGTACATTAACTAAAATGATATCTTAACCATAAACTCACTGACTTGGAGCAACTTGAACATATAAATCCAACAATATATACAATTATAGATGTGTTTATGTTTAAAAATTCCACAAATCCAAACAGTGAGTTATGTGTATTATCTGTCAATAAGATTGTATTTTTTTGGATTCAGTGTTCGAAAGGTACGGCTTTCTGAAATGAACTAAAACACATGTTGACATGGTTGGCAACAAGTTTGGGACGTCCCACCTAAGCATTCACAAGCACTCAGATCAACCTCTGTTCTCCTTCCACTGTCTTTAAAACACGCGGTCGGGTCCTTTTTCCAGTGTTGATGAGATGTTCGATTATTGCACTCCTTATACCGCCACTACTTCCTTTCTGCAGCCACGCTGGATAGTGTTCTTTGACCCTTTTTGACAGAATGCGCGTTGAACGACCAATGTACCTGGCTTCACAGCAACAGGTGAACTGATATATATATATATATATATATATATATACGCATAGAAGTGGTCAGGTGCGGGATTTTGTCCTCTGGGCTTCTGCAGATCAGCGGGCGACTGGAAAACACTACTCTCAATATTGCTGTAGGGAAAGGTCTTCTTAAAGAAGTCGAAATTCTGCTCATAAGGACATCACTGAGTAGGTCACCTTTGAAGTCAAGGTTCATATAAAGTATCTTTTTTCGCACGGATGGTGTCTCTTGCTTTTGAATTTTCTGTTTGATGTTTTTGTCTACGAATTTTGATGGATAAACGTTTTGTAGGAAGATTTCTTTCAGGAAGTTTAGTTCTTCTTCCAGGGTATCAGGAGTGCAGATGCGTCAGACGCGAGTGGCAAGAGATCTAATTAGGTTTCTTTTTCGATTGATTGGTTCCCAGCTGTAGAAGCTTGTCAGTTGATCTTGTATTTTATTGATTCACAAATGTTGTCATTGACTCTCTCTCTTTCTCTCACTGATGCAATTCCTTCATGATTACGTGTACATAGATTTCAAAAGGAGTGGAGGGGAATAAAGCAGTAAAGATAGTAAAAATCCCAATGGTCGTGTTTTTGTGCGAAATGGACATTGATTGAAGTTATTTGACTTCACTTCATTTAGTGTTGTCCTTGCAAACCCTTTCATCAACTTCATGATGAAACTGAACTGATGAATAAATTCATTCGTTACATTTCGAATGAAATGCATAACTTCAAACTATGTGGTTTTGTTAACAGTGTCATTCGATTTCTGGATAATGAGATTTCTCATTTCTGTCTTTCATTCAACCTTCCTTCAATATACGATATTAAAGTAGGCAAGTTTATGGAGTATGTTATTTGGGAAACGAAACTTTCACCTCCTCCATAGTTGGTTAGTATACTTCCATTGAATTAATGACACAGTAAAATACAGATAGTAATCATTAGTTATATCAACTACTAACAACAAAAAATGACATCATTTCAAGTTTGAAAACAAAGTAATTTGAAGTAGAGAAGAATTGAATTCCAGTATTTTAGTACTGGATGATTGTTTCTTTCAGTTGTTTGTGACCATTATGTAGTGATCAACCACTACCCCCAGTCAATCGCCAGGACTCGAACCGAGGATTTTCTTCAGGTTACTAGATAACGTCGTCGACTGTTCAGTCACTGAGATGGAATTCAATAGGCGGTCTATGAAGTCTAACTTCATCTAATTCACGATGTATAACGTGACTGACAGTTACTTGAAAAAGACATCATCTTTGAAGCTTAACTTATTTATTAACAGGGGATATATGTCAATTATGTTAAATGATGGTGTAGATTTTATCTCAAATAATAGTCTTTTAACTGTTGTTGAAACATTTTTTGACTGCATGTAAATCGAGAAAGTGTAGGCCAACTATACAGTAGAAGGCATAGATCAATTTCCCGTGTTCAGACTACAACAAGCTGGTTTAGGTCATACACTCAAGACCTGTAGGATATAACGGTGGCTTATCGATGATGTAGCCACTGAGTCGGTATCCGATGAACGATTGATGAATACTGACTTCACTCAATTCACAACATATAACGTGACTGACAGCTACTTGAAAAAGACATCATCTTTGAAGCTTAACTCATTTATTAACAGGGGATATATGTCAATTGTGTTTGAATGTCTAGAAGAATGATGGATGATGGATGATTTGTGGTAAGCCAGTAGTATGCTTCATTTCTCTTACGTCATCTGTGTATCTACCTTATGTATTAAGATGAACGGGTTACTTCTTAGACACTGTGAAACAAAATCACGTTCAATATTCCCATTATGCGTTTGTGATTGGTGATTGATTTCTGAGGATGCTGACAGAGCAAGTGAAGTACTTTGATTATGTGTAAGCATCAAACAGACGGTGGTCAACCACTTGGAAGTGATGTAAACACTGGACAGCCGCTTTGTTCGCTAGCTTCCTATCTTACTATTTGTGGTGTACCTCGTGTGACTCAGCTCAGAGAACGGCTTCACCTGAACCTTCTGAGAATATGACTAGCTAAATGCGGAGGGTGGAGCTGCGGTTACTAATACTTGATGATGTGTGTGGTATCCAAGCATGCATATCATTCAATCAGTAATAGCATATGACACATTGAATTTATGCTTATTTTCTCGACTTCCATTTGTAGTATCAAGTGGATCACATGTTGTGATGTGAGTAGTTTCGTCTGCCTTTGGAAACGGTGATGAAATTTCACCACTCGAAGTGAATTGAAAATTGGAAATTAGAGATGACTGCGGTATGTTGTTTACCTTGGTTGGTTACTTTGGTTACCTGTAGTAAGTGAGGGAGCGAGTAAGCGTAACATATAAGACACCCACACAAACACAGAAAAATCTTATCATGTCTTCCAGTTTGATGATGCATAATGCTCTATTCTGAGAAATGAAAGACAGAATGTTATAAATCCACAAATCTATAATTCATGCAGAC
The DNA here is from genome assembly GCA_944472135.2 of Trichobilharzia regenti. NCBI lineage: Eukaryota > Metazoa > Platyhelminthes > Trematoda > Strigeidida > Schistosomatidae > Trichobilharzia > Trichobilharzia regenti. The sequence continues at coordinate 80,078,628 of OX235265.1, read as the reverse complement.
ACGCATGCATCTATGCTTTATTATTTACAAAATTGTTTTCATTTCAAACAATTTAAGAGGCGTATGTTAACAACCACACTCCTGTCAATGTCATCCTATTTAATTTAGTCGGGCAGCGTCGGTGGTATAGTGGTTAGGACGCCCGCCGACCATGCACATGGTCCGAGGTTCGATCCCCGGCCACCGACGCACTCCTTAACCTCGCTAAGTCAGAAATAATGCTGGTAAAGAGGAAAGGTTGGGCATGAGGCTAGCAACTCCATCCTGTAAAATAAACACTGCTACAGAAACTACAAGCCACTAGCTTGAAGCCCTATGTTCCACTGGGAACGTGAAGGAAAAAAAATTTAGTCAGCCAGTCAGCCAGTCAGTTTCATCCTGTATGTTAATATCTCATCGTTTCTTAAGCTTTTTGATACAACAAAAAAACCAGCGGACCGATGGAATAAACAAATCACACCTTAATTTTTGTTTGTTTTTAAATGTCGTTTCTGTCAGAAGTTGTTGAGTGCAAAGGTATCCACCCATTCATTGTTTATTTTGGTCTCAGACTATCAGTCTATGTTTGATTAGCGAAATTGATTTTCTCATTGAGTCCACTCATCGGCGAAATGCATAAACAGTGACAAGAAGAAGAAGAAGAAGAGTTATGACAAAAATTTACCATGACTATTATTTATTACATTTCTTAGCTTTCTGAGTGGATCAAAGGGCGTCAGAGTTGGAGATTTGATATTTAGGTAGCAGTGGCGTTTATTTTTACGACATGGGTTTGCTAGCCTCACATTCAATCTTCCCTCTTTACCGACTTACCAAGGTTTCGGGAGTACTTTTGCCGAGGATCGATCCCCTGACCACGTTCATGGTTGGTTAGTGTTCTACCACTGGAACACCGACACAATTATGATGGCACAGCTGTCAGTCATTGTATAATAATTCTTCCTGGAACGCCACTCAAACTCTTCCAGTGGATGTGTAATATTTGTGATGTAAATATGTTTATCAAGAATAAAGATGTTGTCACTTCTAGAACTGCTCCTTATGCATACTAATATGCATCTGGTCATCAAACTTCACACGACTGATTCGGAAATGTTCCACCTTGAATGTAAATTTGTTCAGCATACTTACTTGATACTATTAGGATTAGTCAAATTAAAGTTCATATGTGTGTGAAGACTTACGGGCTAAAACCAACAAACTGTGAGGACAAGTACGGGGTGCAGGCAGGACTCGATGTGAACAAGGTGACAACAGCAACGGCAACACCATCAACATCATCAACCAACACCAATCACTATTAACGGGAGACATTTGAACGGAGTGATTTCCTCCACTTACCTAGACAACAACGTTTCCACTACAACTAGTTCGTAATGATGAGGATGTGAAAACTCAGAATCAGAATTACGAGATTGACCTTCACTACTCTGAAATCAGTTTGGAAATCTTCTGCACTCAACATAAAGAATAAGATTCGAATTTACAACACCGATGTTAAGTTACTGAATTCTTCTATATGAGTATTGGCTGTGAGACGTTTCCTCGTTGTAAAATCAAAAATCAAATTACAAAAGGTAAAACTCACCTGGAATTTATATGCCAATTGACTCAAAATGTTTTACGAAAGATGACCATTCTAGAACAGACAAAACTCAAGTGTGCAGTGATTTGAGTCACGCTTCAACTCTGTTGGGATTAATCAACCATGCACATAAGAGCATCATTGTCATGATGGAGCACGAAGTCGCGGATAACTCTCACTTCCTGAATATAAACTTGGAGAGAAAAAGGGATAGGACACTCGAGAGATCGATATATCGTGAAGACACATTTCAACAGCTTCTGTCCAGTTAGTTACAAACGACCCCTGATCAAAACGCTTTTCTCTAGAGCGAAAAGAATATGTTCACCTAATAAATTAGGCAGTGAAATAATTCTGCTCGAGAAATACTTGAGAGAAAATTGTCACCTACAAGGCTTCATTAACAAATATGGCAAGAATAACTGTAAGAAGCCTGATGCAACTACGGTCAGCAAGAAGCGAATTTTCACTAAAGTCGAATTCAGAGGTGCTGATATTATGAGAATCATAAATAAAAGATTGAGCACAGCCCTGTCTAGGATGTATCCTGCAGCAAAACTAGTGTCTCTACTGTGAACAACCTCCTTGTTGTTGTAATCAAAGGTCGACAAGTACCCCTCATATTTTACTTTCAGCTGTGTATACCAGCTATATTTGAAGAAAAGAAAGAAGAGAGCACATTGGATTCTTCGGACATTCACCAGGGAGCTTCTGGTTAAGGGGATCAGGAAGTTTAGGCTCTTCAATCGCCGAACACCTGATAGACACAGGATACCGAGTAGAGGCACTGGCACAATTCAAAATAATTAACAGACGAAACATCGCATGTCTTCTTGGGTTTGCTCAAGCTACTTCAATGAAACGTTTGGAACTTGACATATACGTCCCAAATGAATTTGTCATTGGACTCCAGTCGCTGTGCTGACTCATCCCTTGATAACTCCTTGTATTCTAATTTCGTTAACTTGTCTTCTCAACTCCCCGCACTCTCATTATTCTGTTGAACTTCCTTAGGAGGTAATTCTTCTTGACCTCGTGAGTTCTAATCACCATGTTACATTATCATCTTCTTTTCATCTGACCTCTTGCACAACAAATTTCGATCTTCTCTTATCTAACTACATAACTGTTACCAATGTTTTGTTACCACTCTAACAAGATGTATATATATATACATATTTACGCCGTAGTAATTCAGCTACCTTATCATTCTGATATTTTCATCTCATTATGACTCTCTTACAATATGCTTGTCGATAGACAAAAGTATGTTGAAATTTTACACTGGCTTTTATTTATTAAAGATTATAGGTTGTAGGCAGATGATGAGAACTAACGAGATGAAATGAATCCATGTTATTCTGCACCAATGTTTGTTCTTTCTCTGTTCAAATTTATAAAAGGGAATACTTGTATGAAAAATGTTTTACTTAACTCTTCCATCTAGCCTCGTTTTGAAGCACAGTATCAAGGAACGATAAAGGATTTTCGTTTTCTATACATAAATGACCTCAACTGATGCCTGATCTTTACAGCGAAGTACCAGAAGCAGGTTATTCGTTAGAACAAGCAGGATTGGACCATTTATTTGCAAGGGCACATTCCCTTCTTGATTCGATGCTCTATTTTCTAATTTTATCAAAATTACTATTCATTAATAATGAAGTGATCGATATATTGCATGATCTGAGGAACTATCAACGTATTGATTGAAAGAGTGCACAAATATGGTCCCATTGTAACACCTCCTACCTGATAACAACATTTGTTCTTTCACCACTGAAACTATTCATCGTATGACAAAGTATCAGTTTTTGTAAGGTTTGAACTAAGGTACCAGTCTGCTCATCGTTCTCATAAAAAAATGAAATCAATAATCTTTGTTTTGATGATATTTTTGAAGAAGAAGAAGAATGTAACAACTATATAAATAATCATATCTGTATTCCACCCACGCATTTTTTGTTTAAATGTGGAAGTGTTCTTCAGGATATGAACTTAAGGCATTTATATTCACTTGAATAATTGTTATGTCTGCTAACTATCTCCCTATTCTATAGTATAGTGAATTATCAGATGGTTGGAAACAATCGGCAGGAAGCCTAGCTGGACCTAGGTTTCGTGTTTGATGACCGGAACTCACCAGTCAGCAAGGCGTATTTGCAATTTTGATGGAACTCATGTCCCTCCTGAGTTTCGGACCCAAGTCAACCAGTGCTGTGGTCCGAGATGCTACCATTGAGCTATAAGCACTGACTGATAATTGATCTAGTATGGTGGCAGCATTGCAAACTTGACTGATAGAATTGAATCTACACCGAAAAAAAGATTAGACGTATGAAGATACTAGTTACTGACTAATGACCAATCAAAGTACGGTGAATTACACATATCTTCTATTGGACGTTTAGGCATGTTAAGCTTTTGAACCCATACACTTTACATACGTTCGATCCGATAGACCAGATACTTCGCAAAATCTGATGGAAGACTAGACGATCGGATACTAACGTTTTGAGTGTGTCTGATAAAAATTCTTCTCTACTAATTCTGTATTATCTTTACCGTTGAGTAGCTTGTAGAATTTTGTATATTTTCGTGCTCGAGAACATCTCCCACTATGGCTAAGTAAAGGTGTAGTGAAAACCATTAACAGTTTGATATTGGAACATCTAGCGCAAACCGGCCGGCCACATTGCCAGTGGAGAAGAATCCTTCTCTGTAATCTACCGGGTGCCAAATATTCGATTCACATAGAAATCAATTTTTATGAAATGCCATACAAACCAATAGCATTTTCAGAGAATACATCCACATAGATATGATAGAGAAGATTTGTAGCTCAGGTGGATGTATTTTGATGTGTTTTTGTTCTCTGAGCTGGATAGTTAGTTTGCGAAGCTTTCATCACCTTACTGGGTGACATCTTCAGCGCATACTTCAATTTGAAGTATGCGCTGAAGATGTCACCCAGTAAGGTGATGAAAGCTTCGCAAACTAACTATCCAGCTCAGAGAACAAAAACACATCAAAATACATCCACATAGCTGTACAATCGCATTTATATATAATTATTAGTGTGTGTATGTGCGCGTACCGTACCCAGCGTTTGCTTTCCCAATATATCACCGAACACTTACCAACGTGGTTTTACAAAGGAGAAAAACGATGCCCCCCTTCCGCAGCTCCATCTTAGAACATCTGATAGAATCCGGACACCAAGCTACAACCCAGACACACTTCAAAGTCGTCTACAGAATAAAAAGTAGTCTTTCTAAAGGTGAACGAATCAGACTTGTTCAAATTGCAGAAGCAAGTCCTGAACTCTGCATACAGAAGAAGCTCGTTCAATCACTACACTTGCAATGGACGTAATCTATCTTATTACCCGACAAGAAAATTCTACCTAATCTTATTTCTCTTCTGTCTCTTCATTGGTATTATTTTGTCTTCTCAGTTGTAATATTTTACATTTTCAACTTTCTTGTTCTCTACCTCCATTCAATTTAATTACTACACCTCACTTTCACTGTTACTGACTTGAACAACACTCAATTTCTAGTCATTCATTTATGTTACGTCATCCAATTTATTTGCTCAATTTCAGTTCTAATTTAAATGGCATTATTATCGTCTCCACTTCTACTTAGTTTCTACTTGTAATTACCTCTGTTGCTACCCTGAACTAAGTTGAAACATTTTAGTGAATTATATTACGTCATCTAACTTACTAACTCAATCTTACTTTAGTTGCTGTCTGATTAATCTTGTTTCTATATTAGATCATTCTTTTATTACTTGACAATTATCTAAACTTGACAAACCTCATGTACACACACACACAAATAACTATATATAAATACGATTGTACAGCTATGTGAATGAATTCGCCGCCGAAATAAGTCTGTTCTCTGAACGTCTTCTCTTTTTCATATGACTCAATGAGGATTTTCAAGCTACTCAATAGCATTTTCATTTTTCTTGTAGTTTGAATGAATAAGATGCTTTATTCACCTGATTACTACATGTTTAAGTAATTTCACAGAGGAGGACACCGGATTCATGTGGATATGATCAATTAAAGTCACTAATTTGTGTACTTATAGGATATTTTGATTGGAGACTAGTTAGTTGTTAGTGTGATGTGTATAGTCCTTTCTTTATTTGGTGCAGACTGAATTCTATCAGTCAGGTATGCAATGTGGCCATCATTCTAGATAGCTTGCTATCCACAGTGCACATTGATTTGATAATATTAAATGGTTGGATGTAATCGGAAGAAAGCCTTTGACTTAGGTTTCGTACTTGTTGGTACTTATGTCCCTTATGAGATTCGAACCCGCGTCACCTATGGAGTACAGCAATCAGATACATTGCCACTGAGCTGTTCGGGTTCCCGATTCACCTAATAGAATTCAGTATGCACCAAAGAAAGGACTAGACGCATTACTCTAGTTACCGACTAGTATACAATCAAAAAAAAAAGCTAATACCGTCCCTCAAGAGGTCAATAGCTATCCTTGTCCCTATTTCAATCTTAACGTATTGCGAATCACAACAATTTCCCACCGTACTGTTGACAATAAATATTATAACAATGAATCAACTTGAATTAGATCGCTATATTATCACCTACCGGATAAATTATATTATTCTAGTCTCAAACCGACAAATTCATCATCTGAAGTCGAATAACCTCTTCGGTCACTATCACCATTACGTTGATACAATAACAAAGGACGGTCTGCTTCTAATAATGTAATCTTTGGTGGAGTTTGAAGAAATAATGGTGAATAAAAGATCTAGAAAAAGTAACTCCAAATAAGGTGATAATCTTTAGTCTGATAGGCAGGAACATGTAAAAAGAAAAATTCCACGGGTATGCAAGAATGAAGATTCTTCATACATTTATTCCCCTTTATGAATTTGAATAAAGCAAGAACAACAGTGGTTTGTGCAAAATAAAATGATATTATCATTAGCTTCTCATCAACTGCTTACAGCCTAAAGACATTTTTAAGTCTATGCATAGAAACAATTTTAACAAATTTACACAAAGACAATATGAGTTTAAACAAACAATTAATGTATGCATACAGTGAAGATAATAATAATAATAATATTAGTCACTTTGATTGGACACTAGTAACTAATAGGAAGTGTCTAGTCCTTTGTTTGATGCAGACTGAATTCTATCACCATGAGTTGACATCAGTTAGAGAACCACTGGAAAACCTGGGAGAACTGGACAGCTGTTTCATCCTAGTTTGGGACTCTCCAGCAGTATGCACCAACAGGAGTTTTAACCCAGGACTTTCTGGTTACAAGGTGAGCTAGCTCGTAGACCATTGAGCCACTGGGACCCGATCCAGCGTCTCTTGAATCCTAACTTCTGGCAATTCACGACATAGCGCGACCACTTCACAATGTATTCTTCGATGAGTTACTGCCACATCTTCAAACGGCTGTACCCTACTGGTCGCGGCTTCCCACTGGAACACCAAGTAACTAGATACCTGAATAGGGACAGTCACTAAAGAGCATCGGATTAATTTTCAAGTATTGGTTATGTAGGGATTTTGTTTGGTTGCATGGGGGATTTCACCATGAGCTGACATCAGCTAGAGAATTGACAGAAGTTAGGATTCAAAGACCATTGGATCGGGTCCCAGTGGCTCAATGGTCTGCGAGCTCGCTAGCCTTGTAACCAGAAGGTCCTCGGTTCGAACCCTGTTGGTGGGTGCATACTGATGAAGAGTCCGAAACTAGGACGAAACAGCTGTCCAGTACTCCCAGGTTTTCCAGTAGTTCTCTAACTGATGTCAGCTCATGGTGAAATCCCCCATGCAATCAAACAAAACCTTACAAAACCAATACCTGAATTCTATTAGTCAAGTGTGTGTATCCAATCAAACGCGAGTCTGAATAGCTGAGTGATAACAACTCTGAATGTAACACTCGGGTGATGCCGCTTTGAATCTCAGAAGAGAGATGGCCTCCTTCAAAGTTGTAGATGCATGTTGCTGAATAGCGAGCGCCAACAAGTAAGGAACCTAGATTCAAGGCTGAGCTTCCTACTGATTTTTCTCCAACCATCCAATATTACTTCTAGGATATTGACTACGGAATAATGGTAAATAAACCCGTTTCCTAATCGAACGAAACTCTTACTTACCAATCACAGATGACATTCTTTTTATTGCATATAAGAAAATAACTTGTGATTGCTGATATTTACACGAATAAAAATCAATTTAATATGTATAAGTAAAATTGGATACTGTGGTAGTATGTAATTCCGTGTTAATTAGTTTATTTGATGTATCACACTTAGTGAAACAGTATTATTATCTACTGGATGAAGAAGTTTTGAACACAATTCATTACTGTCCATAATCACATCATCCATTATAACTATACAACTTCGAAGCTTTCCTTTTATAGTTTTCTTTATTTTTTCCAATTTTTCATACGGAGTAGAAGAATTTTCCAGATGACCGGATGGACTTGTGTTCAACCATTCCTAGAGCATATATTTTCAGTTGATTCGATAAATAAAGTTTCCGTGTATCAATCTTTCCCTTCACCTTGTTGTATTGGATTTTATCACTATGATCTCATCTTTTTCTAGTGTATGCCCTACTGTAGCTGAACTATTCTCCAGATTTCTTATCTTATTTGGGTCAACTAATCTAGATTTTGTCATGCCTTTGTGCGCCACTAGTCTAACGGTCTCCGTTCTACTTTACTGATCAACGTATTTGACCTGAAAATCATTGCAGGCAGGGTGTAAGAGAAACTCAATTATTTCATTTTGATGGGCTGCACAGAATCCTTTAACTAACAAAATTTGCTTCTAAGTGAGCTTGTGGTGGGTTTGAATGCCAGCCACTTTTATACCTTCATTGTTGAGAATTCTACGTAAGCTTCCCAAGGTTCCTACTTTGTATGGAAGTAATTACTGCAGACAATTTTGAAGTTGTGTAGTTATAATTGATGGTGTAATTATGAACAACTAACTGTGTTCGAATCTTCCTCATCCAGTAAATAATACTATTTCACTGTGTGACATATCTAATAAATAGAAATTAATATGAAACACAGCTTCTGAGCTGATTAGTATACGTGTAATTATTTTTCCAGGATTTCATCATGATTTGACATCGGTTAGAGGACTATTGGAAAACCAGCTGGAAGTACTGGAATGCCATTTCTTCCTAGTTTGGCACTCTTCATCAGTACGCACCCACCGACAGGGTTCTAACCCATGAGCTTCTGCTTATAAGACGAGCTCGTAGACCATTAAACCACTGAGACCCTATTTCACTTCATGACGAAATCATAAAACCAATCAAATCCCTGCAAACGAGCACTTGAAATTCAACATAATGCACAATGGTAACTGGCTCTATTCAGACAGGTGGTTACCTGGGGTTCTAGTGGAAAGTCGTAACCAGTGGGATACAGCAGGTCGGGTATGAGGACAAATACTAGCCAGCGATGACATTGGTTAGTGGTTGTGTCATATAAAGAATTGGCAGAAGTTGAAATTCATGAACTGGACATTGGATCGAGCCCCAATGGCTTATTGATCTACGAGCTTGCCTTGTAATCAGAAAGCCCTAGGCTCAAAACATGGAGGTGGGTGGATATGGTTGAAGAGTGCTAAACTAGGTAATTGAAACAGCTGTTCAGTATCCTCCGTTGGTTTCCCGATGGTTCTTTAACCGATATCAGCTCAGAATGAAATCCACTAACCAATTAGATCCATGCAAACCAATGCTTGAATAATTGAATATAATTATAGTAATCGTAGGGCCAGGCAGCTGAAGACGACAGCAGATAATATAAGAAAGTGGAGATGTATTGTTGAAGCAGTATTCTGCCCTCGGAACCCAAGAGAATAATAAAAGGTGTCAGTTAAAAAAGGCTATATATATATATATATATATATATATATATATATAAAGAGAGAGAGAGAGCGAAGACAGTAAGGTTTCTCTAACATATCTGCAACAAAGTTAGGCTTAAGATTATTTACTATGTCATTCTCTAATTCTATGAGTGATTTCAAATAATTTCTTGAGTGCAATGTACTTCACACTTGTGAATGAATTAATTCACTAAGAAATCTTTTTCGAAACGATTATGCTCTTCTATCTACAAGATTATGTAGTGCAAATGTGTTGAAGGTGAGAAAATATTGACTTTTTGTAAACATCGAAATCGTCTTATACTTTTCTCGCTTCTTTTATTGTTATTATTAAATTTCATAGTAAAAAAAGGAAAGTTTTAGGAGAATTTTGAATTAAAACCAAAAAATCTCCAAATCTTATATTTGGGTCACGTTTATTTTCATGGATAGAAATATTTGATTTTACCCTTTACTTTGTCACATAGTGTCGTTGACTTAACACCTCTCTCTCCCCACTGATTTACCACGTTCATGATCACGTGCACATAGATTTCTGTGGTGAAGTGGAGGGAACAAATCTGTGAAAAAAGGGGAAGTCTCAATGGTGGTGTTTGTATGAAATGGATATTGTCTCAATTCCCCTATACTTCACTTCATTTGGTGTTTCCACTTCAACCCATTTCATGAACTTCATGATGATGAAACTGAAGAATGGAGAGATTCTTTCCGAATGCAATTTGTGGCTTCAAACTTTAAAGTTTCATTCCCGGTGGTAGTGATTTTTAGGGGGATGGGATTTCTCACTTCTCTCTTTCACACTCTACCTTCTCTACTATAGGATAGTTGACTAGGGAAGGTTTTGGAATATATCCTCCTATAGCAATTGAACGTGAGCCTTCTATAGGAATGGTGAATATTCTACAATTGTTTCAAATACACAGTAAAATACATACAATGATCCTGAGTTATATAAACTACTTTCAACAACAAATATCACTTCAAGTTGGATGACAAAGTGATTTTGGGTAAAGAAGTGTTGAATTTCACTGTTGGAGAAGTGAACATCTATTTCATTGTTGTTTTGGACTGTTCAGTAGTACGGAGAGATCACTTCACCCCACCGGTGATTAAACGTGATGTAACGGAACAATTGTTTGAAAAATCCTTCTTGAACGATCTAGTTTCATTATTGGTACTTATTTGGATATTTCAGGAAACTTTTCAGTTATTATCCTTTCTTCTCCTGGGCTGTATATACCATCATTCTGATGTTTACATATTATTTTATTGACAGGATCCTTATTATTTGTCCCTATTCCTGTTCAATTTCTAATTTTAATGCTTATCTTTGTGGTTTAGTGATTGACGCTATTGATGTGTTGTTTTATCATACGATTTTGTTTTAATAAATGAATGTCATTCTAACTTTCGACAGTCCGCGAGAGTTGTTGGTGTGTGATCTTCGCTAACAGGGTGTTGCTCCTGCCTTTTTGTGGATATTCTGCTTGAGTCTTAAAAGTTGATTTAAATTAACTAATTTTCTTCTACTGCTGTTGTCTTGTACTCGGAAGTTATCTGATCTCTACAGCTACTTAAAGCATCATTGTCAAGGTACTTTTGAGCTTATGGTATGTTATTATGTTTAAATGGCAGCGTAAATTTTATCTCGAATAAATGGTCTTTTAATTGTTGTTGAGACATTTTGTGACTGCACGTAAGTCGAGAAAGTGTAGGCCAACTATACAGTAGAAGGCATAGATCGATTTTAAGTGTCCTGACTACACTAAGATGGTTTCGGTCATACACTCAAGACCTGTAGGATATAACGGTGGCTTATCGATGATGTAGCCACTGAGTCGGTATCCGATGAACGATTGATGAACACTGACTTCACTCAATTCACAACATATAGCGTGACTGACAGCTACTTGAAAAAGACATCATCTTTGAAGCTTAACTCATTTATTAACAGGGGATATATGTCAATTGTGTTTGAATGTCTAGAAGAATGATGGATGATGGATGATTTGTGGTAAGCCAGTAGTATGCTTCATTTCTCTTACGTCATCTGTGTATCTACCTTATGTATTAAGATGAACGGGTTACTTCTTAGACACTGTGCAACAAAATCACGTTCAATATTCCCATTATGCGTTTGTGATTGGTGATTGATTTCTGAGGATGCTGACAGAGCAAGTGAAGTACTTTGATTATGTGTAAACATCAAACAGACGGTGGTCAACCGCTTGGAGGCAGCCGCTTTGTTCGCTAGATTCCTATCTTACTATCGTTGGTGTACCCGTGTGACTCAGCTCAGAGAACGGCTTCTCCTGAACCTTCTGAGAATATGACTAGCTAAATGCGGAGGGTGGAGCTGCGGTTACTAATACTTGATGATGTGTGTGGTATCCAAGCATGCATATCATTCAATCAGTAATAGCATATGACACATTGAATTTATGCTTATTTTCTCGACTTCCATTTGTAGTATCAAGTGGATCACATGTTGTGATGTGAGTAGTTTCGTCTGCCTTTGGAAACGGTGATGAAATTTCACGAGTTTAACTGATTTGAAAATTGGAAATTAGAGATGACTGTGGTATGTTGTTTACCTTGGTTGGTTACTTTGGTTACCTGTAGTAAGTGAGGGAGCGAGTAAGCGTAACATATAAGACACCCACACAAACACAGAAAAATCTTATCATGTCTTCCAGTTTGATGATGCATAATGCTCAATTCTGCAAAATGAAAGACAGAATGTTATAAATCTACAAATCTATAATTCATGCAGGCACGCATGGATGCATATGTACAAAATTGTTTTCATTTCAAACAATCTACTGGTTTAAGAAGAGTATATTTTAACAGCCACACTTTTGTCAATATTATTTTGGCTACTTTAGTCGATCAGACAGTCAGTCAGTCAATTTCAGCATATATATTAGTATCTTATCGTTTCTTAACCTTTTCTATACAACCAAGCAAGCAATCAGCCGATCGACCGATGAAACAAACAAATCACGCCTTAATTTTTGTTTGTTTTCAAATGTTGTTTCTGTCAGAAGTTGTTGAGTGCAAAGGTATCCACCCATGCATTGTTTATTTTGGTCTCAGACTATCAGTCTATGTTTGCTCAGTGAAACTGATTTCCTCATTGAGTACACTCATCGGCGAAATGCATAAACAGTGACAAGAAGAAGAAGAGTTATGCTAGAATTTTACTATGACAATTATTTATTTCATTTCTTCACTTTCTGTGTAAAACAAAGGGCTTCCGACCTAGACGTTTGATGTTTAGGTAGCAGTGGTGTTTATTTTCATAAGACAGATTTCTATCCTCACACCCAACCTTCCATATTTATCGTCTTTCCGAGGTTTTGGAAGTGCGTTGGACAAGCGTCGATATCTTGACCACGTTCATGGTTGGTTAGCGTTCTATCACTGGACCACCGACACAATAATGATGACATTGCTGTCAGTCTTTTTGGAGTAATTCTTCCAAACTCACCACTCAAACTGTCCCAGGGAATGAGTAATATTTGTGATGTGAATATGTTTATCGAGGATAAAGGTCTTATCACTTCTGGAATCGCTCTTTATGCATAGTAATTTGTATCCAATCATTAAATCTCACACGATTGATATGGAAATGTCCCACATTGAATGTAAATTTGTTCAGCATACGTACTTGATACTATCGGGGGAAGTCAAATTAAAGTTCATATGTGTGTGAAGACTTACGGGCGAAAACCAACAAACTGAGGAAAGAATCAGGGGACTCGATGTGAACAAGGAAACACCGAAGGTGATGAAGATAACCAACCGCCAACAACACCATCCACCAAAACTCATCATTATTTATGGAAGAAGACTGAAAGGAATAATTTCCTTCAAAACATCTAGACAGCAACCACAGGTAGTCGGTACGGTTGAGGATAAGAAAACCAGAATCAGAAAGCGCAGATAGACCTTCACTGCTCTGAAATCCTGGAGGAGATTGGTTCCCACTGCATGAGAGCTTTGGCTGCTGTTGGTGACATCATGATGGCCACACCCTCGGTGAAATCTAATAATGCTAGTAGAATATATGGTACTATAAAAATACATAAGCCAGGTTACCCCATAAGACCAATAGTAGATTTTAGAAATACCCCCACATATGAATTATCAAAACACTTAGCTCTAATACTATGCCCCATTAGAAATCGTTCAAACTCTAGACTAGCTACTTCATTTGAGATGAAAAATAAAATAAATGACATTCAACTAGCGAATGATGAAACAATGGTTAGTTTTGATATAACTAGTCTTTATACTAATATACCAGTTAATATGGCCTTAGAAGCAGTTAAAAAAGAATTAACTGCGGATCTGGAACTCAGTCATAGGACAAAGCTGTCCAATCGTAGCAGACATATTTATGGACAGCTGGGAAAATAGTGCCCTCAATACATTTAACCCTACTCCGAAAATATGGTGGAGATATGTGGATGACACTTTCACAGTGTTAAAAACAGAACATATCTCTAGCTTCTTGACACATATAAACTCAAAAGTTGAGGGAATAAAATTCACATTTGAATCAGAAAATGAACTAGGAGAATTAGCTATGTTAGATTGTAAGATAAAAAGAATAGAAGAAGGCAAACTACACGCTAGTGTTTATAGAAAACCAACGCATTCTAATTGATATTTAGACTTTAATTCGTCTCATCCTTTAACTGTTAAGGCAGGCTTAGTTAAATGTTTAACAAACCGAGCAGTGGCACTAAGTAGCACAAAAAAAGATCTAAATGATGAATTAAAACAGATAGAAGAAGCGTTGGTGTTGAATAACTATCCTATAAAATTCATTAGGAAGATCACTAAAGGCCAAAAACAAAATAAAAATAATTGTGAAACTAGTAATAATAACATAAATAAGAGAGAATATAAGTCATCCACAATTATACCATATAAAGAGGGGACATCTGAGACACTACGTAGGATTCTGAATAAAATAGGAATCAGGGTGGCACTTAAACCTACAGACTCACTCAGGGACAAGCTCTGTAGGTTAAAGGACCCAGTTGACCCAATTAGACAAAATAATATCATTTACAAAATACCCTGCAATCACTGTGAGTTAGCTGAACTACATAGGTCAAACCAGTAGATTGGGGGTAATCAGATTGTCAGGACATAAGAATTTAACTAAGGTAAGAAGTAATTTAGAAAAAAGCTCAGCAATTGCAATGCATGCTCTAACACACAACCACACAATAGGGTGGGAGAGGGTTAAAATTCTAAAAAGTAATCTATGTAGGTGGAGAGAGAGATTGATTACTGAATCCTTGTTCATCGAGTCTACACCCAACACATGCAATAGGAATGACTCGTCACTCATACCTGAAATATGGAAAATACTATTATCAATCAAATCAAGAGAAAAACAATGGAACTATATAAATGAATTTAGGAAGTCGTGTGATTACCTTGATATGATTATGAGTGGCAATAAATTGTGCTCGATACGTGGTCATCAGTAAACATTACTGTATAACACTGTGAGACTTTATCAAAATAAAATTTACCCATAATGGAATTACACTCTACCACAGTGTACAAGTTTTATTCTTATATCAAATCTGAAATCAGTTTGGAATTTTGCTGCACTTAATATAAGAATAAGATTGGAATTTTCAACACGG
Organism: Trichobilharzia regenti; assembly: GCA_944472135.2. Lineage (NCBI taxonomy): Eukaryota > Metazoa > Platyhelminthes > Trematoda > Strigeidida > Schistosomatidae > Trichobilharzia > Trichobilharzia regenti. The sequence continues at coordinate 80,063,438 of OX235265.1, read as the reverse complement.
ATGTTAAATTAATCAATTCTTCTATATGAATGGGGAACTTGGGGTGTGCTTCACCACAGTCATTTCAAAGAGTGTACTGTAGACATTTAATGATAGCTGCCACCTTCGCTGCCTACATACTGAACATGAAATGGCAGGGAGAAAAGATTAGCAACCAAAATCTCTTGGAACGAACGAACTGAGAACCTTCTGCTCAACAAATATTTAGGAGGAAATCGAGGTGGACCGGATACATGCTGCGTGGAGACCTTCAAATGACATCGCGTGCATTGCAAGCCATCGCTCGAGTTAAATCTCAATGGGAAATGACGAGTTTGACATCGCTTCGAGGGTGACATTCAGGAGATTGTGCCAGATGATGTAGATGAAAGACTATTACAGTTGTGGTCCCAATCAAAGAGTATGGGAAAGAGCAGAACACAGTGGATAGGCGGTTTTTATGTCCTATGTTCCACTTGGAACCCAAAAGGATAATAATAACTAATAATAATTACAAAATGTGAATAAGTGAACAACGAACGGCAGTGGTAATGATAATGATTACAAAACTGTTGTGCGAGTGATTATTAGATAAATTTTTCAGTCACTGTCCTAAGTAGCCGTTTTGTCCCAGTTTTGGACTCATCATCAGCGGCCTCACTAGTCAACGGATACAGGAATAAGTTACACGGAGTTCTAGTGAGAAATCGTGACCAGTATGGCACAGAAGGTTGGATCTGAGGACAAATACTCACCAGCGACGACACTGGCCGGTGTCAGTCACGCTATATCATGTGTGAATTGGAAGAAGTTTGAATTCATGGACTAAACACTGAATCGAGTCCCAGTGGGTTGTACCTTGAAGGTCCTAAGTTCTAACCTAATCGGCGGCTGCGTACCGCTGAAAATTCCAAAGCCAGGACGAAACAGCTGTCCAGTACTCTCTGCCAGCTCTCTAACTGATATCGATCTGTGTTCATAATTGAAATCTACAGTATCTTTTCTACTAAACCATTTTGTGCACTTATTTTATATCATTTTTTTTCACTTAACCATTATCATCTCTGTTTGAACTTTGATTATGATAAGGAAATACAAATTGATTAGGCTCCTCAGACGCACATAATAAACACGTGCAAACATACTTTCATATTATGATAACATCTTTGTTACTTCTACTAAAATGCTTACAATGAAAGATAGAATAATCGATAAAGCTGCATACAGGAGAGAAGTTTATGAAAAACTGAAATGCAAACAGAATTGCAAAACATTGAAAAAATAAACAAATATCATTAGTCTGTATCTGTGCCATTAATAGCAATAGAGTAAAGTCCAACAATACAAACGTGTTCTCACTTATTCCAACAGAAGAATAATTAAAAGTCTGAAAATTTCAAAATAAAACCTCGATATCTCCAGATGTAAACTAATTTTTTATTTGATTTTGTAAAATTATTTTCAGTTAACTCAAGAAATGTCTTCATTTGTAGAACCTGAGAAAACTAGAGAGTACCAAACAGCTGTTTTGTCCTTGTTTAGGACTCTTCATCAGCACCAAAGACAAGAGTCGTTCTGCCACTGAGAAGGAGTCCAGTGGCCAGTCTGAGAATTTTAAGTGCGGCCAATTTTTAATGTTATATATAGTTCGATAGTCAAATAATGCCATCGGCTAGTATTTATCCTAATGCTCAACTTGGCGGACCCCACTACTTATCACTTTTCGCTAGAACTTCAGGCAGTTTCATCCTGCATTCGGTCACCAGCGAACACTAGATTACATTTTTCCCCAGTGTTACAAGCCAACATGCTCAACTGGTAACCAGAAAGTCCTCAGTTCTATCCCTCATGAGGTCACCGGTGTTAACTACTGAAGAGTTCCAACGTAGGACGAAACAGCTCTTGAATACTCAATGGTATTCAGTGGTTCTCTAACTTAGATCAGTTTATGATTAAACCTGAAGTCCTCGAGTGTTTGTTCAGGATGTGTGTGGTCCTTGGAATACTACGAATCAGGGTTTAGAGACTGTTGGTAACAAACCACATAATTATTCTGAATAGTTCAGATGAATTAACACTTTATTTCATTATTTTAGATTTTAAAAATCTATATCTAATTATTCTGTCATGCATTTTTGTCTTTTTTAATTTCACTAAACTTATCTTCTCTGCTTTTATGCTATGCTTCTTTGAAGTGGAACAACTTAAACTGCTGTATTTCTGTCAATTAAACTCTTCAAAATGTATCATGCGAAATTTTACAACTTTTATTTTCATGTAATACGCATCACTTACTTATAATGATGCTTCTAAGAAGTAGTGTGTAGTGAATACTCATCAAGAAGGATAACAAAACTTGCCAATTCATTAGTCAATTAGTATTCTATATAAACAGAATTGATACCTTTTTAATTCAGTTTGGATTTTCCTGTTGATTGATTGGTTCAGAATGCTCAGCCTCTGTTGACATGTAGGATGGAAGTTTCAACAATGTCTGAAGATTAACTTGGAGTAATTCGGTGGTGGATGGTGACTATGAGTGGATTCCACGGTATGCGTATTTCATCCTAATTAGGACTACTCGTCATCTGGATGTACTTGTGTTCCCCAGTGAGTGGTGGTGGTGTTCCTCCTGAAGCTCAAACTCAGTCCAATCAATCAAGAGGGAGATCAAAATTGAATTAAAGACAAATAGTGGCTGACACCTGTTACAAAAGAAGCGGCTCTCGTGGCCTAAGTTCAGTCTAGGGGACGACGCTTATTATTATTATTATTATATTTCAGCTATAAGCGGAACCGACGAGGATATCAAAGCAAGGATCGGGAAAGTAAGACAAGCTTTCATTACTCTCAAGTCTGTGTGGAGGTCAACAGCACTCAGCATCAAAAATAAGAGGCAGATTTTCAACTCCAATGTCAATTCGGTGCGACTATTTGGATCAGAGACTTGGCGCGTCATAAAGAACACTTCGAACAAACTACAGGCCTTCATCAACAGCTGTCTTCGCTCAGTACCACTCAAGATCAAATGGCCGGCCAGAAAAGATCAGCAGTAGGGATGGATATCTGGGAGTGAACCAAACCAGTAGAAATCGATTGTACAGCAAATGTGCAAGAAGAAATGGAGGTAAATTCGCCATACTCCAAGAAAACAAACCATCAAGTGAGTGGCATCACAAGCCAGGCCATCGCCCCAGTAGAATCCAAATAGGAAGCAGTGAGTTGGTCATCATTGCCAGGGTGAGATGAAGTGGATGAGGTGATGCGAAGAGGAGATGAAAGCATGTGGGCAGATGTGGATTCAGGTGAAAATGTTCGCGGAGAACCGAAATCAATGGAAACATGTGGTTGAAGCCCTATGTTTCCCTAGGAATTAAAGGAAATAATAATAATAATATTAATAATCAACTGACCAGTCCCAAATAGACAAAATTTGCATCCTGGATTTCACTGCTAGTCATCACCCACCGAATTACTCCAAAAAATTAATAACAACAATAATAATAGCTTTATTCAGAACAATATCTATGTAATAGATGGAATTACCAGCGGAGTTTACTGCATAGCATCTTCTCTGAATGCAGGATCTTCAAATAAAAGATTGATTGACAGTAAACAGTGAGGCACAGTTCTACATGACCTGAAGTGCAAGCCGATTCATTATGATGTCTCTTCTTTGTCTCCTTCATGAATTTCACGACAGTATTTTGTTGAATGTCGATTTTAAAAAGTTCAGGAGTACATTTGTAAACCAAGGAAACCATTCACGAACAGTTATCTGATGTACTAGGATTACCTACCATCGAAGATAATACTGTTTTTTTATGTTTAGTAGAAACTTGCGAAACCTCACGTTGTAAATGTTTTAAATACTCGAGTTTGACCATGGCTTTATCTGAGTTAGAGAATCATTGAAAGTCAGCATTGAAATACTAAAGTGTAACAAGCAAAGCAAATAAGATCCGGATTTTCAACTCCAATGTGAAGTCAGTCAGTGCTACTGACTATACGGATCAGAGACTTGACCAGCGCCTCATAAAGAGCATCTCAAACAAACTACAGACCTTCATTAACAGTTGTCTTCGCTCAATACTAATCAAGATCAGATGGCCAGCCAGAAAACATCAGCAACAGGGATCTCTGGTATTGAGCGAACCAACCTAGCGGGAACCAACTGTGAAACAAATAGGCGGGAAGAAATGGAGATGGATTGGCCATACGCTGAGGAAACCATCAAGTGACATCACTAGACAAGCCATTACTCGAGTAGAACCTGAAAGGGAAGCGGCGAGTTGGCCGTCAGTACGAGGGTGACTTGGAGGAGGTCATGCGAGGAGGAGATGAAAGCATGTGGACAGACCTGGAGCAGGTTGAAAAAGTTGTCAGAAAACCGAAGGCAATGGAGGTGCTCAGCTGAAGCCCTATGTTCCTCTAGGAACTAAAGGATACAATAATAATAATAACAAGCAAAGCTGCAGACACACAGGTAATGAAAACATAACACGAGCTGTGCAGGGGAACGTTTATTCCATGAAATCTATTTTTTTGAAAGTGCTGGAGTCCAATCTTAGGGTATAACACTTTTACTGGTCTTCGTTAATGTTTAGATTTCTGCAATTCTTGTATTTCCTGGTCCAGATAGTTGACTCTCGAGTATCTTCCTGTGAGTAACGAAAATAAAACAGTGTTTAATGATATAATATAGGTTTTGTTTTTATTACTGGACAGCTGTTTCATTCTAGTTTAAATACTCAACAGAGTAAACAAAACTATTTGAGGTCATTTTTTTACTAGATTTAAACAAATTGTACAAGAAATATGTGCAGTATATTAATGGAGGTTATTTCGATAGCCCAGGTTTAAAGCAGGCCAACAAATCGGGATTGTTTAGATGAGATTTGAATTAATTTAACTGAAATTCGTCAAGAATCAACATCATTTCGAGAGATCATAGACGAAGTGAGAATTCATAGGTCACTGAATTCCAACCGAATTGACGGAATGGTCGGTAAGGTTGATCTTGCAGTCTGAAGGTCCTGAGTTCGACCCGTGGTGTGGGTTTTAAAAAAATCTAAACACATTGTAGCACTCCGTTGATGAAGAAAATTGAGAGGGGGGGTGGAAATACCTAGTTACTGTATTCCAAAAGAATTAATACCGACACAATTTCATTAAAAAGTTTTTAAACTCAAATCGTAATATCAACAAAAAGCCATCCTCAAAGACCGCAAGAAAATTCAGTCTACCATGCACAATAAAGAATATCTCTGAAATGACAGCCAGAATACTGAGACCATTTGGAATGAACATAACATACAAGCCAACAAAACCACCTAATTCTATACTGTGCAGATCAAAGGTTCAACAGAAAGAGAAGATAAGATCGATACCATTTATAAAATAGGTTGCACAAACTGCGATAAACTATTCTTTAGTCAAAGTGAGCATCCCTTTCGACTCAGAACCTAAGAACATAAATTACCTGGAAAAAGACACGATATCTATTCTTTCACATCGATGCATGCACACAAATTTGATTGGAATAAGATCGAAATTTTAAAAAGAGGACACACCAAAAATGCAGTCAAGGAATTTTCAGAGTCCTGGCATTCAAATCAATCGACGACTAACGAACACATCACTATAGATGAGATTTGCCAACTAATAAGACAATAATCACATGATAAGAAAGTTCGAATTCCCTGTCAATAAAAATGAACAATGGAGACGTAAATTAACAATAACAATAATACTAATAATAATTTGCTTTATTCCAAAACAGTACTTGTGATACATAATGAGATTCTCAGGATTTTACTACGGTACTGCATCCAGTTTGTACATTATCAATAAATAAAATTCTACATAGATTAAAGTAATCTAAGATCATTATTACAACAACTTATTGGCATATCGGTACTAAAGCCAAAAGTGAACAGAATGTTTGAAGGTGTTAGAAAAGTAGATACTACTAGCATATTTATTGGCGTAAGCGGTAACAAAAGGTCGAGATATACAGAGTGTGAAAGAGCGAAGAAGAATACTTTAAGTAAAGTTTGTAAGGAAGAGAGAAACAAAACAGCACATAACAAAAAAAGAGAGAAAAGGAAAAGAAAGGAAAAAAACGTTGTACCTATAAATGATGTGAGTTGGAAAGACGAGATCCAATTGTTCTACTGACTATTTAATAAGTTATGTGTATCACGCCTCATGCTTTCTTTATCGCACAGAACACGAGCTAAGTAGGGTATGGTTGAGTTGGGTTTTTGTACTTGCTAGTGTGAGCATATAGTTTTCTATATAGGCTTCTTGTCCCGTCTGATGAGATAAAAGGGGAGAGTTGTGAATGAAGAGGGTAGGGTATGAGTTAGATAGAATGGATGGATTGAGCCCATTTTTCCCATGAGTGTAGGTGCCTGTCGACCAGAATATTAACAAGCTGGTCAAGTGGCCCACTGCTTAAGCTGCTGACAACCTTTAACATCCTGCGTAATAAGGTATAGTCTTTCTTCAGTAGCCCTGGAAAAACTAAGGGGGAACAATAGAGAATAATAGGCAGAATGCGAGTTAACGAATTGTAGGAGTAAGGTTTGGGTTATACCAGAAGGTTTTAACTTCTTGATGTAGAAAGTAAGACGGAATATTTTCTTAGAAATCATCAAGATATGAGACGACCAAGAAAGATCAGCAGATAGAATGACGCCTAGGTATTTAATTTCAGACTTTGTTTCTATTTCAGTGCCATCTGTGTTGCACACCTCATGAGTGCTTACCAGTTTTTTAGGTCAGATTTGTGCCTAAAGGTGAAATTAACTGTTTGGCATTTGGAGGGGTTTAAGGTAAGACCGTTTTCGTTGGACCACTGACTGATTTCTAATAAAAACCCATTTAGCTTAGAGCAGTCACTTTGACATTTGACAGGCAAAAATACAGTCAGGTCGTCAGCATATTTGACAAAGTTAATGTCATTTGAAGATGGTAAGTCTTGTAGAAAGACAGAAAAGAGAAGTGGGGAGAGTACAGCACCTTGGGGGACACCAGCTTCAGTGAGCACAGCAGACAAGGATTTGCCTTTGTATACGGTATACTGCATTCTGTTAGAGAAGTAAGAATGCAACCAGTTAGTGACCCAGGACTCAGTTTGTGTCATCGAGAGGTTATTTAGCAAGAGACATCTAGGTACAGAGTCAAAAGCAGAAGTGAAGTCGAGAAACAATCACGACAAAGGTTATCTGTTAGGAGATATAATTATACCATCATTCATAGAAAATTCGAATAAGTTCATTTCATACTAAAACCTCAGCTGAAGATATTGTCTAGAAAGAGAACGACTAGCCCAGAGGACAAAACTAAATCAATATCATCCACCTGAGCTACAAATCTTCTCAATTTTTACGTAGTATCTAATTTCATGATAGAATTCAGTTTGCACCGAATGAAGGATTAAACACGTATGACATTAGTTACGAACTAATGTCAAATCAAAGACGTTGGAATCTTTGAAAGTTTAGAACTTTTCCACTTCTCTTCATTGAGTTAATCTTCGTCAACGACGATCCATGTCCGCCTATCTTAGCATTCATGAATACTTTTTATACTCTTTCTATGGACCTATTCCAAGTAATAATACCTTCATAAAATCACAATACTCTACAAGATTCTAGACTGATCAATTTTTAATATATGTATATATTGATTACTACAGTACTCAAATCACGCACACACATGCTGAAGATCATTTAAGACTCTTCATTGTGTTGACTATATTTTGTCTTTATTAGACAAAAAGTAAGTCATCGTTTTACTATTGATTGAAAAACTGTTTGTTTTTCTAGTTTTCTAATATGCACTTTATAAAAAAAAAGAAACAAAAAACACCAAATAATAGAATTCCAATTTGTTTGTCCTCTTTACTACAAAAATATTCTGCCTGGATACAGTATAATTAAAATTTAGTGTTGGTTTGTAAAGATTTTCACTGATTGGTTACAGAATTTCATGATGAGCTGACATCTGTTAGAGGACCATCGGAAAACTACCAGAGAGTACTGCACAGTTGTTTTCCCGTCCTAGTTTGTACTCTTCATATCGGCTGACAAGGGTAGAACCCAGGGTCTTCTGGTTACAAGGCAAGCTGGCTCGTAGATCATTAAGCCACTGAGACCCAATCCAATGGTCATTTCGTTAATCCAAACTTCTGCCGATTCACAGCATAACGTGACCTCTAGCCAATGCCTTCGGCGAGTATCTTTCCTCACACCCAACCTGTTGCACCCTAATCGTTATGACTTCTCCCTGGAACCCAGGTAACTACCTATCTGAATACGGTGTACTGATAAAGAGTTTCAAACTAGGCGGATGAAACAGCTGTTCAGTACTCCCTGCAGGTCACCTCATAATGGAATCTCCAAACCAATCAATCAAGCGAAATCCCTACAAACTAATTCTTGAGAATTGATCTGATGCTTACTAGCGACTGAACCTATTCACGTAGTGACCTGAACTTTTGTCATCTCTTCAAATTGTAATATGGCGACTATCTTTTCTAGTTCTTCCAAGAATATTGTTTTCTCCTTCTCTTTTTTTTTTGATAAACTGTTACATAACTATTTGTATTGATTGGTCGACAGATTTTAAGTATATACAGAAAAGAAGAAGAAAACTTTCTAGTTATACATGTAAAAATGATCAACCAGAAGACCAATAATAAATTGTTTTTTTTTGTTATTACATTCCTGCTGCAGAATGACGACCACACTTATATCAAACACCTGATCTACTAATCTTTTCCACCATTTTGGAAGGAGGTCAGTTGTACGTTTAATTAAAAAAAAAAAGAGATTAAATTATTGTAATTTTATGGCCGATACATGTATGATGACTTCACCCTGTATGAAAGTGATTTCGTTAGGTATGCAATAATATCTCAGTTCAATGAAAAGTACATTGAGCTATCAGGTTCATGTGTCAAGATGATCGCTCAAGTTGAAACTGCCTTCTTAGACATTTTACTGACAAAAAGATCACATGATAATATAGAAAGGAATTTCGCCTAAGAAAAATACTTCTTCAGTAGGAGAATATACACATTCTTACATCTTTAACTCTCACCGCGTATAAAAGAAATTTTTTAAAGACCCTCAGTAAGCAGCTACAGGGTCATACCTATTTGTTAAGAAAATGCAATTTAAGATGAACTTAAGGTTGCATACACCGCATGTTAACTGAAAATACCACCACCTTGAAAACGTCATCATTTAAAAAACATGACCAAGATGGTAGAAAAGAATTCTTCTGTATCTGATGTTGACAAGGAACCTCTATATATGTGTGTGAGTACAATTCAAAAGTGCGATATATATCCAAGTAAAATAATAACCCACAATTTGATAAAATCAATTCAATTTACTTTCCACACAACCAGTTATGATACCAAAATCAAAAGACAAGCTACCTATGCTTTTCAACCACCTTTTATTGTATCTATCAATTGAACTGCTCCAATAGATCCAAATATATTGGCTGTTACTTTAGGAACTTAACTTTTCGTGCTCAGCAACACGTTTAGCCATTATTGCAATCTTGCTATTTGTTTTCTGCTGACGAACCTAAAAATCCCTTGAATTCTGTCTTACTCCGGTTAATTTATCTGATATTCAACCAGTTTAGTGTTATATTAATGCGTAATTATCTCTCTATCTCTCTGCCTATTACTGATCCTTCTGAAGTATAAATTGTCGACACTGGTGGTTGATACAATCTGATTTTAAAACAGCATTCATGTTGCTATTAATAACAGTCATTCCTTGATAAATATTATAAATGTATATAGCTGTAGAGCTCGATGGAGAAGAAGTTATCAAGAAGAATATTCTTTTCTCACTAATTAGTTTTTTGAAGAATATGTATACCTAACAACCTCTTCTCTTACAATTTATTAATTCATATACACTACCCAATCTTCTTTATTATTGTAAGCAGGGTTAGTGGTATGCCTTAGACTCAGCCAATCACTCCTCTTACATTCAAATCAACTGTCGTCAAGATTTGACAGAATAGTTCTAAAATATTTGGGCGCCGAGTGAGAAGTAGACCTTTGCAAAAAATTATATTTGTAAAATCTCAGCGAGATTGACATGAGTAATTCCAACGTTTTTAAAATCAAGAGATGTTCCTTTCATATATATATATATAAACCTCTGTTATGTTAATTTCAATTAATTTCCCTGGAGAAGTTTGGACCAGATTGCCGAACGAAACGCTGGAATTACTCATTTCAGTCTCGCTGAGATTTAACAAATACAACTTTTTTACACGCCTCTTACATCTTGTCAGCTCGTGCATCTTACCTATTCTTCTTTACTGTTCACCCTTATCCTTTCCTGGATTGCCTAAAAAAGACCATGTCATACTTCGTAGAACCCTGAAGACTCTCAGTCAGTAGGACCAGTGGTATTTCATTGAGCCATATCGTTGACATTGTCACTGATAGGCACTTGATGTTATGCAACAAATTTGCTGAAGGAATTTTGTCAGACTGTGAACACCCACTCTACTCACAGCTCCAACCTTGTGTCTCCTCAGGTAAAACAAGAAGTCTTTCCAGAAGACTTTATGCATGTACGTTTGAGTATAAAAATTCCACTATACCATATTTGGCACGTATTTGATGTGATGAAAATAGTGTCAGGCATGAACTAACTAACCTTCTTTGCAATACTAAATAAACCATTTCCTCCACCCTTACAACACTAACATTTATTGTCATTGTACTTCTTATATTTATAATCCTCCCAACTTTCTGTTTTCATTTTTGTTTATTTTTTCATATGTGTGAACATCATTTAAGCTGTGTCAAAACTGTTGATTTTGTATTTCCCCTCACTATACTGCTATACCAACAGAACATTAGACTGAATAATCTTTAACGTGCTAAAATTTTCAAACTGAATTGACAATACTGTTTGAAACAAGGTGACTGTTATTATTATTATATTTAATACTCTCAATTCGTGCTTCGAATATTTTCGACTTTGTATTGTAAACGTGGACAAATTCCTCTGGTTACTTTGTTTTAATTTTTAATTTTATTTATATTTTTAGTAAATCAGATGTATTACTGTGAAAAATGCTGAGAATTCCATTCTGTATTATAAGTACTGTTTTTGGAATAAAGTAGATTATTACTATTATAATGATTAACGGTTGAATTTCACTATAAATAAGACGTCATCTATCAGTTGTAGTACACCCCATTTAGTAAAGATGCACCATGTCGTGTCAGAAAAATCCCGTAGTTCCCTGATCGATTGTTTATCACTTCCATGAAGTTGGTAGAAGTAAATAAACTGTATCTCATCCTTATGTTGTGTACAGCATATACTGTTGAAACGCAATTCGACAATCGACAGAAGCCATTGGCGTTAGCATGTCGACATCCTGGGCGATGCTCACAGGTGACCATATTGAACATCATTTTCATCTCCAGGGATGAAACCTGAAGAAATTTCATAAGACTTTATGCTTCACTACGGTCTGTAAACACAAAATAAATTCAACCATACTTATATGCAGCACGGATTTTGTATGGAAGAGACAAATGTCAGAAGTGAACTTATAAACTTGATTGTTAAGCCGTTAACTCACTGCTAATTATAACCACCACTATTATTACTATTACATATATTATTCTTATGATTAATTTTCAGTGTTTGTGGCTTTATTATTATTATTTTTTAATTATTTTGTGTAATTTTACTTTTTATATGTTGGAGGAGATGGAGTGTTGTTGAAATATGTACATAGCTGAGAATTTCATACCACATAGTTAATTACTGTTGTTTCACTATTATGAGTATTATTTAAACAAATCAATAAGAAGGCATAATTTGTCTGAATCGTGTGTGTAATGTATTTGCGCAACACATTTTAAACAATCGGATTACACACATACATGTCATGGGAATATATATATATATATATGTGAAAATAATATGTGAATCTACAATAGCCTTAGTAAAGTGCCTCCTTACTAGAAATCAACGTATATGAACAGAAGACAAACTTGTTGAGGAAGAAAGAAAGTTGACACAAACTCTGGTTGATAAAAATAAGTATCCAGACAAGTGCATCAGGAGGAGATATGAAGTAGTCAGAATACCAAGGGACACTCTCCAACTCGCCACTAAGAAAGACGTATGTATCAAGCTACCCTATATGGGTAATCATCGCAGCTTGATAACTAGACAAAGATTGAACGCTGTGGTCAAAAAGACTTCTTTATGCAGCTAGCATCATAATAATCAACAATGTGAAGCAGATATATCCACTTATCTAAGCCCTAAGAACATGGGAAAAATGATGTCACATCCCACTCTATTCACCAATTTGAATGAATAAACGTGTGCCCAAATAAACACACACATAGGGAGGACTGATCTATCTCTGCAAGTAAGGGCTAACTTCAGGGCATATTCCTAAATGGCTTCAGAAGCAAAATGAATCCATAGAACACATTAATGGTGAGGACAAGAGACCTAGCTCCTCTGTTGTGAAACATATTACAGAGGAGACAGAACATAAAATTGATGTTTACACATGTCTTCTAAACCTATCTATAGAACGTGTTTGGGGAGGGGGTATCCTGACGTTTGTGGAAGCCCTAGGAAGTTTAAACCACCTTCCTTGGTAAACTTTGGATATCAGTTAGGGTAAATGTACTATTTATTACCTCTGTTATTTGGTTCAATGATCTTCATTGTTATTTTGACTTTCAGTAGGTCCTTTTAATTTGACCTAAGCCTATTTTCTCACCTCTTAACACCTTATTTATTAATTTCATATATGATTTAATAGTGTGAAATATCTCCATATCATGAATTAAAAGTCAATCTGAAGGAGGAATATTCTTTTCAATAATTTCTCTTCAGGTTCTTACAATTTTAAATATTTGTAATATTTGTTGTCGTTATAATAATGGCCATAACTAATCTGTTATTCTACGTTAAAAAATGTATCCATCGCATAACTGGTTATCATTATATTATATTCTATAATTGTTAGAATCTGAAGAGAAATTATTGAAAAGAATATTCCTCGTTCAGACTGACATTTAATTTCATATAGATTCTTATGGTAAGACCGTGTATGATCAGATTGTTTGAAATGTTTCTTTTTGCGTAAATACATTACAACACGATTCAGACAAATTACGTCTTCTTATTGCTTTGTCTAAATTTATAAAGAAAACTAACAATAACAATAACAATTTCGCTTTTATTCCAGAAACAGTACTTGTGGTACAGTGTGGAATTTTCAGCCTATATCTACAATATTGCATCTAATTTCATCGTACATTTAAAAGGAGTATTATAAAAAAAATAAAATATATAAAAAAACATCAAAAAACCAAAAAAAAGAAACACAGAAATAACAAAAAAATGCAAATAAAAAATACCAAGTAAAAAGGAAGATAAACACAAATAATGAAAAAATATTTCAGTATTGGTTAGTGGAAGCTACGATATGTGTATGCGTGGTGAACAGTAACAGCTATAATCATACAAGAAATTATGAGATGTTCTTAAGAATGTTTATAGCCAAGATGATCAGTTAATTTGATTGAACAACACTAAGCAATCATAAGATAAACATTTCAGGTTGTGTTTTTTTTTTATTGTCAGCACTAATGCGGTTGTTTGTAGTGGTAGTGTGAGGAATCATGCATAATACAAAATTTTTTTAAGATGGTGATAGTGGCAATAACAAACAAGATTGTCAGTTAAATAGTGCCGAACAAAGAACAACCACAAAACTAATATTACATGATGGTTAATGACAGGACAATTTTTTAATAATGATAGTGATAATAAAGTCGGTCCCAGTAGATGTACAAAAGAAGGAATAGAATAAAGAATAAAAATGTAAGCCAATGATAATAATTTTAATCAGCTAAGTATGTTTAAGAAAGTTGTTCACTATAGAGTACAAATAAGAGAGTGTAAGGGGGAAATAACAAGGGCCAAAATTATGTTATTAACAACAAAGCAAGTCATAGGTTTCACGCCTAACATTGTCTCTGTCACTTAGAACACGGGCTGGCCAAATATGGTATCGCTGAGTTCCTATACTTGGTCGTACCAGAATATATTATTTTGTACTGATTTCTGGTTCTACCTGATGAGATGCAGGGAGAGAGTTGGGAATAGAGGGGGTTTTGGGGGTCAGAGAGTATGGTTTTAGACCATTTCTCACATGTATTCAGATGCTTATCCACTAATGTTGTGACGAGCTGACTGAGTTTTACACCGCTAGTCCTACTAACTACCTTCAACATCCTTCTCAGGATGGTATAATCCATTTTCAGTAACCCAGGAAAGACTAACGGGGAACAGTAAAGTAGAATAGGTAGGATACGAGAGTTGACAAATTGTGAAAACAGAGGATGAGGGACTCCAGTTAGTCTAAGTTTCTTAATGTAGTAGGTTAGACGAAACACTTTCTTGGAAATCATTTGGATATGAGATGACCAGGTAAGGTCGGAAGATATAACTAATCCGAGGTATTTTGCACTAGACTTTGTTTCAATTATAGTCCCCTCAATTCTACAGACATCATGAGTGCTTACTAGTGTTTGTAGATCTCGTTTGTGCCTAAAGGAGAAGTCGACAGTCTGGCTAATTGTTTTAAAATATTATTATTATTAACATTTTGTAAATAATATCAATTCAAAACAATGTGAGAATTACAACATAATAAAATAGTGAGAAATCCAATAGTATGCCTAATTACAACAGCCTACCTGCCTGCCTGCCTGCGTGCTAGTGAGATAAACAACCAACAGTGTTGCTTGTGAATAATACATTCATCAACAAAATAAATAATATATAGTATAAAATCAATAATACTGCGGAAATCATTTTCTGTACCAATGAACTCCATGAATTCACTATCTACTAACTAAAAGAGAAAATAAAGGTTCAAAAGATTTACACATGATTACTTTTATCAATCATATTTATTGTTATTGTTTTGGGTTCCAATTGGAACATAGGGCTTCAGCAACAAATTTCCAATTTCTTCTTTTCTTTACTATCCTCTCCAGCTGGGTGACCCAACGATTGACCATAATCTGTCGCATGCTCCTCCTTCTCGCTACACCATCTTCTCCATGTCAACCTCACAGTGACGACCCAATCGTCACTTCTTATTGGAATTTCACTCAAGTGATGGCCTGCATTGCACACGATGTCATTCGATAACCTCTTCAACACGTACACGATTCATCTGTCTCGATGTTCGACTACATATTGGTTAAGCAATTAGCTATTGCCAGAATAGCATGTTTGTAGCACTTTCTGGCTATTTAATCTTCAGTATGGAGCCAGCCAGCGAAGTGGTCAGCTGTTCATAAAAGTCTGCAACAGGCTGTGGGAAATCCTTTTCGTGACTGACACACACACGCAAGTTTCTCACCTATATATTTTTTATTTTATTTTTTATTTCAGCTTGATTCCACACCATATTTTTTGGTACAGGCATGGAATTTTCAGCATGTGATATCGGTAGCCTAAATTTTACAGGCCGACCATTTCGGTTTATTGCAAATACTTCCCCCTTTTTAAAATTGATGGAAAAATTACTTTTACTTCGTCTTGAACCCGCTTTGAAACCTTTTAATGATCCTAAACAATTTGCATACAAACATGGTAGAAGTACCTTGGATGCTGCGGTTGTCTTATATCACAATGTTGTCTCTTGTTTAGACAAAGGTGCTAAATATGTTCGTAGTGCTTTCTTAGACTACACATCTGCTTTTGACTCTGTACCTAGGGGCCTTTTGTTAAATAAGCTATCGTTGACACAAACAGGATCCTGGGCTAAGAGTTGGTTGCATTCCTATTTTTCTGATAGAATGCAGTATACTGTATATAACGGCAAATCTTCTTCTACCTCGCTTACAAAATCCGGTGTTCCACAAGGTGCTGTCCTCTCTCCTTTTCTTTTTTCTTTCTTCCTACATGACCTACCTCATTCAAACGAAACTAACTTTGTTAAATATGCAGATGATCTGACTGTATCACTGCCTATCACTTCCGAGTCTGACAGCTCCAAACTTAATAGCTTTCTGTTGGACATCAACAACTGGTCCAAGTCAAATGGTCTTATATTAAATCCTTCCAAATGTCAGGTGCTTGACTTTACTTTCAAGCATCGACGTGACTTACTTGAACTAGTTAACTCTCATGATCCCTGTAGCATAGATGGCACGGAAATTGAAACCAAATCAAGTATTAAATACCTTGGACTAGTTTTTTCCTCTGACCTTTCATGGTCATCCCATATCTTATCTATCTCTAAGAAAATGTTTCGTCTTACCTTCTACATTAAAAAGTTAAGACAATCAGGTATCAACCAACCTTTAGTTTTGCAATTTTTAAACTCCTGTATTTTACCTATTGTACTCTACTGCTCTCCATTAATCTTTCCTGGGCTGCTCAAAAAAGATTATATCATATTACGAAGAGTATTAAATGCTGTGAGTAGAGCTTGTGGTCTGCCACTGCATGAGCTCGCTAATACTATAGTCGAGAGGCATATAAATTCCTGTACGAAATGGGCAAAGGCTATAATGTCAGACCCTCTGCACCCCCTTTATTCACACCTGTCCCCTTGTATCTCATCAGGTAGGACGAGAAGTCAATATAAAAAGATATATGCTCGTACTACTAAGTATAGAAATTCTACAATACCCTATTTAGCGCGTACTTTATGTGACGAAGACTCTGTTAGACGTGAAACTTACAAGTTACTATGTAATTAGCACAGTGAATCGACCCTTTTATCGTTCATCTTTCTGTATTTTATGGTGTCACACTTTCTATCGTTTAAATCGTTACTCTGCTATTTTATATTAGTTGGTATTACTATTATTACTACAATTTTGTACTTTATACATATTTTTCTCCGTATGGCACACAGTATTTTGCTACGTAGCTGCTACAACAATCGTTTTATTACTATTATGTATTGTGTATTTTTAATTTTTTTTGTTTCGTTTTTGGGTAAATTAGATGCAATATTGTACTGAATGCTGAAAATTCCTTGCTGTATCATGAGTACTGTTTTTGGAATAAAGCAATTATTATTATTATTATTATTATTATAGATATCAGGTGCGTGTCGGCAGGGGATCGAACTCCCGACCATGTGCATAGTCGGTGAGAGTCCTAACCACTGTGCCACCGACGCACAGAGGAATAGATTGACTGACTTCACATTTGTGTTGAACAGAATTCAAATCTTGATGTTTATGTTGACTGGCTGGTTGGCTGGCTTTGGCGTCTTCATCCGTGCTGCCTGACTGCCTCTGCTTCCTAGTCGGATAAGTGTAGGAAGTAACCTTTGTCAAATTTCTCCCGTTGATGGTGATTGATGCAGTTTGTTTTTGCTGTTGATGGTGGTTATCTCCGTCACCTCCATCTTCTCTATATTCGCCTGAAGTCCTGCCTTCGCTTCTTACCTGCTTCTTCAGCCACTTTCGCCTGCAAGTCTTCTAGTATTTGTCACATCATACATAAGTTATCCACGAGCAAAATCCAGATCTTCTAGAGTCTTCTTACTGGTGATCCAGCGTATTCCTGTCTTCTCACTCCCAACACACTGTCTGACTCATAATCCAGTCCACCACAATTAAAAAAATATCATCGTGTGTGATAATAGACAGCTCTGTCTTACTCCCGTATGCACTTTGAACGCCTCGCTGAGTTTCCCGTTGTGGATCACGTGACACGTGCCATTGTCATGTACCTGTTGAATGAGGTTGGTAAAGACTTTGCCGCTACACGCGTAGTGTTGAAGTATTTTCCAAATTGCTTTTCACTTGACGCTATCTATCGAAGGCCTTTTAGAGGTTGACGGTATAGACGTTCGCGCACAGTACTGAGTATATTGACGCAATCTCTTATACAGCAACTTCTAACTTATTAATTCTCGCGTACTAAAAGCAAAGCAAAAGACAATATTTGATCGTCCAAATTATGCGATATATTTCGGGACTAAAACGAGCCATCAGACGGACGCTTAGCTGGCTAGTGATCGTGCCGCACGTGACACGACGGGGTAGCGAATGGCGGGGATGCTTGACCGGAAGCCTTCAGCTAAACAAGTCGACTTAAACTGTAGTGGTCAGCGTCCAATGATGAGTGATTGCTGTGGTCAGTAATTTTGGGGAATTATTTACCGCTACAGCCTTTTCGAAGTCAATGAAGTAGAGGTAGCGAGGGGTTTGAAAGTCATTCTATGCTTTGTTCTGTGATGACGATGCGTAGAGTTGCAATCTGATCAGCCCATGATTTGCCTTTCCTGAATCCAGCTTGTTTCGGCTGGCGGAGTTATGTATCCAGTGCATCCTTTATTCTCTCCAAGACGATGTGACAAGAGCATGATTCCACGCCAATTCTTACAGAGTGAGGCATAAGTCGCCCTTCTTTAGTAGCTCGACAAGATGACGTTTCTTGCAACTGGTGGGCTTATTAACTTCCTCCAAAACCTTATGCTATAATGGGGTGAGCACATCTACCGCAGTCTCTGGGTCCGTTTTCAGTGATTTGGAGGAATTCCGTCTAATCCTGCTGCCTTCACGAGTGGACTTCAGCGGCTTGATCACATTCAAGATTTATGCCTTCGTTGAAGGATTGATGTCTACTGACAGGCAACTGTGTGAGAGCTGTTGGTGGCATTTATAACTGAGTTCCAGGTGATGGCCCTTTGAAGTGATCAGTCCATCGTTTGATTTGTTTCTTTGGTAATTAGGTTCCCTTGAACATCTTTTATTGGTTTCATCATCTGGGTTTATCTCTTCCCGGATGGAGATGTGGTTATCTGATATACTTTTCTAAGGTCTCTTTTACCTTCAGCCAGCTTGTTCTGCTTCACTTGCCAGCCAGTGTGTCGTAGAATTGTCTTTTGTCCTCCCAAGCATTCTTCTTTACTTCACTCTTTATTCAGTACAGCGTACATTGAACTCAGCTTCTCCTTCTGTTGCTCATCTTTGCTTTGAGTCACCTTCGCTTCAACCATTCTGCTCTCCGCTCTTCTATTAGCTTCCTGCTATGTGTCCGTTGAGAGCCATTCTTTGTCTTGTCCCCTCTTTTTTCCTAGAACGGTTGTAGACGATTCTACTAGCAGGTAGAAAGTATTTATTTCTTTACGTTCCTAGTGTAACATAGGACTTCAAAGCTCTAGCTTTGAAATTTCGGTAGCAGTGGTGTTTATTTTTAGGGGATGAGGTTGCTAGCTCCATGCCAAACCTTCCTTCTTTACCCGTGTTGTTATTGACTTAGAGAGGTAAAGCAGTGCGTCAGTGACTGGGAATCGAACCCCGAACCACATCAGTAGTTGGCGAGAACGCTAACACTGTGCCACCGACGCATTGAAGTAGAAACTAAACATAATATGCAACAAAACGAGCGAGTGAGTACTTATCATATTTTTAGGCTTCTGCACTAAGTATGAATTGTATGTATTAACCGATCAAATGATATCAAAGTTTCACCTCTTTTTCTAATTTTTCATAGGTGATTTTGTGGAGTAAAACAATATTGGAAGCGTTGAACCACAAGTGAGCAGATCGTCACATTGTGTAACAAAGTCTGAAATACACCGAACTGTTTGAATCACTGGGCTCCCAAATTTTTCTACACGTGATAATACATCATATTTTACTCTAATTTTATTGTTTTAATTATCTAATTCACTGCATGACTCGCAATCTAAACTCGTAAATAATTTAAAATAGGTTTCAACCCAATGATTTCATTTTCTTTTATAGGAAGTAGAGAAGAAATATCGCAAGGCACTGGGGTATACTTCATTTAGCACAATATTTTTTCAATTAATTTATTATCGATTATTTCATGTTACTTGACACCTAAGCAGCAACATCAACAACAGCACCAAGTATCAGTCACCACTACCAACGGAAAAAATGTGAAAGGAAGTTACTTCTGAAATAATAGAGAAAATTTGTTGCTCAGGTGGATGATTTGCAATTAGCTGTGTCCTCTGAGCTGATTGGTTTAATTGCTGAGCTTTCGTCGTCCCCCTTCTATACAACATCTTCAGTGAAAGTTTTAGCATAAAGTGAACTGATTTAAATATTCCATCAGCGATAGAATTGCGTTTCCCGGTAACCATCTTTACATATGTGTGTTGATCATTTTCTATTGAGTTGGATTTTGAACTTTCTCGTCACATGATTACTTTTTATTAGTTGGTATATTTGGTCTATATTAACATGTTTACTAATTGCATATTCGTTTGAGAACAAGGCTTCTAGGAATCCTCTGGTACTTTTTGTGTTTCCTTTGTTTAAAATTTCGACATTATTTCAATCAAATCGGTGTCCATAAGTATCCACATGCATGATATGAAAGAATGTATATCATGTCATTTCACAGCTAATTTGTGTTCCTGGATTCTGATTCAAAGGGGAAGCCCAGAAAGACGAAGAAAGCTCCGCGATTGAACCAACCGTCTCTAATTGTAAAAGTCATTTCTTTCCACTACAGACGGCGCGGTACAGATGAAGATGACAAAGCCACGCAGAATCGATAAGGCAAGGCAAACTTTCATTCAGCTGAAAATACTTTATGGAGATCTACTGCAACCAGCCAGCATAAAGAACAAGATTGGCATTTTCAGCACCGATGTCAAACCAGTCAGCGTTTCTATATTAGGTTGATGTGAGAGTCACCAGAAGCATTTTGAACTGTCTTCGAACTGTTCTCTGGCTCCACACTGAAGGTTGGATGGCCAGAAAGAATAAGAAGCAAAAAAATTCTGGGAAGATACCATCAAAGGACCCATAACCCGAACAAATATGCTGAAGGAATTGGAGATGGGTCGGATATCCCAAGCCACGCACTCGATTGGAACCCATAGGCGAAATAATTAGTCGGATGTCTGTCTGAGTGTGACATGGAGGTGATCCTGTTGTGGTGAGAGCAGGCTGCTAGCCTAATTGGTAGACAATTATTTACGTCAATGTTTATGTCCCAAATATTGGTCGTGAGAAAATATGAACAAAGACTGATTCAGCAACCAATCCCAGCAGACTTTGCGTAGGCAGATACAGTTAACATATAGATGATGATCTGACATTCAAGAAACAGTCACAAAGAAATACAAGGTCAACTTTCTGTGAGAAACAACCAATCAGAGGACTATGTTTTTCTGCTGACATTAATCTATAATAATGTACAGGAAAATATATAAATATCTGTTGACTTCCTTAATAAACGAGCTGTTGCCTGGCTCTTGCCTTCTGTCGTTAGACTGTGACAAGTAGAAGATCAAAGCTTATGGACCGTGGTGTACCGCGTGTGTGATGGTGACGCGCTACTAAAACCCTGTTCTACAGGGAATCCTATGGAATACCAATATTACTTGGAGACTACATGTAAGAATTAAATACCTGGCAATAAAACTAGCTAAGAATTCTGTTCTGTGTATAAACGCATTTTGGGAATATAGCCACTGCTGTCGTTATTATTATTATTATTATTATTACTATCATTTAAAATTTCATTAAAAATTTTAAAACTTCAAAGTCATGCACAGTCAATTAAACTAAATAACCTAGAACTTGATCTCCCTGGTAAGGTGTGAAAAGTATTGGCAAGTTTCAGGAATTTGAACTAATTCATAGACATGAATACTTCGTATTTCTAGAGCCTGAAAGATTTGAGCCAATTAATTCCAACTTTAACCTCGCCTAGTTAAATAGCTTGCGGGCTGGCTGACAAGGAGAGAAGATACGACTGCAGGTGAATATAGAGAAGGCGGAGGGGATGAAGATAACCACTACCACCAGCCAGCCAACAGCAACATCGCCTACAACCAGCACCAGTCACCCATCATCAACGGGGAAGATTTGACAGAGGTTTTTTTCCTGCACTTATCCGACTAGGAAGCATCTTATCAACCACAGGCAGTGACAGGATCCCACACATTTTGGTATTGACTGTTAATCTTGTATATATGGTATATTATCATTCTCACACATTTTGTTATTGACTGTTAATCTTGTATATATGGTATATTATCATTCTCACACATTTTGGTATTTACTGTTAATCTTGTATATATGGTATATTATCATTCTCACACATTTTGTTATTGACTGTTAATCTTGTATATATGGTATATTATCATTCTCACACATTTTGGTATTTACTGTTAATCTTGTATATATGGTATATTATCATTCTCACACATTTTGGTATTGACTGCTAATCTTGTATATATGGTATATTATCATTCTCACACATTTTGTTATTGACTGTTAATCTTGTATATATGGTATATTATCATTCTCACACATTTTGGTATTTACTGTTAATCTTGTATATATGGTATATTATCATTCTCACACATTTTGGTATTGACTGCTAATCTTGTATATATGGTATATTATCATTCTCACACATTTTGTTATTGACTGTTAATCTCGCACATATGGTATATTATCATCTCTCACGCACTTTGTTATTGGCTATTAAGATCAATTATTTCAAATGCTGTTAGCTGTCCATATTGTTGTAAAATGTATAAATACCATGGCTTTCTTTGTCGTTGTTGCACTTCAATACACAGTCACAGTCCAGCCTTTGTCTTTTGATATTTGCGTGCTTTACTAAATCGGAAGGTACGACAAGCAGATAGGCAGATTAGTTCAGGCGCAGACAGAGCAAGGTGAAAACGTCTTCATTCAATTCACCTACAGTTATAACAAATTGGCGACGGGGTTTACCTTAATTCAGTGCAGTTATAACAGGCAGTTAGACAGCACAGATGAAGGTGTCAAAGCCAGCCAAAAACGGAAAGACAAGCAAGACAGGCGCCTTCATCAACCTGAAACTAGTTTGGAAATCTTCTGCACTCACTCAGCCAGTCAGCACAAACAACAAGATTCGGATTCTGTTCAACACAAATGTGAAGTCAGTCAGTCAGTCAGTCAATACTTCTATATGGGTCAGAAACCTGCACTGTGTGTCAGTCACGAAAAGGATTTCCAACAGTCTATTGCAGACTTGTATGAACAGCTGACCACTTCGCTGGCTGGCCGGCCGGGCACAACGAATTAGTAAAATGAAACTCTGACTGGTAACAAACCAGCCAAAAACCGACCGCTCAACAAAATATGTAGGCGAAATTGGAAATGGATTGATCGGGCCTATACGCTGGCTGAGGAGGCTGTTAAATGACATCGCGTGCAATGCAGGCCATCAATCAAGTGGGATTCCAATGGGAAGCGACGAGTCGGTCATCAGTGTTAAGTTGACATAGAGGAGATCGTGTGGTGAGGAGTAGGAGAAGATGAAATATTATGGTCAGTCGTGGAGTCACTGTGGTGATTGACAATTTCTATCTCTGTATTGTTTAAAATACTTACTGTTGACTGTTGATATGTTTCTTATATGAATTGCATAATAATTCCGCTAAATACAAATTCCTGAATTCTGCCCTCTCTGAGTTTTGTTTGGATTCGTGTAATTCGGTCATCTCGAAATACTAATACTACGATTACAATAAATTACTACAAATTGGCGTCGCGATGGAGCTAAATAACCTGGGAAATTTTCCTATAAATGCTACTCCGCAGGAGATTGCTGATTATTTTGAATGCTTCGATGAGTGGTGCATTTCAAAGAATGTTCGGGATGACAAAATTCCAGCACATTTCATCACTGCTATTGGGCTAGATGCATATACCCTAGTAAAGACTCTGTCATCTCCAGATCAACCTATTTCTTTGCCATATTATAAACTCCGTGAACTTCTTATAAATCACTTTCATGTAACTACATTTGAGACTAGAGAGAGGGCTCACTTCAACAAACTGGTTCGTGGTCCCAACTAGAAGATTCGAGAGTTCATTCTTCAACTTCAAATTCAAGCTTCAAAGTGTAACTTTGGAGATCAGCTGTATACTCAACTACGTGATCGTCTAATTGCTGGAATCAATATTCCTAAGTTAGAGAAAGAGTTAATTCAGATTCCTTCTTGTACCTTTCAAACTGCTAAAGATTTATGTATTACATATGAAGATGTCAATAATGAATACTCTGCTCCCATTACGTCAGTGTCTGATGTTATGCTTTCTAAAGTTGAAAATACAAGTGTTCATGGAAAGCAATCCAAACCGTCGTCCACAGGTAAGAGAATGCAGCGAGATATCAAAAGCATTAAACCGTGTTTTTCCTGTGGAAAGTTACATCTACGAAGCACTTGCCGTTTTCGGGGTGCTAAGTGTCACAAATGTGGTAAAGTTGGACACATCAAGACTGTTTGCAGAAGTTCGAATACTTATATTGCTCAACATTCTTATAATTCTCCCAAGCTGTCTAGTAAAATGGAGTCAATGTGTCTTTCAACTTTTCAAAATACTCAAGCTATTCCAATGAAAACCTCCACTACAAGTTCAGCAACGCAAGCGTCAACTGTTTTCAAAAATGAGGTAGCTGAGTTACAATGCGAACTGTCGAAAACACGAAAAAAACTGAACGAGATGAGAGAGCAACTGATTAAAATGGAGGAATTGTTGCATATGCATAGACTACGTCTGTTGAATGCAGAGCATACAAGTACCCGTGAAAGTCCTGCAAAACTTTTCAAATCTGATGTCCACGACTTCTAATGTACATTATTACAAAGGTAATAACTATAGACCTTCTGTTGGAATTATACTACAAAAAATGGGAAATCGAGTGGTGAAGATATTAGACATCAAAGATCACTCAGTTCATAACAGACACCTGGACAAAGTGACAATAAATGAAGTAGGTCGTTCCAATTATTATTTTAATGATTCCGCTAATAATCCTGATTTTGTAGATAATTCAGAAATAGGTCCAGATAATACTGATGAAAATAATATCACAGAATCAGTTAGGTCGCAGCTACTTGCAAGCAGTCCGAGACATCGTTATAAGTACGCAAGGAGACATTCAACCTGTGGCGGATGTGGTGATTGACAATTTCTATCTCTGTATTGTTTAAATACTTACTGTTGACTGTTGACATGTTTCTTATATGAATTGCATAATAATTCCGCTAAATACAAATTCCTGAATTCTGCCCTGTCTGTGTTTGGTTTGGATTCTTGTAATTCGGTCATCTCGAAATACTAATATTACGACTACAATAAATTACTACAGTCACTCAGCTAAATAAGATATTAGGAAATAGATGAAAGTGGAGAGTGTTGTTGAAACCCTATTTTCCACTCGGAACCCAAGGGATTAATAATTTTATAAGAATAATTCCAACTTTGTGCGTCGGTGGTATAGCGGTTAGGACGCTCGCCGACCATGCATATGGTTCGGGTTTCGATCTCCGGCCAGCGCACTCCTTTACCTCACTGAGCCAGAAATAATTCTGGTAAAGAGGAAAGGTTGGGCATGAGGCTAGCAACCTCATCCTGTAAAAATTGAACACTGCTACAGAAACTTCAAGCCACTAGCTTGGAGCCCTATGTTCCACTGGGAACGTGAAGGAAAAATTATATATTATATTATTAATTCCAACTTAGTGAACAACTTATAATATGCTTTCAACGACTACGGAATATAACTCTGTGACTAACTTATCCAAGTAGAACATCTTAGAAAAGGGTGTCACTTCAAGTTGTCACATTTTGAAGAAGGACGCATAAAAGTAGAGTAGAGAGGTGTAATGAGACTAGAAGTGATGTAGATGTACGGGAGAGAGGATAACTTAATGGTCTAGTGAATGTATTTTTGTCACTGAACACGCCATTGGTTCATAACATCATCCGTCTCTAACCACTGACTCCTAGAATTCCAAGGACTCCAGCTATACAGGCTACACCTGATTCAAACAAACAATCGAAGACTGAATGAACTGATGTCATGTTTACGTCTGATCATTCATAACTCTTTTACAACTTCATATGATTTCAGCCAACATCACTGATTTACTTAGGCAGTAGCTAAGTATGTATAACAATATATGTCCTAGCAATTTCAGTTGATAATATGCCACATTCTCGTCGCTTTACCTTACACTCTATGCCTATCTTCATTATTAATGACCATACCACTTCACGTAACAATGAAGAGAGTTAACTACAATCAGTAATCGTCATTCTTTTTATATTTTTCATCTTCAGAGGGATGTGTCACAGCTGTAAACTAGAAGGGAGCAATCTGTCGCACAAAACACATGCTTTTTTCAGTAGGCGACAGGACATTACGCCAATGCTAAAGATGATCCAATTCGACGGATGTAAAAAAAGCTTAAAAGTGTTCAGATCAATATGTGATCGGAGCTCATGAAGATGTTGTAGATGGAGAGGCAGTCTTCTCTCGTCTCACTTCATCAAATACTTATAGCTCAGTGATCACTTAGTGTTTATTATTGAGACAATGGCTCTCTTCATATTTAAAGTTACTACTAACTAGGGACACATGGTAATGTGAACAGAATAGTAAAGTAATCATAAATAGTTTGAATGAAAGGGAGGCGGTTACTCAAAGCGACAGCCTTTTTCTTATTCCTTCACGTTCCCAGTGGAACATGGAATGGATTCAAGCTAGAGCCTCGAAGTTTTGGTAGTAGTGGTGTCTATCATTTTTATGGGATACGGTTCCTAGTCTCATGCTTAACGTCTTCTCTTTAACAGTCTTATTACTTACTGGCTTACCGAGATGAAGGAGTGATTCGGTGGCCAGGGATCGAACCCCGAACCACCCAAGGCGTGGCTGGCGAGCATTCTACCACTGTGCCACCGACGCACTAAAGCTAAAGTAGCAGCAAGAAAAATGAATTATCCCAGACGAGATTATATGCATCATATTATACATATTCACTTATTGTAATTCAGTTTCGATTGAATTGAATGACTCTCCAAAACTTAGGTCAGCTTGTGATCAATCCTGTAATAAATCAAACATAACTCATTCATTATTTCTCAAATTTGAATCTAATCGAGTTTTATTTTGAATTCTCCGTTGATTGACTGTATCAAATTGTACATATTCTGGGTTCCACTACTAGTCACGATCTATCAAATTACTAAAGAAGTTTCTTTCATTTTACATAATGTTGGCAACAATGCAATTTGTATTCAAATTTTGGTTTGCAAGGATCTAACTGGTTACTAGTTTTCATTCTAAGCTGACATCGGTTAGAGAACCACTGGAAAACCCACTGGGAGGACTGGACAGCTACTTAGTCCGCCTAGTGTGGCAGTCTCCAGCAATACCCACCCAGTGCCAGGTTTTGAGCCCAGGGCCTTCTGGTTACAAGGCGAGCTAACTCGTAGACCATTCAGCCACTGGGACATGATTCAATGTCCAGTCCATGAATTCCAACTTCTGCCAATTCTCGATATAGCGCGGCTGCTAGCCAATGTCATCGTTGGGGAGTACTTGTCCCCACACCCAACATGCTGTACCCTGCTGGTCACGACTTCCCACTAGAACCCCAGGCCAGTCGCTAGTAAGCATCAGATTGATATTCAGATGTTGGGTTCTAGGGAGACGTTGTGACCAAGGGGGGACAGCATTTTGGGTGTATGGACCAATACTCGCCAGCAATGACATTGCCTAGTGCCAGTCACGTTATTTCGTGCATTGACAGAAGTTGGAATTCATGGACTGACCATGGGATAGGTTCCCAATGGCTTAATGGTCTACGAGCTCGCCTTGTGGGTCCTGGAGTCAAAATCTGGCGGTGAGTGGGTGTTTCTGGAGAGTACCAAACTAGGTGGACGAAACTGCTGTTCAGTAGTCTCTGCTGGTTTCCCAATAATCCTCTAACGGATGTCAGCCTATAATGAAATCCTGTAACAACATTTGCATTCATCTTATTACTAGAACCGTAAATTTACAGT
The DNA here is from genome assembly GCA_944472135.2 of Trichobilharzia regenti. NCBI lineage: Eukaryota > Metazoa > Platyhelminthes > Trematoda > Strigeidida > Schistosomatidae > Trichobilharzia > Trichobilharzia regenti. The sequence goes on along the minus strand of OX235265.1, from coordinate 80,035,540 downwards.
GTCTTGTTTTACACTTGTAGTATAACATTAGTCATTTACTTTAATCTTTACATAAAACCCAGTTAACCATCACCGTTGGTTCTACAAACGATGTCGCCTCTGCATATCTTCAAACTGGTTTACACTGGTTTTTAGTCTATCAAAAACTGGTCTACACCTAGTTTATGGATTTCATAAAGTTTGCATGAAAAATAAATAAAACTTGGAAACCAAACACCTGGTGTTGCGTTTGGTTATACTTTACTTATTTGCTAACGAGTCTAAAACAGTTCCTTAACCCTGTTTTGTGACCCTGAAGTGATGCCTGTTTCCTCTCAGCTGACCTACACTTCATTGGTTAACCTTTTCCGATTGCATAAACTTTTTCTTAGCTTCTATATTAATTTGTACCACAAAAAGAAACAGTATTATTTACCCTGGATATTGTTTCAAAAGCAGTTTATTTTACTTTAGCAAATCAGTTGTAGCTGTACGCATATTCGAAACTAGAATACCCATAGTTAGATGCCTCTTCAGTAGAATCCAACGAATTGCACTGAAGACACACTTAATCAGGAAGAAAGAAAGAAAGTTGACACAAACTGTGGTTGATAATAGTTGTCCAGGCAAATTCATTAGGAGGAGATATAAAATGAGTAGAACACCAAGACCTGATCTCTCCAACTTGTCACCAAGAAGGACGTATATATCAAGCTACCCTACATAAGTGATCACATCACCTTGGCAACTAGACAACGATTGAACTCTACGGTTATAAAGACTTCTTATGCAGCCACGATCATAATAACTGAGAAATTGAAGCCAATATGTCTATCTATCTGAGCTCTTAGAATATGAGTAAAATGTATCTTTACCTGTCAAATGTCAAAGTGACTGCTCTAAGCTAAATGGGTTTTTATTAGAAATCAGTCAGTGGTCCAACGAAAACGGTCTTACCTTAAACCCCTCCAAATGCCAAACAGTTAATTTCACCTTTAGGCACAAATCTGACCTAACAAAAACTGGTAAGCACTCACGAGGTGTGCAACACAGATGGCACTGAAATAGAAACCAAGTCTGAAATTAAATACCTAGGCGTCATTCTATGTGCTGATCTTTCTTGGTCGTCTCAAATCTTGATGATTTCTAAGAAAATATTCCGTCTTATTTTCTACATCAAGAAGTTAAAACCTTCTGGTATAACCCAACCCTTACTCCTACAATTCGTTAACTCTCGCATTCTGCCTATTATTCTCTATTGTTCCCCCTTCGTTTTTCCAGGGCTACTGAAGAAAGACTATACCTTATTTCGCTGGATGTTAAAGGTTGTCAGCAGGGTAAGCAGTGGGCCACTTAGCCAGCTCGTTATTATTCTGGTGGACAGGCACATGGACTCATGTGAAAAATGGGCAAAAACCATTTTATCTGACTCACAACACCCTCTACATTCACAACTCTCCCCATGTATCTCTTCAGGGAAAACCAGAAGCCTATATAGGAAACTATATGCCCGCACTGGCAAGTACAAAACCTCATCCATACCCTACCTAGCTCGTGTTCTGTGCGATAAAGAAAGCATTAGGCGTGAAACCTTTAACTTATTAAATAGTGAGTAGAACAAATGGATCTCGTCTTTCCAACTCACATCATTTATAGGTACAACGTTTTCTCTCTACCTATTTTTGTTATGTGTTGCTTTGTTTCTCTTTCCCTTGCAAACTCTACTTAAAACATTCTTGTTCGTTCTTTCACACTCTGTATACCTCGACCATTTCGCTATCGCTTACGCCAGTAAATATGCTAGTAGTATCTACTTTTCTAACACCTTCAAACACTCTGTTTAAATTTTGACTTTGCTACCAACATGCTAATATGTTGTTGTCAAAACTGACTGAGATAACCTTAATCTATGTAGAACTATATTTATTGTTAATGTACTAACTGGATGCAATATTGTAGTAAAATGCTGAGAATTCAATTCTATATCACAAGTACTGATTTGGAATAAAGCTTATCTTATCTCATCTTATCTTATGATGTCACATCCCACTGTATTTACCAATTTCAATGTAGGTGTGGACACAAGCACATAGGGAGGACTCATCGATGTCTAAAAGTAAGGACTGGCTTCAGAGGATTTTCCCCTAAATGGCTTCAGAAGTCAAATGAATCCACAGAGCCCATTAATGGTGAGAACAAGAGACCTAGCTCCTCTGTTGTGAAACATGTTACAGAAGAGACAGGACATAAAACTGATGTTTACACATCTTTTTCTAAACCTACCTATAGAAAGTGTTTGGGAGAGGGCGTGTCTTAAAATTTGTGGAGGCCCTAACTAGCAATTAGGAAGTGTCAACCACCTTGATGCATTAAAAGCGACAATTCCTCATCACACTAAACCTCCCTTTGTAAACTTTGTTTTGATACCAGCCAGGGTTCATGTACAATTATCTCTCTTGTTCGATTTAGTGATCTTCATTGTTATTTTCACCTTCAATGTGTCCTTTTAAACTTGACCTAAATTTATTTTCTCACCTCTTAAGTCTGCATTGATTTTCTATATATATACCTATGACAAGTTGGTGTGTGATCAGATTGTTCGAAACGTTTTTTTTTTTGAGGAAATACATTACACGATTCAGAGATTAAGTCTTCTTATTGCTTTGTCTAAATTCATAAAGGTAACTAATTGTGATAGAATTTTAAAGTTGTATTTCTTCTTTCTCATTTATACATGGTCATTTTTAGATTTCCTATCTTAGCTCCAATTTAGTATGAAAATCAGTTACACAGAACCATGCAGTATTTCTAGCAGGTTGAAGACCTTTATCAACCAGCAACTGTCTTCGCTGGATCTATACTGAAGATCAATCAGATGGCCGGGCCGGAAAGAATCACCAACAAGAAACTATGTCTGGGAACAAACAAAACAAGAACCTATCGCCAACCAACAAATATGCAGGAGAAAGTGGAGATGGATTGGGTGGACACTCGCTCGCTGAGGAGGCCGCTGGGTGACATCGTGCGCCATGCCCTCGAGTGGAACCCGAAAGGGAAGCGGCGAGTGGGACGTCAGTGCAAGGGTGACATGGAGACGATCGTGTGAAGAGGAGTTGAGACAGTATGGACTAACATAAATGGATGCAGGTGAAAAGTACAGCAGAAGGAAGACAGAAGTGGCAAGTGGAGACGTGTAGTTGAAGCCCTATGTTCCACTAGGAACCCAAGGGAACAATAATAATAATTCAGTAGACTTGGATAAGATGACAGTCTTAACATGTAATGTGCCAAGGTTGAGGGAGAGATTGATAACTGTAGTCGTATTTATCAAATCAACTAACAATACATGCAGCATGAAATGATTCAACACCTGTCCCAAACACCTACGGATTTCTACAGCTATAAAATCCAGTTTCAAAGATGTATAGTTCCAACTGATATGATATTGGACAATAGATTGTGTTTGAGGCGTTAACCTCCAGTAAATCATACCGTTTCACTGTGTGTTATACCACCAGTAAGCAAATTAATATGGAACTACATACTCAAGTATTGTTTTGTAGGGATAGGATTGGTTGGTTACAGGATTTCATCATGAATTGACATTGTGAATTGGCGCAAGTTGCAAGTCATGGGCAGTCGAATCGGCGGTTTCCTGTGGCTTAATGGTTTACGAGCTCGCTAGCCTTGTAACCAGTAACCCTTGGTTTCAAACCCCGGAGGATGCGTACCGATGAAGAGTCCCAAACTGGGGCGAAACAGTTATCTAGTAGTCCCAGCCGGTTTTTCAATGGTTTTCTATCTAATGTCAGTTCATGATGAAATCGTGTGAAGAATTACATACTACCAGGGTCCAAGTTTTAACACAGATATTTATTTGACCCTAACTTGTTTGAATTAATATGTGATTTCTTTCATTCAGTAGACGTCATTTTTCACCACCTGAGGCCGAAAGAAGAAAATATTGACGAAGATTTTCCCCACTGTTTACTACCTACAGAGAAGTCTTCTATACTATAATATTAGAACTACAGTGCATTCATACCTACAGTAAATAACACAGTTAAAAATCATACTACTTAAGTGCGCCTATAAGTACACAATTTCAACAAGTTAAAAGTAATAAGTGGAGCGATTCTATTTTATTCAATCTACTGATGATGTAATTGCGTTTCATAAAGGTTTTATGAAGGAAAGCAAAGCAAGGTAAACATTTCCATGCAGGCTTTATTTTCAAGAATTAGTTTGTAGGGATTCTATTAGTTTCAGGTTAAACCAGAGATTGATATCAGTTAGAGAACCACTGAGAACCAGCATAGCAGTACTAGACAGTTGTTGCAACCTAGTTCGGGAGTCATCATCAGCCCGCACCCACCGCCACTTTTCAAATCTACGACCTTACAGTTAAAAGGCAAGCTCGTATGACATTCAACCACTGCGAGCCGATTCAATGCCCACTCCATGAATTTTAACTTCTACCAATTCGTGATTCTAGCGCGACCACTACCCAAAGTCATCGGTGAGAAATCCATCCCTACTCCCAACTGAATGTACCTCACTGGTCACAACTTCTCACCAGAACTCCAGGCAACTAACTTCGTCCTGTAGCCAGTCACCAGCGAGCATCAGTTTTATTCAACATTGAAGAACACGATATTCAATGAGGAGACTAGCTATTGTCAAGCTGTACAATAGTATATATAAGGTTTTTAAGAAACTATACGCTATGATTAAATTTAAACAAAATGTGTGAATACATATGATAATAATAGTATGAAACTCAATAAAATATTTGTGATCGTAATAATAGTTCAATTCATAGAAAATTTTCATTGGGATATATAGAAAATCAAAACAAGTGATTCAGTGAAATGACTCATTTCAAGGAATTTATTAGAAAACTGTAAAATCATATGTACATATATATGTCTTTTTTAAGAAATTATATCCGGTGAGGAAATTGAATCAAAGGTGTGAATACATAAAATGTTAGTAGTATGAAATGCAATTAAAATGTTTGTGATTATAATCATAGTCAAATGTCAATCGGCAAAACAATTAATGTCATTTGTAGAACAATTCATAGGATGTTTAGAAATTGGAAAGGATGTGCAATTATAGCACTAGTAGGTAAATAGAATAAAATAAAATATGTTGAGTAACATCGCGTAAAATTTCATAAAATAGAATTTAACGTTGCAAAATAGAATTTATTTAGAATGACAAGTGGAACGATTGAAATAATGCCGCGGACAGTTCAGAGTGAGAATAGTAATGGTAACAATTGACGTATTAAAGGAAGAGTATACAAATTGAATGGACAAAATGAAAAATAAGTACAGCCAAAATATGAATGGTGATTATCATACTTTATCATAGCGGGATTAAGACCATGAAAGTTGGAGGGGTTGAAGGAACCTTTTCTGTGCACAGAGATCTGGCTTTTCTGTTTCGATTGCCAAAGCTTCAGCAATACAGATGAGTCAGACACGTAGTGATTTGGCCAAATTACTTTTGGCCTTGTAGATGACTTTAAAGGCGGAGGCTATAATAGAGATAGGGTGATGATTATCGACCAGATGTTCAATGATCGCGCTTCTTATTGCTCCACTTCCACCTCTTCGTAACCATGCAGGATTGTGTTCTTATAGCCTCTTAGACAAAACTCGAATTGTCCTACATGTGCCATTAGTTGTTTTGCCACTTCAAAATGAACTATAATTATAATCACGTTTTATTTGCATTTCACACTATTATTATTTTATGGATTCACACCTCTGATATGATTCCCACACCAGATATACTTCCGGTTTTTAACATTTTGATTACTTTCGTCTAATTAATTGACGGAAAAATTCAAATCGAATTCAATAATAACTGCAACCTGGTGCGCAAGAAGTGGTTGTCGTCGCCCAAGAGATCTAGTGGATAACACATTAGTGTTTGAAACTACGGGCATTGAGTTGAGAAGGCGATGGGGACACCATCACTCACTGGGGAATGCAGGTACATCCCGCTGGTGGACGAGTTCCAAATAGGACGAAATGCGCATCCTGGTAGATTCCATTGCTAGTCACCATCTACCAATTGACTTCAAGTTACATGACCAGACATTGTCAATGCAGTATCCTCACAAGATGGCAACATGTTAACCTGAGACCAAGCACTTCGGTCCAATCAATCGACGGGAAAATCTAAATTGACTTTACCTTCTTAAACTGTGATTGTTAAAAGTCCTTTTACTTATAATTTGATTTTCCGGTAAACATTTCGATTAATGTCAGTATTTATGTCGGCATGAAGTAAAAAATCAGTTACAGTACATTCATACCTACAGTAAATAACGCAGTTAAAAATCATACTACTTAAGTGCGCATATAAGTACACAATTTTAACAAGTTAAAAGTAATAAGTGGAACTGAAAACCAAACAGCAACAAACAGTCCTCATTGTCAAATGAAGTTTTGTGGCGAGTATGATATAGTATGGTGGGTGTGAAGAAGTTGCTTATAAATGGCACTAATTGGCAGAGGCGTTACATCGCAATTTAAACGAATTCAAAGCCCACAGATGATTAGATTCTACCCTGTTACCGAATGGCGACCAGGCTCATCTAGTGACTTTAAAGTTGTAAAAATGATTCCTGGTGGAGTAGTAGGTCTGTACTATTAAAGAGTGGGACAAGGCAGATGTCCAGGACTCCTTGGTTCCCGTCGATTCTCTAAATGGTGTCAGTTAATGTAAAATCCAACACTAAAGTCCTTCCATCATCTTAAAAGATTTTAAAAGATGAAAGGATGCTGACTTTTACGTGAGATACATTGTATACAAAGGCAAGTATCTATCTAACCTCCAACTTCTAAAGTATTTGTTCTGTTTAGATCAAAGATAAATCAAAAACACCAAACTGATCATCCAAAACACGAGGGAACATGAACACTGACGATTAGCTAACTAGCTACAGATCGTATATGAACGACAGGACGTAACACGATGGCTTGCCGTATGACTTGGACACTTGCCTGAGCAAAACTAAAACTTAGCAAGCTAACGTCAACAGTGAAGGTCAGCAGCCATAGTTGGCAGAATAATGCTGCAGACTAATAATTTCAGGGAATTATTCTCCAGTACAAAATGATATCTCTGTTTGAAAAGGAGTACAAGCCTAAATGAATTCTTCATCAGTGGTTTATAAGTGTATTCTGGTATGACTATGGAGAAATTGCTCTTTATCGATCTTATACCCTCTTTAAAAAGTTTTAATGACCCCAGACAGTTTGCTTATTGGCAGAGCAGAAGTACTTTAGACACTGACGCTGTAGTACATCATAATAATGTCTCCTCCTTAGACAAAAGGGCCAAATGTGTACGTCGTACCTTCCTCAACTACACATTTGCTTTTGACTCAGTACCTAGATACCTTTCGTTAAATAATTTTTCCCCTAATCAAACTGAGTCGTGGGCTATCAACTGGTTACATTCCTATTTCTCAAATAGATTGCAGTATACTGTGTATAAGGGTGAATCTTCCTCTGCTTGGCTTACTGAAGCTGGTATTCCTCAGTGTGCTGTTCTCTCTCTTTTACTTTTTTCTTTCTTCTTACATTGTTACGACAGAAGACAAGGGCCAGGAAACAGATCGTTTATTGAGAAAATCAACAGATATTTATAGATTTTTATGTACATTATTATTCGTTATTTTAACAGAGAAGCAACGTCTTCTGATTGGTTTTTCTTACTGAAGGTCATTCTCCACTGCTTGTGACCGCTGCTTGCAAAGTCAAGCCATATATCTGCGAATCGTGTTTCCACACGCTAAGTCTGCTGTGATTGGATGTTGAGTTCCTCAAGGTTAGGCTTTGTTCTTGCTTCTTCTTATGACCTCACTTCGGGACACAAACATCGACGTAAATTGTTGTTTACAATTTTGGCTAGCAGACAGCTTTCACCACAACATGACTTATCTCTTTCGGATGAAATCAACTTTGTCAAATAGGCTAATGACCTGAACGTCTCGCTTCCTGTCAAGTCCTAATCAGACTGTTGCAAACTTAACAGCCTTTTGTTGGACGTCAGTCAGTGGTCTAAGCTAAATAGTCTCACGTTAAATCCCTCACAGTACCAGACTACTGACTTCTCCTTTAGACATAAACGTGATCTACAACTGTAACAACAGAAGACAAGGGCCAGGCAACAGATCGTTTTATCACGAAAATCAACACGTATTTATATATTTTTTATGTACATTGATAAGGCTTATGCAAGCAGAAAAAGGCAGTCTTCTAATTGGTTGTTTCTCGGAAGTTAAGCAGACAAACACAGCCTTCTGATTGGTTGTTTTCGATATTTCTCGGAAAGTAGAGCCATTTATCTGCGAATCATATTTGCCCACGTTTAAGTCTGCTGTGATTGGTTGTTGAATCAGCCTAGATTAATGTCTACCAACCAGCGTCGATTAATGTCTACCAATTGACTAGCATCCTGCTCTCACCACACTCGTCCCCCGTCAAATAGCTTCGTACGCAGACGTTCCGGGTGCTACATCCTCTAGTTGAGGATTGTTACTGGTCGGCTTGTCCCACTGTACCCATCGTTGGAGCTGACTGGCATTAACTCGTTTCTCTTTGTCACCTCTTCGGATGGTATATACTTGACCCCGTCTTTTTGTGATTGTGTATGGTCCTTCCCACTTTGGAAGGAGTTTCCGTGAACCTGGCCCGCCTCCAACTGTATATCTCCTGTCTCTACACTTCACTTGGTCCCCGACTGCAAAGGTAATGCACTGCGTCCTTTCTTTCATCTGAGACTTCACGACATCACTCCGCTGCTTCCGTATTACATTCTTGACTGCCTCTTTCCGCTCTGCTTTTAATTTCGTCGTACTCTACTTTTGGTGCAGGGGCCAGGTCTCATTGTGTATCGGTAATCGTGGTTTTCTACCATACATCAGTTGAAAGGGTGACTTCTTCGTTGTTTTCTGAGTGGTAGCACGATGTGTCAGTAAAATCAGTGGAAGCTCCGTTTCCCAGTTCCCAACCTTCGAGGCCAGCCACTCCTTCAGTGTACGGTTGTTTCTCTCCGTTAGGCCATTCGTTTGTGGATGATATGGGGTCGTTCTGATCCTCTTGATGCCCAGCTGTTGCAAACGGGAAGTAAACTCTTCACTCTCGAAACAGGGACCTTGGTCTGTCAGTATCGTCTTTTGGTACGCCGTGGTCTGCAACGATGTGTCTAACTACTGCATCTGTCACGGTCCTTGCACGTTGGTCTGGGATCGCTACGGCGTCTACCCATCGCGTCGCGTGTTCCGTCATCACCAAGAGGTACTGATTATCATTGGATGTCTGAGGAAATGGACCCATGGCATCTACGGACCACAAGTTACCTATCGCGGTAACTGGAATCGACTGAAGAGGTGGTCGTATGCACCGGTCGCCTTTCATTAGCTGGCACCGTGGACATTCCGAGCGATGCTGGGGACATCACTCGTACCTAATTCCCATGAAGCTTCATGAACTCTCTTACAAACGACTATCGCCGCGCCTGGGCAGTGATGATTCGAGATGTTCATGAAGCCGGCTCATCCTCCCGTAGGAGATAGCCGAAGTAAAGTAAAAAAAAAGTAAAACCGTGGACATCCCAGTACGTATCTTGCTACGTCTTCTCTCATACCTGGCCAGTACATACTTTGTCTTAGGAGGTCGGTCGTTCTGGCCACGCCTGTATGCGCTAGCTGGTGACATTCTTCTATCATGTCGTGGCGCGACGATTGAGGTATGACAGCCAGCCAGCTTCCGTCGTTCTCTCGCCAGGTCAGAGTCCCGTAGGCATTCACTCTGAGTCGATCCCTCTGTCTGAGTAGTGTGGTTAGCTCCTTACTCGCCGTAGTTTGATCCACTTCTATTCCGTTGGTGATCACCTGTATTACTGTATTCAGCGTATCGTCCAACCTCTGCCTACGTGCAAGTCTTAGTGGGTCTTGTTCTACTGCATGCACTCCGTAAGCGACCTCGGGCAACTCAGACTCATCTTCTGGTCTCGATAACAAATCTGCCAAGACATTTTCACTTCCAGGAACGTGTGAGATCGTAAAATCGTACTCCTGAAGACGCAACATCCACCGTGACAACTTCCCCCGTGGGTCTCTCGCTGTCTTCAAAAATTGTAGCGGCTTATGATCAGTTTCGATGTGGAACCGCCGGCCGAGTAAATAAGGTCTCCATTTGTCGACTGCCCATACCATTGCTAAACATTCTTTCTCTATCGTTGAATACTTTCTCTCTGTGAGGTCAAAACCCTACTGGCATACTCAACGATTCCCTCGTCCTGTCTTAGGACCGCACCTATAGCGTAGTCACTGGCATCTGTGCACACTGTGAACTGTCTTCCTGGTACAGGTAGTTTTAGCGTCATTTGTTGGTGGTCGAGCAGCTGTTTAATTCTGTCGAATGTCCTCTGCGATTCTTCCGACCAAACAAACTTTGGCTCACCTAGTAGCCTGTATAGAGGGGCTGCTATCTCATTGAAGTTCTTCACGAAGCGACTATAAAACGCTGCTCTACCCAAGAATTGTCTCAGTTTTCTCTTTGAATTCGGGGCTGGAATCGTTTTAATCGTCAAAATTTTCTCCGGCAGTGGTTTAATCTCACCATTTCCCACTTTATGTCCCAACAGAGTAACATTCTTTTTGGCTATCTGGACTTGGTTTTGTTGACGCGTAGTCCAAACTCTTCGATGCGTCGCAGCACGGCTTCTACATGGTTGACGTGATCGTTTTCGTTTTGACTGTATATGACGAGATCATCACCATAAACCTCCACGTTTTTCAAGTTCTTAAGTAATAGCTTCATCAGTCGTCTGAACGTAAACGGTGCACCTGCTAGTCCAAACGGCATGCGTTTAAATCGATATTGTGTCTGACCCACGATGAAAGCCGTCTTATCTCTATCACTTGTTTTATCGGTATCTGCCAGTATCCTGAGCGAAGATCGAGAACCGAAAACACATTCGCACCTTGTAGGCGATCTAAAGTTTCTACCACTGTTGGCATGGCACACGGTCTTAACTCTGTCATACTGTTTAACTGTCGAAAATCAACACAGAATCTATACTTCCCATTCGCTTTTTTTACTAACAGCACTGGAGAGTTGTACGGGCTATCAGCTTCCTCAATAATATCATCTTTTAACATCTCTTGCACTTGTCGCTCCACTTCGCCTTCCAGATGACATGGAACTCTTCGCGTTGTAAATGACCTTACTTTCGGATCACTTAACGGAATTTCATGATTCACCTTATCGCAATAACCGTATGGGTCGCCATCTCCAGTGAACAGATGATCGTATTTATTAATTAACTCTGTCACATTGTGTACCGTCGACAGCTTAATCGCTGCTATCTCGCTGGTCTCATACATGTTGATATGCCCGTATTTCGTGATCACCACGTTCGCTTGCGTGTCGATTATTGCACCAATCTCACGCAGAAAATCCGCTCCTAATATCGTTCGCTGTAGTTCGGGTACAACAATGAAAGGAAACGTCACCTCGCAGCCACCAACAACGACCGTACAGTTCGATCTACCCGTGATACGCAACACATACCCGCCTACTGTTTGTACTGTCAATGAACACGGACTAACACTCTTACATAAATTCTTATCTATTAACGACACGGCCGCCCCTGTATCTATCAAACATACTACTTCTCGATCATTCACTCGCAACTTCGAATACAGAGCCCCTTTCTCAATAGCCCCCACTAAATCTAGGTTCATACGAAAGAAAGAACAAGCATTATACCGTCTGAAATTTTTTCTTTTTCGCCTTTCTGGGCAGTATCTTCTCCAGTGTCCCGGCTTACCGCATTCAAAACACCGGTCTTTTCTATCAGCCAACTTTAACGCCGCCACTTCCCGCTGCAATGCTTCAATTTTCTGCTCATATTCGTTTGGTTTTGGTTGGTCTATAGCGGCTACCGTTGTGCTCAGCAGCTGTCTGGTCACCTTCGCCAGCTCACTAATATCCATCGGCTGCGTTGCGTTAACCAGTTTTAATCGCTGAGAAATGTGGTCTGGGACACTCTCGATGAATTGGGAAGACAGTAACTGCGCTTCTGATTCTTCATCTAAAGTGGGAAGCGCGCGTCGAAGTAGATTAGTCAGTTTCACCGCCAACACTAGCGGGTCTCCATCAGGTCCAAGCTTCATTGACCGGAACTGCTGCATTGCTAGCTGTCTGTCTGTTTCGCTGTCAAACTCGGACACTAGTCGTTCAACCAATTTCTTCCAAGACGCTGTGCCATTTGACCTGTCTACGCTGTCATATGCAGCCTTCGCTCGGCCTCTCAACAGCGTCCCCAGGACAACTGCCTTCGCCGCCTGCTCCTTGACACCCACCAGCTCAGCAACGGCCTCGAAGTCACGTAAGAAGCTCCGTATGTCTCCTTCTTCAAACGCAGCTGGCCACGGGATCTTCATTTTTCTGGAGGCAGCGACACCAAATGTAACAACAGAAGACAAGGGCCTGGCAACAGATCGTTTTATTACGAAAATCAACACGTATTTATATATTTTTTATGTACATTAATAAGGCTTATGCAAGCAGAAAAAGGCAGTCTTCTGATTGGTTGTTTCTCGGAAGTTAAGCAGACAAACACAGTCTTCTGATTGGTTGTTTTCGATATTTCTCGGAAAGTAGAGCCATTTATCTGCGAATCATATTTGCCCACGTTTAAGTCTGCTGTGATTGGTTGTTGAATCAGCCTAGATTAATGTCTACCAACCAGCGTCGATTAATGTCTACCAATTGACTAGCATCCTGCACTCACCACACAACGACTGGTTAGTACACAAAATAATTGTAGCATAGAGGGGACTGTGATAGAAACTAGGTCTAACACATATATCTTGGGATAGTTCTATCCTCTGACCTTACTTGGTCATCCCATATGTTATCGATCTCCAAAAAGATGTTCCATCTAAGCTACTACATTAAGAAGCTAAAAGAATCTGGAATCACGGAAACTCTATTTTTACAATTTGTTAACTCTTATATCTTACCCGTTGTACTTTACTGCTACCTTTTGGTCTTTCCTGGACTATGCCATATTGTGAAGGGTGGGTATCTAAAGTTGTCAGTAGAGCAAGTGAGTGTGCAACTTAGTCAGCTTGTCACTGCATTAGCTGACAGACATCTAAACTCATGCGAGAAATGGTTTACATCTACATTGTTTAACGCTCAACAACCGCTCTGTTCTCAACTCTTCCCTTGTATCTCATCTGGTAGAACTAGAATTCAGTACATAAGATAATATGCTCGTCCTAGCAAGTATAGGAACTCAACAATACCCTACTTGACCCTCCTGCGTTCTATGCGATAGAGACAATATTAAGCGCGAAACTTATGGATTACTGTGTTGCTAGCAAAATAATCGGCTCTTTTATTATCTCCTATTATGTAATATATGGTGACACAATTAACTGACAATTTTAGCTACTAACGTTATTATTATTTTCAATTCCTTTTGTATACATATGACTTCACTGTCACTGCAAATACCAGATTAGAACTGTAATTACCAATCCTGTAACATTAATTTTATGACTATTTTAATGTTATTCGATAAAATTAGGTGCAATATTGCACCAAATGCTGAAAATTCCATTATGTATCGATTAGTACTGTTTTGGAATAAAACAAAATGGCAAAGTTAAACTTTAAGCACCACTAACTACCAATGAGCGAGTGACCTCAAACGCCCCAATCCACCTGAAGGAGGCATTTCTGTGTATGGAATACATATATTTATGGGGAAAAATGCATAAAAACTGCATAAAAGTGTTACAGAGGATACCTTCCTCTCATATGTGATAAAAAATAGCTCTCAGTTTTAGATTAGAGTATCAACAGAGTATAAATTTCTGTTGTGGGCAAAATTTAATTTGATAAAGTCTCAGGGTTTTATACAGTAATATTTAGTCAGTAATAAATTGTGCTCGAAACATCATCAGTAAATATTACTGTATCAAAGTGATTTTTTTCTTTCCTTCATGTTCCCCAGTGGAACATAGGGCCTCAAGCTAGTACCTTGAAGTTTCTGTAGCAGTGTTTATTTTTACAGGATGGGGTTGCTAGCCTCATGCCCAAACTTTCCTCTTTACCAGCATTACTTCTGGCTTAGCGAGGTAAAGGAGTGCGTCGGTAACCGGGGATCAAACCCCGGACCATGTGCATGGTCGGCGAGCGTCTTAACCGCTATGCCACTGACGCAAAAATTCACACCGTGATACACCCATTAACTGGGTATTGGTTTTCAGGAGAAATAAACACACCCATCCCTGCCTCTTGCTAGACGAAACCGGCATGCAGGATCATTCTGTGGCGCAACCACCCGAGAGCCCTCTCCCTCGGTAGACCAATCACAGTGTGTGATTTGTCAAAATAAAATCTTATCCATAATGGAGTTATACTCTACCACAGTGCACAAGTTCTATTCTTTTATCAACAGAGTAATTTAACCACATTCTATGCATACAATTGTTTTGGTCTTCTAACTCTGACAATAACCTGTATGGTATATTTAAATGATATCATAGTGTTCAGTCATACTATCGAAGAATACATGGAAAGACTAGGGATGCTTTTGGGGCAATTGAAGGAGGTCAGATTCAACGTATTATCCACTAAATGTCGTCTATTAAGAATGGAAGTCACATTCCTGAGACACGATGTAGCCAGAGTAGACAGCATAGAAAGCGACTCAGAAAAAGCTATAGTCGTTATTGAGTAGCCCATACCGAATTCTGCAAATGAGTTACAACACGATTTCCTCAAGATTAGCCTCATATTATTGTCAATTTTTGAGATACTAGTCTAAAACAAATTGCTAGGCCTATTATAAAATTAACTGGGAAAACACAGACGATTGTATAACCATGCTTTCCATCTCTATTGAAAGATTGTTTATGCTCGGCGCCTACTTCTCCCATCCCAGACACATCTCCAATTGCCGGTAAGTATATCTTAGACAATGACGCCAGTCAAAATAACAGACTCACTCACCAGCCTACTGCCCAACGAAATATGCAGAAGAAAATGGAGATAGATTAGACACACACACATACACACTGAAGAGACCATTGAACGACACCATAGATGGGGCAGCCCTTCAAGTGGAAATCGAACCGGAAACAACGACGAGTTGAGCTTGTATCCAACAGTGACACGAAGGAGATCATGTGATCAGGAGGAAATAAAAGGCGTATAGGCAATGATGAAGTCAACTAAAAAGAATTGTAGAAAACAGGATAAAATGGAGATGTGCAGTTGAAGCCCTATATTCCACTCGAAACATAACGGAATGATAGTTCCAAGTGTGATTGGTTGGAGGATCTCATCATGAACTGACATCAGTTAGAGAACCATCGGAAAACCACCTGAGAGTACCGGATAGCAGTTTCGTCCCAGTTTGGGACGACCATTCAGTATGTTACACTCTTAGGTTTTTCAATATTCTCTAACGGATGTCAATTCATGATGAAATTCTCCAACCAATCAGTCAAAAACGAAATCCCTACAAACTAATACTTGAAAATTTATCTGATTCTCACTAGCGACTGGCCCTATTCCAGCAGTTAACCTGGGATTCTAGTGGGAAGCTGTGACCAGAACCGTGCAGCAGGTTGAAGGTGAGGCATTAATTCATCAAAGAAGACATTGTGAAGTGGTCACCCTATGTCATGGATTGGTAAAAGTTAGAATTCATGGACTGTGCATTGGATCGGGTCCTAGCGGCTTAATAGTCTACGTGCTCTCTAGCCTCGTAACCAGAAGGTCCTGGGTTCGAACCCTGGCGGTGGATGCGTACTGATGACGAGTCCAAAACTAGGCAGACAAAACAGCTGTCCAATACTCCCCCAGCTGGTTCTCCAATGGTTCTCTAACTGATGTCACCTCATGAGATGAAATCCTACAACCAATCAAACAAATAAAATCCCTACAAAAACCAATACTTGAAAATTCCAAGTGTGTTGTCTCTCTCTCGCTCGCTCACCCCCATTCCCCCGTGGTAAACTGCATGAATAACACACAAAGAATCACTTCACAATAAAAATTTATGTATTTATCTATCTGATTTTGATAGTTCACACACACACACACACAAACAAATAGTGTTCCCACATCCTAGTTACAATATAAAACCAGGTAGTATTATATAATAGATATTTTATACATATTTATGTTCGTCTTTTAGTGCATTTTTCACTAGGTATGTTAAAGATTACAAGTTTTAAAAATATTTTCATTCATTTGAATTAGAAGGACAATAATTTCAAGTATGTACAATATGTTACACCTCTTATGAATAGTACTCAATGAATTGTGTTATACAAATTGCTACCATCTTTGTATAGAAAAGAGAAAACTTACACGTGAAAATGGAAAATCCAAATGGGATGAATAGTAAAACATACTTGAGGATCATGAATTAAATACACTCACGTCCACGCACCCACTCACACACACACGCACAAATCGAATAATGAATGACAAGGATTTAACTGGATGGTAAACGATTGACTAGACGATTTTTTAACATTTGTGATATTTCTACAGCTTGCCATAAAGCATTAATATTATTCTCTCCAAAACCAATCGATTGATTACGACGTTCAATCAACTCCATAAAGAAACCATTTTTTTCAAATAATGGTTCTGTAAATATTTGTAACAATGTTCTAAATAGGTAAACAGATAGATGTGGGTGAGGGGGGATTAAATTCAGTTAGCATGTACAATATGCTGAGATAAAAATACGAATTCGGTATTTACATTTTTAAAAAATTATATGAGTTGGAAGACTTAATTTTGTCTCTTCTATGTGTATCTATCAATTTGACTGTTCCTATGAAGCTAGTTATATAAGGGTGGGGTGGGGTGTACAATTAAGCGGGTTTATCGTCGGCTTCCAAAACATTATCTTCTGTGTGGTTAAGCAAGGGATAAACGAAGATTGATTTTAACAAGGCTTTCAAGGTTATCTACGGTATAACGACCGAATAATCTTAATTTTACCTCATGAGCTGGTCTGTTACACTTTCCTTACCTTGGCCATCTAGGTTTTCAGGATCTTTAATTTGGTATTACATAATGATGTAACGATCGTTTATTCAAAAAATCAAGAGATATTCATGGATTTTTATGTACACTATTGTCAGCGGAGAAGCAAAGTCTTCTGATTGATTGTTTTCTTGCTGAAGGTTATTCTGTTCTGCTTGTGATCGTTTCTCAGAAAGTTAAGTCATATGTCTGAGAATCGTATTTGAACACGTTAAGTCTGCTGTGATTGGTTGATGAGCTCCTCAAGGTTAGGCTTTGTTATTGTTTTATCTCGTGACCCCGATTCGGGATGTAAACATTGACGTTGACTGGTGTCTACAATTTTGGCTAGCAGACAGCTCTCAGCGCAATGGGAGGCAATCAGCAGGAAGTCTTGAACATGGGTTTCGTGCTTGTTGCCATTTGCCAGTCAGCAAGGCGTGCCTACAACCTTGAAGGAATTCAATTCCCTTCTGAGATTCGAACCCACATCACCCAATGCTTCAGGCAGAGACGTTATCAGTGACTGATCTCCTCTAGAACTGTATTGGAAGAGACATGGGCTCCTTTCAAGGTTGCAGATATATATATCTTTTTCTTGACAGACAAGCACCAACTAGCACAAGACATGTGGTCATTTATGGCTTCCTGTCGATTGCCCCCAACCATCTGATATCAATAATGCATAGAGAATCGTGATGGTAAGCCACCTAGTGGCGTGGTAACCACATTGCAAACTTGACTGTTGTAGAATTCAGTCTGCACCTAACGAAAGATTAGACAAATAATACTAGTTAATTAGTGACCACTCAAATGATCCTTAATTTGTTGTCTAAATTTCCTTAATTTTATTTGATATTCTACTTAGTATGACAATTTTATGCTTATTATAACTTGTGCATTTTCCACTGATCTTAACAAATCGACATTATTTTTTTTAAACATCAATATTGTTAATGACGACTATTCAAGAATACTGTGCATATATATATATATATATATATATATATATATATAATATCACCAACTGGCCGAAGCTAGAATTTATATGCTATTGAACTGGGTCATAGTGGCTGAAACGTTTACGAGCTCGTCTTGTCCCTGGATTTGAACCCTGGCAGTGGGTGAATAGTACTGAAGATTCCCGAACTAGGGCGAAACAGTTGGCTGTCCACTACTTCTCCTGGTTGGTTTTCCAATAGTTCTCTAACTAATGTTAACTTGTGATCGAAACTGTAACCAATCAAATTCCTGCAAACTAACACTTTATAGCATTACTGTGTCAACATTACTAACACTATTTGTCATCACTTGAACTTACATCCAGCGTGCTCTGTTTGTCGATTTACTCTAATGTGATATCCACATTTTCTCTTATGCCACTGATTAGAACTCATTCATGAAATCGGTAGGTTTTATTGATTAGATCCTCACAAGTCAATCATTCAACAACATAATCTCATTTCACACTATTTTCTTATTGATCATGCATTCCATTTGCATTTAAATGATAATCAAAACTGCTTAGTATAAGAGTAGAATTTTGAGCACTTTCGTGTAGTCTAATTTCATAATTAGAAAACTAGTAGGTCGAGGTTAGTTATACTATCAGAAAATTGGAATTTAGCCGAATCTAGAATTAATGATCCTGCTAAATTAAATAATTTGGAAAAGAGCTTGAACAGTGCAATGCATTCATTTGCACGTAATCACACAACAGGAGGGTATATGGTGAAGGTATTGTGAAATAATTATATATATTTAGGTGGAGTAAGAGAGAGAGCGGGGGGAAATTAATCACCCAATCTTTGTTCATCGAATCAACATCAATCAACATGTGCAATCGAAATGACACAATGGCTACATCAGAAATACGGAAAATTGGAATAAATAACAGGAGTGGAGTGAAAATATATATATATATTGCGGTAAATTATGATATGATTATAAGCAATTAATTGTGCTCAAAATGTCACCTCTGTGCGTTATATCAAATAAACTTATTTAATGTTTTTTAAACTGTCTGATATTTCATTCTGTACTTCTGAAACGGTAGAAGACGAGAGACTTGGTAAATTATATGTACACCTTAAACATCTTAAACACACCATTTGCACAGATCTTCCGTGTTGTGCTACTTCTGGCTTTCCTTTATATTGTGTTTCTTTGTGTGTTCCTTTCATGTGTCCCATTTATCTCCAAAACGCTGTATCGTTCGCTTTCTCTGACATCAAATCTATATCCGTGGTATCTGATGTTTTTATGCCAATGAACACCTCTTTATATATATATATATATATATATATATATATATATATATATATATATATATATATACTGATAAATTTTATCAGTAGCACACGCCATACATATACCACAATACAGTTTTTGATAATAATAATAATAATATAATGATTCTAATCTGGCAGCCTTTTTAAATCATTGGGCTGCTAGAATTTCTTTCTATCCATTAAAATGCTGCTTAAAATCTTCAGTATTTGTTATTGTTTTAATCATGTAATCATAATTGTTTATAATTGTAGAGTCTAATGAAAACGTCATTGAAAACAACTGTTTACTTCAATTCCCTTGGTTCTAAGGATGAATATTATTGTACTCAACAATACCTATTACAAGTGTGTTAATGATGCCCTAACTACCTGAATGAATAAACTTTGACAGATAGGATGAGAGCGTCGGTGGTACGGCGGTAGAATGCTTGCCAAATATGCATGTAGTTTTGAGGGGGGGGTTCGATCCCCGGCCACCACACCCCTAAACCTCTCTAAATCAGTAAGGAGGGAAGGTTGAGAATGAGGCTAGCAACCTTATCCCGTAAAAATAAACTTCAAGCTTTACTTTTAAGCCAATGTTTCACTCGGAATGTGAAGGAATAAAAATTCTAAAGAAAGCTAATGAAATTAAGATAGGATGAGAATCGAATATTTCAGCTGTTATTTCAAGTAAATCAATAAACAGAATATACCAAAAAAGAAAAGTTTTGAGAGTTTAATCAGTTAAAAATTGATGAAATTTTTCTTCCATTCAACTAAATGCAATCACACTTTCAATGAATTAAAAAGATTTTCTCTATTTGTAATATAAACTGGATTGCACTTTATCCTTAATTGATTTCATATTTTGCTAAATCAAAATTCAAGTTTCTGCTTTTTAGTTGTGTTCTCTGAGCTGGCTGATTTAATTGTAAAGCTTTCGTTGTCCCCGTTCTAGACAACATCTTCAGTGTAAGCCTTAATATGAACTGAACTTGCTTGAATTCTCTCTCCATGAATGATGATATAATTGTATCTCCTGACAGACAACCTTTACCATGATTGACGTCTCTATTGATTATTTTGATTGGTTTGGAATTTGAACTTTTTTGTCGTGTGATTTATACCTTATAAGTTGGTCAATTTGATCTATAATAATTTGTCTGCTAATTGCTAATTCACTTGAGTAATAGGCTTCTAGGAATTCCTTGACTGCACTTTTAGTGGTGTTTCCTCTATTCAAAATGTCGACGTTATCCCAATCGAATTGATGTCCAGAATTATCCATATGTATTGATACGAAAGAATTTATATCATGTTTTTTTACAGCTAATTTGTGTTCTTGGATTTGGATTCGAAGATGACGCCCACTTTGACCGATGTAATGTCTGTTACAGTTCATACATGCAATTTATCTTGTAGACGGTATTAATTTTATCTCCTTTTTCTGTTGGGTGGATCATTCGGTTTGCACAATATCCAGTCAGGTGATTGTGCATGCATTCTTTCACATCGATGCATGTAGACAACCACCGACATCAATTCGATTGGGATAATGTCGACATTTTGAATAAAGGAAACACCACTAAAAGTGCAGTCAAGGAATTCCTAGAAGCCTATTACTCAAGTGAATTAGCAATTAGCAGACAAATTATTATAGATCAAATTTACCAACTTATAAAGTATAAATCACACGACAAGAAAGTTCGAATTCCAAATCAATCAAAATAGAGTAGTGGTTCAAATTCGAAAGGAGGCGTCAGTTCACTACCCGGAGGTCACTGAACTGTTATAGCCTAGCTCTTCGTACACATATTGTGCGTCGGTGGCACAAACAGTGGTTAGGACTCCCGCCGACCATGCACATGGTCCGAGGTTCGATCCCCTGCCGGCACACACCTGATATCTATCGTCGACCTGCAAAATTTGGGCTACCGATATCCATGCTGGAAATTCCATACTTGTACCGAAAATACAGTGTGGAATCAAGCTGTAAATCAAAAATAAATAATTAAATAAAAAATTAAAAAAATAATCAATAGAGACATCAGTTAACAACCAATCGCAACAAAGGTTGTCTAACCAGGAGATACAATTATACCATCACTAATGGAGAATTCAAATAAGTTCATTTCATACTAAAACCTGTGTTGAAGCTATGTAGTTTACAGGGACGAGAAAAGCTTCGCAATTAAATCAACCAACTCAGAGAATACAATACCACGTCAAAATTATCCACCCTGGCCAAAAACCTATGCCTATCATTAATCTTTTTAATCGATAGCACTCTACTAAAATTCCTGAGTTTTTTCTGGGTTTTCACCGCTTAGAAATTATTTTGATGCACTATTTTATAGACAATTCAGATGCTACTTGTCAGATAAAAGGAATAACCAATTTTAACTATAATTCAGATAGTTTTGTAATGGGTGATAACCATGGGTGCAATGAAAATCTGGCTTACATTAGGATTGCAACGATCGGTCTCTAACATTAAGTTGAATTCTCAAATTAGGTCATTAAGTGACATTTTATGTTAAAGAACCATTGAAAATAAGTATAAAACTTGGGCACTGTATGATTAATCAAAATAAAATCGTATTTATGATGGAACTATTGGAAATCAAAGAGTACTGGACATCTGTTTCGTGCTACTTTGGGACTCTTCAGTAGAACTTACCCATGATCTCACCAAAGACCGAACCCAGGCCCTTCAGGTTACTAAGAGAGCCCGTTAGTCATCTAACTGAATGCGTAATTACCGATGAAGAGCCTCAAACTGTGACGAAACAGCTGTTCGGTACTCCCTACTGGTCTTTAATGGCTGTATAACCTACAGCCAAACAAATCCCTGGAGATAAAGTTTAAAAGATGTGTATTTACAAACGCATATGAATGCGTCGGATGCATTGTTATCCTAATGAGGTTATTCGAGTTAATGTTCTTAGACTTTTATTTGCATAGATTGTTTATATTTCTCAATTATCGGATAAATATTAAATGGCTGGAATCTGGTTGGAAAACCTATAAAATGTTAACAAAACAGTTGCGCAGAGAGAAAAAAGGGAAAGCGCTGAGTTCCATATTAGATCAGTATTAACAGCTGGATGACAAGGTTTCGAGCATAAATTATTTTATTTTTATTTTATTTTTGATTACAGCTTGATTCTGATATGTACCCATATAATATGTGTGTTTTGTTTGACAGTCTGTTCTTGGTGATATGTATCCATATCATATGTGTGTTTGTTTGACAGTCTGTTATATTTCCTAGGTATATATGGATCGATATTCCATTATAATTAGCCAATCATGTTAAGACTGTCTATTGATTTGTTCATTTTGAATATTCGCTCACACACTTGTTTGGACATTCACACTAAATTGCTCTCACACTCTTGTGTGACATTTTGATTCTCTTTGTGTTTGGAAAATAGAAGTATCATCGCAAACCTAGTGGTCTTCTGATTTCCGTCTTTCTTGCGTCAGGACTATTAAATTCTCGACCAGTACATAACAGATTCCACACTGTATTTTTGGTACAAGTATGGAATTTTCAGCATGGATATCGGTAGCCCAAATTTTTCAGGCCAAACATAGATATCAGGTGTTAGTCAGCAGGTGGTCGAACTTCGGACCATGTGCATGATCGGCGAGAGTCCTAACCACTGTGCCACCGACGCACAATTATTGTTGCTCATAATCATATCACAATTTAGTCACACGGCTTCACAATTTGTCTTATACGTATATTTTCTTGCTTTCTGGCTCTTTCTCCCTCTTCTCCTTGTTGTCTATGACCACTTTCCATATCTCCAGTATAGGCGACGTTGCATCATTCCGATTGCACGTCTGCAGTGTTGAATCGATAAACAAAGATGCAGTGATTAACCTTTCCCGTTCTTCACCCAACTATATTACTTTTAAATACTCTTACCCTGTCCCACACAACCTATTTTGGAATCACATGCAGGTGAATGCAGTGCAGTGCAATGACTGAGCTTTCTTCTAGGTTATTTCACTTAGCAAGGTCAATTATTCTAGGTCTACCTAAATTTCTACTTTCTGACACAGATGTACTAGTTTGACTGACCTATGTAATTGACCACACAGTCAGCATCACATGGTATGTGGTAAATTATATTACTTTTCTGAATCATTTATCTCAGAGAGAGAGGGTTGGTTGGTTGGTTTAAGTGCTAAACTAATTTCAGCCTCACTGAGAATCCTACTTAAGGCTTTTGACGTGTTCTTTCTTTGTACGGCAGTACTACAGAAGCTTTGAATTCTATATTATTTTTGTCATTTTCAAGACCCTCACATACATGCAATCGGAATGACACAACGCCGCCTATACAGGAAATATGGAAAGTGGTCATAGACAACAAGGAAAAGAAAGAGAAACAGCCAGAAAGGGAGAAAATATACTTATAAGACAAATTGTGAAACCGTGTGACTAAATTGTGATATGATTATGAGCAACAATAATTTATGCTCGAAACCTTGTCATCCAGTTGTCAATACTGAATCATCATTGTGTGATATATTAAAATAAACTTGTCCATTATGGAAAGCAATGAGGATTTTAAGTCACACACACACACACATACTTACCCAATTTGATTCCCATGAATGTCTAATTCTTTATCAACAAGTACTCCAGATTTTCGAAGTTCTTCTAAATCCAAATGACATTGTTTCAGATTAATACGTTGTGATAGCTATAAGGCAATGCAAAGTTTTATGCACAAAAAAATGAATCATTACTTTATGTCATAATCGCACATTTTTAGCTGATAATATTCAAAGAGGGAGTGAAAAGTTTTCAGAAAGAGGTTATCATTTATCGCAGAGATCTACTGCAAACCATGATTAGTCCACCTGAATTTAAAAGTGACACACCTTTGAAGAAAGTGTTCAGTTGATAGTAGCTAGCAATGGAATCCAGGATGGATATATTTCTTTCCACCAGCAGCTTATCCGCTTGATGTGCTTGCTTACCTGATTGGCATTTCCTCTGGGACTTCAACCCAACACCTATCGTATCAAACACTAAAGGCTTACCCACTAGGCCAGAGAAGCACGAGAGTCGCGAGGTTCAGCCGGATGGAACTTAACCAACTAGCATATAAAGAAAGTTGTTTCACTTTTCAGTAGATATAAATATACAATTTCATAAATTAATTGGAAAGGAGTGATATAAGCGAAATATTGTATATAATGGAAGGAGATTTGTAGCTCAGGTTGATGATTTTGATGTAGTTATATTCTCTGGGCTGGATGTTTTATTTGCGAAGCTCTCCTTGCCCTACTAGGCAACATCTTCAGCGCATACTTTGCTTTGTTGAAGTGAGCTTTTACATTTCTCCACGAGTTTATTAGTCATCTGTCCTAGCGATCTTGAACGTGGTTCATTGCTCTTGTCGGTTTTCACATCCTCTAGTATACTTGTATTTTCATTGATTGTTTCTTTAACTTGAAGTGTAATTTTTTGTGCACAAGATTTTCCTTGTATGGATTGGTAAATTTTATCATACTTACCAACAAAATCACTTCACACTCAGCTCTATGTCAACCAAAAGACTCAACAGCGAAAGAAGATAAAACCAACATCATCCACAAAATAAATTGTAACGACCACGACAAAACACTTCACTGGCCAAAGAGGATGTCGTCTTCGTCATCGTATCCGTGAACATAAACTAACCGTCAAAATAAATAATATCCACTCCGTCATATCACTGCACACAAACAACCACGGACATCAATTCGACTGTGACAACATTCAAATATTAGGAAGAGGAAACACCAAGAACACCAGGGAATTTTTAGGAGCCTGGTACTCCAATGACTCGGCAGCTACCAGGCACATTGACATTGATAAAATTTACCAATCCATACGAGGAAAATCTTATGCACAAAAATTAAACTTCAATTCAAGGAAACAATCAATGAAAATACAAGTAGACTAGAGGGTGTGAAAACCGATAAGAGCAACGAACCACGTTCAAGATCGCCAGGAGAGATGACTAAGGAACTACAAATCACAAAGAAATATGTCTGAAAAAGGATTATCAACAAGGAACTTTGGGAACGAAACCAGGCAGATCTCATTGCTCAACAAATTTACCGAAGGAAATGGAGACGGATTGGACACAGACTAAGAAGAAGGTTGAGTGACATCATGCTCTAGGCCTTTGATTGAAACCCGAATGGGAGAAGACTACTTCGGTGTCTGAGAATGACATGTACGAGGTCTTGTGAGGAGGAAATGAAAGCTTGTAGGCAATCGTAGTGCCAGCTAAAAAAAGATTTTCAAGAACAGAGTGGAGTGGAGATGTATTTCTGAAGCCTTATGGCCCACTTGAAATCCAGTGGAATAATAATAATAATAGTATTCTACAAGTTAGTCAGCATCGGTAGCACAGCGGTAGAATACTCCCCATCCACGCCTCAGGTGGTTCGGGGTTCGATTCCCGGCCACCGACGCACGTTTTTACCTCGCTAAGCCAGTAATAAGAGTGGTAAAGAGGGAAAGTTGGGCATGAAGCTGGCAACGCCATCCTGTAAAAATGATCACCAGTGCTACCGAAACTTCAAGCCTCTAGCCTTAAGCCCTGTGTTCCACTAGGAACGTAAATGAATAAAATAGTTAAAAAAATAAATAATGACTAATATTTCTTTATGTAAATGTAAATTCTGATGGGAATTTACCGAAAATACTTGCTTGATTAAATCGTGTTCCATAATTACCACCATGGGAATCTTTAAATTATTGCTCATAATCAAATCAGTTGCTTTCGAAACCTTATCTATTAAATAATACTGTTCAACTGTGTGATATATCTAATGAACAAATGAATTATAGAATACCATAATCTTTGTTAGACAAAATCTCAAATTATCGTTCGAGAAGAACAAATACACTGCCTGCCTAGTACTGCACACGATAAGATCACTGACTGCCGCAACGAGTTTCACTCTTATATCAAAGTACTGAATGCTTCGGTTGACTATCATGTCAGCAGAAGATATATAAAGATGATGCAGCGAGTGTGGTGATTCCTAGGTGCCCACCTAGTGTGATTTTTAAAATAGGAAAATGATTAGTTTTGGATGGCCATAAAGCTTAAAAGTGTGATGAGTGCTACTTATAATCAGATATAAGTAGTATATCGGCAAATAAATTCAGAAAAGTAACACTGTGTTTTAGACACTAGAAAAAGGCAATCGAAGAAGAGAACTGTGAGAAGAAAGTTACAAACACCGTGCAGAATCCAATAAGTTATCGAATGTAGTGCGTGATATTCGACCAATTCGCAAATGATGTGCAAATACAGCGCCGAGAATATGGTATACCAAATTTATGTACCTACAATACGTTTGTTCTAATAAACACTGCCTTCGAGCCTAATCCGCCTTTTCTTCTTCACAGAAGTACCTGTTACAGGCTAATCACATTTAGTCCTATTAGAAGAGGTGGAAATTGTTGAACTTTGCCTGTAGAGAATTCTCAGCCACCTAACAACTTCTTTAGTAAGGATTTAGTTTCTTCTCATGAGGTCAACATTTCAACATTGCTTGGAGATAAGCGCTTTAACTACCGAACTACTCCATATATTTTTTCCAGCCTTTTTAAAGGTTCATTTGGTATTCGTTAACTTAAGTCATCTCTTGCGTGAACGCAATATTCGACTGTCACTTAAAGAATATGTGCATGGCACAACAGTCCAGTCTGTCCTTCTGTATGACTGTGAGACACAGCCATTGAAACTGGAAAATATGAAGAAAACTAGCTGTCTTTGACCACAGATGTTTGGATTTTACCCTCCATCTTAAGTGATATAATTTGGTGAGTAAATAGTGAGATTAGGCATATAGTGCTAGGTAAGGAAAAGAAGCCAATCGATGGGGTTGAGATGTTAAATCGGTGGAGATGGCTAGGACATGTGTTACGCATATCAAGGCACCATCTTCCGTGTCGAACATCGTTAGCTGACATAGAATGGAATAGATTTAGAGGTAGTCAAATAAGGATCTGTCATCAATCTATGAAGTCTTTGACAGTTGGTTTGAGCCAGTCATATAGGAAGGTGTAGACCACCTTGTGTGTGGGATCCACGGGATACTAAGAACCAACGTTTGAAGACTGTTGGCTATATGGTTCAAAATCATTTTTAATGAAGCAGGTACATTCACTATTTTGTAAACCCTCAGATCCAGTAAATCCTCACGTTCTTTCATATTACTATCCTTTCTTTCTCCCTAATACTTCTTTCTTCTCTCCATCTTCGTGTGCTAGCTAAATGGAGTGTGATAACTTGATGTGCTGCGCTTCTGTGTGCCAACTTCTACGCTGAAACTCAGTTAGTCGTTTAATCAGTCATTCAGTTAATCACTGTCAACTCATTCATTTGTGAATTTAAACTATTTACTAACGATAACACACAAATAAACTTACCATATCATAGTATGTGTCTGGAGGATTGACAAATTTCACACCATTCTGATGGCATTCAGTAGTCATATCTGTTATATTGTTAACAGCGAATGCCATATGCTGAAGGCCTGGTCCTGAATTAGCTTGTAAGAATCGGGTAACTTGATTCGGATCTATAAGGAGAAAAAGGATAAGAAGAAGACCACGAAGAAGAGGAGGAATATGAAAGTGAACAAAAATATATACGGTGAAAACATTTCCCTTTAATTAATCACAAATTGCATCTTGGAGTGGTTTGTTCAGTAAAACCATAGATAAATATAGAATTGTATTTCAAAGAGGAGAAGAAAATGTCACTACACTGTTGAATCACACCAACTGTATGATTTAAAATTGAGGTGGCAGAACGAGGCTTATCACTTATGATTGCAACGTCGTCTACATACCTTCTATAGAGTGGCACATTTTCGATTAAATCCACCAATAAACTCTCAATGTACAATATATAGATATCTGCTAAAAGGGACCCTAACGGACTTCCCATAGCAATGCCACCAACCTGATGGAAACAATCTCCTTCAAATGTTAACCAAACATTGCTAGTACATAGAAGTTATAAATCCCTTAAAAAAAGGTATAGGGAACGGGATGAAAAGGTTATGTGTGGAAATTTAGTGTAATCACACAAAATGTCGATTGTGTTAAGTAAAGGCACATTAGTGAATAAAAAGTTTACATCAAAAGATGTCAAATCCCACTGTATTTACCAATTGGAATGTACGTAGGGACACATACATAGAACGGAGGACTCATCTATCTACACAAGTAAGCGCTGGTTTCAGAGCATATTCCCCTAAATAACTTCAGAAGAAACGCATTAGTGTCGAGAATATGAGACATAAATAAATGTTATTCTATGCGTCTAGGTTAACTCATAAGGTAACAAGATAAATGTACACCATCTAGAACACAAAAGGTTAGGATTTATCAAAGTTACAATGTAATTTATTTTCCTTAGCTTACCTGAATTTTCTATAGGTTCAACGAAAACAAATTTACACGTATCATTAAAATCAGTTTGTTGTTCAGATGAACTCTTATGATGACAGACAGCTTTTAATTTCATTCCAGTATTTTTAAACTTCACCACAAATCCTTGTGATTCATCCTCATATCTATGAATAGTATTTATACATAATCAATATTAAATCGATAATCAACTTACAAGTTAACAAACATACGCCTTGTTCCAAATACTGCTTCATACCATCGAATAAAATAATCTGAATATCCACAATCACCAACCAACGCTATATGATCAATACATTTTACAGAAAGTTTAGAATTCTGTCTGGGTTTATACAGTATTTTCTGTAAATCAGTGTATTCACCGAGTTCAGGTATAGTGTAACCAGGTAAAAATAAACCTTTATAGTGTGATGAATCAATAACAGTATGAAGTAAATTTCCAACACACGATTTTATTACTCCTATAATAACTTTTCCATGATAATCAGTATAAGTGGTTGGCTCTAACAGGACATCTTGACTACCAAGTAGTTGAGAAACTCTTTCACACACTTCATAGACATTCCCTACCTCTACTGCAATATCAAATGGTCCATCATGTTCTGTACGCCAGTTAGACAGTTCTGAGTGACATTTAAATGAATAGTAGGGATTGATTGGTTTTTGGGTTTCACTAAGCATCATTACTGTTGGACCATTTTTTAATACTAGATTCAGTCCTTGACCCTGTTTAGATAAACAGTGGAATTTGAAACCAAAACCTTGTGTGAAGGTATCATACATATGCCATATGTTTTTAGTTGCGAATCGAATGTGATGAACTCCTTTCAGTAGAGACATTGTCTTACTACTCTGAAAATGGAATGAAGAAATATGGTACAACGGAAGGTTATAATTTCTAACATTTTTGTACAAAAAATGTTTATGCGTAACCAAGCAACAGACATTTTATAGACTATATTCGTTACCATTCAAAACCATATTTAAAAGTGTTTATTTAGGTCTGCGGTAAACAGAATTGCTTTAATCCTGTCTTTAAATTGGATACAAAAGCGTGTCCCAATTTTGAAATGCCACATATATAATCACTGCTGGCATGAAGAATAGCTTTAATATGGAAACTTACATGATACCACATACTCCGTAGCTGTGATATCGTGTTTACGGGTGACAGTTCCTGGCCTTATGCTGAAACTCCTCTCCTTTCCGGCCTTACTACCAGCTACTACACTAGACAAGATTCAAATGTGCATCGGCTGAGAATCGAAATCACACTCTCTGCATGGTTGGTCAGGATTGTACAAGTGAACCGCGGACCCATTTTTGGTTAACCATAACTACTACTGGATATTTTAAGTTCATATATTTCAAAAAGTTTCATGATGCATAATTAAAACAGTGTTTAAACCAAATTTCCAAGTTATGAATAAACAAAGAAACTTAGGTCTGTAATTAGGGTTACATAAATATATCCACATAACTGTACTTTTGCACCTCTGTTAAGGAAGATAAATTACCTGATGCCATTGAGGTTTTAATACCTATTTAATTTATCCACAAATTTCATTTACATTTACGTTACACAGTATCCGCCTTTCGGCGAAAATAAAATTAAACATATATATTGTTGTCTTTGTTCAACGGTTCAGAAATGAATACAGACCAGTGCTATATTTGTCCGGCCTATGAAGTGAAATGCGTATATACACATCGTAGGAATGAATATATCTTTATTAGCACTCAAATAATCAACTTTTGTAAGCTTCGGACTAAAAACTGACTAAGGTGGTCAGAAATTTGTTGCCTGACGCGTAAAACTACCTAGTTCAATGTTATCGACGGTTTAGTTGAGGCTTGTTAGGCATTTTAGTAAATCGAAACAAAGATCATCCCATATTCAATTGAAATCTGATGGCTGGTGCAAAATAAACATCGGTCAATGGGGGATCTTAGCAGATATTTTCACATAGGGAATCAATCTTTTCCACTCCTAAACTTCAATTTATATAACCAAAATAAGGTCACAGGTTTCAAAAGATATATAGATAAAATGACAGGACAAATATGACGCTTAAGAGTCACGCATACAAGTTTCCACTATCTGCCAGATACTGCATTCTCCCAGGATATTTATCAATTCCTATTTGACTTTGGTCACAAAAATTATGACACAAACAAATAAAATAACCTATATTTATGCTCATCTCCAGATAAACAAGAACGAAAGGTCTTGGATTTTTCTTTACTTAGACAGTAAATTGTAAGTTACGATCCCTAGAAGTGGAAAATATATCTTAGTTTCTGGTTGTTGAGAAGCCTTTACAGATACCTTCTGCATTATTAGCAAAGCTAAGAAACGATACAGTCTCAATACAATATATAGTCATACATGTGAAGACAAATGGATGTGATCAAAGAGAATGTTACATGTGGTTTTCAACCAAATTCTTCATGAGTTTTTCGGGTCAGTATACATTCGGTTTTCTTTCAGTAAGTTGAATTGATTTAATCCAACAAGCCTTTGCTTTGAGAGCACCTTGATAAATTTACACATGCACGGAGATATATTTTGAGAGCATGGAATTAATTTTTGATGTTCTCTGAAGTTCTCAATTGTTTCTCTCACCTAAATATGATTCGTGATTTTGTCTTGTCAATTATGATGTAGTCGAATATAACTATCAGAGTACGTCCAGAAAACTACTTTTGTTTAGATGCACAGGAAGACCTTTTTTGAAACTTTGACTGGATAGAAGGCGCCTTAAAGCCCTTTGATGCTTCGTACACACTGTAAAGTAGCTTGATCAACAGTAAAAATACCGAACTTGTATGTCTTTCATAAACAATACGCGCATGTTTATATAAACCATACGCTCATTTCGCCCTCTTAATTGAAAGCATGGAGTCGTGCCCAAATTCTAGAACTTGCTGAAGTGTAGAATAACTATCAAATGACACCTACTCAGTATCATCGTGCAGCTCACATCAAATAAGTGTGGATTTCCATTAACTAAACATAGCACTTATGCTGCTACCTTAAATGGCACTTACGTAGGTTTCAGCTGTACAGTTCATTTCCAATTTCCGCTAACATCAGTGCCTTAATAGCAACTACACTTACCAATAACCTTGTCGCCGTAATACCTCCGTACATATACATACACCTTAGGATACGATGGACTAGGGTTTTGTATTGGCCAAGCATCAAAATTAATCTGCAGATCTGAAAACCTAGAATTTATTATTTTGCAAATACACATTCCTGTACATGTGGAAGTATCAGAACAATTTTATGATACTCCGTAAAACAAATTTCAAAACGTCAGAAGTCGTTTGTACCCCTGATTTGGTAAAAAACGGAATTACCCCGAATTAAGTTCTCTGCTAGAATACATTCGCCCTGAGTTTTAAGCAAACTTTAAAATTTTAAGGAATGGGAAGATCTTCTAATTCGAAGGCAACATTTTATTAGGTGTTTCTGGACTTAGAATTTTAGAGGGATCTCCACCATAAAATATTTGCTCAATTGAGCAGTAACTAACGCCACTGTCTTTAAATTTAAATTAATGAAAACTTCAAAATAATATGAAAACAACTAAAATCCACGATAATTTGAAACACTACGACCTCACGTACAGTAACGCAACTTTTGAAGTAATGCACTTGCAGAAATGGGATGTACGATGTTGAATACTTGATTGAGATACCGCGCAAAATCCATGACCACGTTTATATGTAACGGCGACATAAGATTAAGTGACACACTATTTTGCATCGTTGTCAATGATAGTCAGAACTAAAATCTGTGGGAGAATTTAGCCCTACAGCGAAGGCTGGTTGTTCTGAATTAACTCTCTGATAAACACTGAACAGAGACTATGATGATGATAATGAAGAAGAGTTATTTAAATGACTTTGTTCTCTGCAAGATCTGTCTAGTAGCTATTATTAAAATTTTTTACAGTGCAAGGAGTCAAAGAAGTTCGTACACATCATAGAATCTCTGCCATTTCACTTTCAACTGTCGGCTTGTTTATCTGTGCTACCTGGATCATATTGCAGACGAATTGGGTTTTCAGTGAGCAAAAGGTGCGATTGTATTTTGCTGTATTCTCCTCATACCATACGAGATGTGAGTAAATGTAATAATATAGGAAATATCGATGTTAAAATAATAGTGACGTGATTTATGTATGAAAATATTAATCAGTTAAATGAGTAATCAAATGACAATTACGAATAAAGATAATAAAAATGAAAATTCGTAGTAAGTTATATTTCGATGACTTGCACGTAACGTTTAGGCCAATGGACTCGTCTACCAGATCGTGTTGTTTTCGCAGGCTTCTCTGTCGACGTTGAAGCTTTTGTGGATGTAGGTGTTGGCACGTCGTTCAGCTGGTTCTTATCGTTGACTTCGAAATCGTCGAGGAACGCTGGTTTGACTCTGTCGATACTGATGGCTTCTGTTTTATTCAATCTTTCTATCGTGATAACTTTCGCGTTTCTGTTTAGAACTTTGAATGGGCCATCATAAGCGGGTTGAAGTGGTCGTTGTACACCTTCTCTCCTGACGAAGACGTGAGTACAATCTGTCAGTTGTGACGGGATGTATGACGCTCGTTCCTGCTGACGTGGAAGTGATATCTTTAGCTCGTTCATGTGTCGTTTTAGCTGATGCACGTAACCAGTCATATCGTGTGGAACTTGGTTACCCGGGGTGAAAAATTCTCCTGGTAATCGTAATGTTGTTCCATAGACTAGTTCGGAAACACAGCAGCCAATATCTTTCTTTATAGTAGCTCGTATACCAAGTAATACTAGTGGAAGTTTGGTTGACCAATCGTTTTGAGTCAAAGAAGCAGCGAGCGCAGCTTTGAGTTGTCGATGAAATCGTTCGACCATACCGTTGGAACTAGGATGATACGCTGTCGTTCGTATTCGTTTAATGCCTAGTAATTCAGTTAGTTGGTCAAACAGTCGGCTTTCAAACTGGGCACCTCTGTCTGTAGTGATAATTGATGGGACACCAAAGTTGGCTATCCAGTTTTCGACTAAAGCTTTAGCTACCGTTTCAGCTGAGACGTCGATTAATGGAACTGCTACTGGCCAACGAGTAAATCTGTCAATGCAGGTTAGAATATAGTTGAAACCATTGGAAGGAGGCAGTGGACCAACTATGTCTACATGTACATGGTCAAATCTAGAGTCGGGGTTAGGGAAGCGACCAAGTGGTGCTTTGGTGTGCCGGTTGATTTTGACTCTTTGACAAGACAAGCAATTTCGTGTCCACTTCTTAACGTCGCTGTTAATGTTTGGCCAGATAAATCTTTCTCTTAGTAGCTTGGTAGTAGCGCTAACACCAGGATGCGACAAGTTATGTAACTTCTCGAATACTGTATGTCTCATAGCTATTGGAACGAAAGGTCGATATTTACCTGTAGAGGTGTCGCAGATAACTTTTGTCGTGCCGAAAGGAATTGCCTCGAGGTTTAGAGATGTTGTTTTAGAAGACATGATCTTTTTGAGTTCGGCGTCATCTCGTTGTAAGTTTGAGAGATGTTCGTAGTCGATGTCTGGGCATACAATGTTATCAATGTGCATACGTGATAAAGCGTCTGCCACTTCATTGTTTTTACCCTTTATGTGTCGCAGATCGGAGGTGAACTGGGATATAAACTCGAGATGTCGTAGTTCACGTGGAGAGTAGTTATCCTGTTTTGCTGATAAGGCTTTCGTTAGAGCCTTGTGGTCTGTAAAGACAGTAAAAGGTGTACCTTCCAGCATATGTCGAAAGTGCTTGATTGCTAAATAAACAGCTAATAACTCTCTACCAAAGGTGCTATATCGACATTGAGTAGGATTCAGTCGTTTCGAAAAGAATGCAAGGGGTTGCCATTCGCCATGTACCTGCTGTTGTAACACTGCCCCAATGGCGACATCTGAAGCATCTGTCATGAGAGACAGGGGGCGTCATTCTGGCGTCTGACTAAGAGCGTCTTGTCGTTTAATGATTGTTTAACAGCTTCGAATGCTTTAACAGCTTCTGCAGGCAAATGGAATGAACGACTATGTCCACGTAAGCAGTCGGTCAACGGTTGCAAAACTCTAGCACAGTTCGGGATAAAACGCCGGTAAAAATTGACTAGACCCAAAAATCGCCGTAATTTCTTGAAAGAATCTGGTAATGGATAGTCTTTGATGGCTTGTACATCGTCGGGGACTGGTCTAATTCCTTGATTGTCAATCAAGTGACCGAGGAATTTCAGTGATTTCTTACCAAATTCGCATTTATCTAAATTGATAGTCATGCCGTATTTGTGAAGTCTTTCAAACACCGTCCTCACATGTTTCACATGCTCGGTTTCGTCTGCACTTGCAATTAGTAAGTCGTCAATGTATGCGTAGACGAAGGGCAGGCCGCGGAGTACTTGGTCGATGAGACGTTGAAATGTCTGAGCGGCGTTCATCAGCCCGAAAGGCATGCGCACGAATTCGTATAAGCCGAATGGCGTGGTGATAGCGGTTTTTGGAACGTCATCCGGGTGGATGGGAATATGATGGTACGCTCTGACAAGGTCGATTTTGGAGAAAATTTTAACCTCTGGCAAGTTGCTGGCGAAATCGTGAATATGCGGTATGGGGTATCGGTCAGGTACCGTTTGCTTGTTTAAAGCTCGATAATCCCCGCATGGCCGTATCTCACCAGAAGACTTTTTGGGTACCATGTGCAGCGGTGAAGACCAAGAGCTGTTGGATGGTCGAATAATGCCGAGCTCTAACATTTTATCGAACTCTGTTTTTGCGATTTTAAGTCGATGTGGGTCAAGGCGTCGAGGACGTGCAAAAACTGGTGGTCCAGTGGTTTTAATGTGATGAACCACTTGATGCTTTAGTTCTGTTGCTCGGAAAGAGGGTTGTAGAAGGTCAGGGAACTGATTTACTAAGTCAGTATATGGAGATGCTGGTGTGCGTGTGACCATCAAGTTCAGCGATGATGCACGGCTAATCGTACCAGCGATGTACCTTTTATTGAGCGAGTCTATAAGCTTAGGGCTTACCGGATCAACTAGCAGTTTGTGTTGCTGTAGAAAATCTATACCAAGGATTGGGGATGGAACGTCTGCGATGATGAAAGACCAAGTGTAGGTATTCTGCAGACCAAAATCTAAAGTCATTCGTTTACTACCATATGTAACAATATTAGACTTATTAACGGCTTGGAGCGTAACTGCAGGGTCAGGATGTTGACGTTCCTGCGTAGTCGGAGGGAGAACACTAACCTCTGCTCCTGTGTCGACTAAGAACGTAGTACCGGTATTTCTATCTGTTACATAAAACAAACGACTGCTAGATCGTAGATTGCCAACAGTAGAAGTTTTCATACATGACGATATATCTTTTGGTTTAGCCTGAAAGTTGCAAGGTGAACGACACCGTCGTGCATTGTCTCCGTAACTACGGTGGTACCAGCAAATAGTATCGTGATGTCGTGACGTGCTGGGTGATCGAGAAAGACGTCGACGAGACGAGCTTCTAGAACGGCTTGGTCGTGTGTGTGTGGTCAGTGCTGCTAACTGACTCAGTACGGTGTCGACTTTGTGTTCTAGAGCCTGTATCCTGTCGTCAGTGTCTGGCATTCTGCTGGTGGAAGCAACAGATTGAGGTGTTGACCTCTCATACATGCGATCTGCGATTTTGGCAAGCTTTTCAATGTCAATGTCGTCGTCTCCGTAAGCAAGAACTTGTTGAATGTTTGCAGGAAGTCGTCGCAACCAAATTTGGTAAAAGAGACTTTTGTCGATATCTCTTCCTGCTACTAGGCTTTGCATGTGCCTCATGAGTTGTGATGGGGTTTTATCGCCTAGCTCTACGTTGCTTAACAAACGATCGAGTGCTTGCCTATCAGAAAGTGAAGTGCATCGAAGTACTTCTTCTTTCAACTTGTCGTAAGGAGCGTCTGTGCTGGGCTGAACTATGCATTGTCGAACCTGTTCGGCGATTTCGTCTGGTAGTACTGTACTCAATATGCCAAATTTAACCGTCTGTGACGTGAGCTTATTGGCAGTGAAATAATTTTCCAGTCGTGCAAACCAAAGATGAGGGTCTTTGGGCCTAAAAACTGGTACAGTAAGAGAAATGGTACCAACAGATCCCAGCTCTAAGTTATCAGAGGTATTGGAAGACATGATACAATTCGTAGAAAAATGGTTTAACAGTAACAAAATAGCAAAAATTATGCACACCAAGAATATGGTAAAACAGAAAAACATGCAATGCAGATGCTTACCACAGATTACTGCAAGTTGTGCGATGAGAAAGCACAAGAATGAGCTCGAAATGTCTATTATATGTATATATATCCGATAAAGTTAGAGTTTAAATAATCCAGCAAGTGTAATGATGCGTCCGGGTGAACAAAATGTCGTTGGAGTCAACAAGTTATCGTCGAGGTGAAAAAGTTGTCGTCGCGATGGACAATTTGTCGACGGGGTAGAAATTTGTCGTTGGGGTCAACAATTTGTCGTCGGGGTGAACCAGTTATCGTCAAGGACACCAATTTGTCGTCGCTGTCGAAATATCACGTCGGGCTCACCAATTTTGTTGCGTGCGTTGTCTGACTAAACTGCTGTACACATATATTCTATGTATTTCTTCGTTCTTATTGATGTGCGCAGACGTTGTGGCTACTCGACGCCCACAACGTAAATCAAAAGGCACTTGCGAAGATTACGAATGTGTATTAAAGCAGTAGTCAAATTCGAAATTGTGTCAAGGTAATATTCAACAGTAAATTGACAAATGTTTGCGAAGTACATATAAAATCGGTCTGTATACACATATAATACAAGTATACAAATTAGATTAAAAAGCATGTTTACAGTTGGTATAGGGGTACTACAGGTTATCTTCATCACCTCCGTCTTATCAACGTCCACTTGAAATCCAGTCTTTGCTTCTTTTTCTGCTAGTTTGTTGGTTTTCACCTTCAAGTCTATGAGGTGTGTGACAATAGACATAAATTGTCTCCGATGTCCAGGTCTTCTAGTGCCTCCTTATCGGTGAAATGTAATCCTACCTTCTTTCTCCCCATGCACTGTCTGACTTACAATCCGGTGCATCACAATTAACACATCATCGGTAATACTAAGAGGCAAGCTTATCCCGCTCCTATCTTTACTACACCAGATGCTTTGCTGAGTTCCCCGTTGTGAATCACATGACACAGGTCACTGTCATATAGCTGCTAGGTGAAGTGGATAGAGATTTGGGGTACTGCATGACGCAGTATTGCAGTGGTTCCCGAAATATTCTCGGTTAACACTTTCTGCCGAAGGCCTTTACGAAGTCAATGAAGTTAATGCAGAGGTTTGACTGCCATTATAAGCTTAGTTCAATGACGATGTGTAGAAATGCAATTTGATCAGCACATGATTTGCTTTATCTGATCCTCTCTGGCAGAGTTCTGCATCCAGTGCATCTTTTATTCTCTTCAAGATGATGTGACTTAGTAATTTACTTGGTGTGAACAAGAGCATGATCCCACGCCACTTCTTGCAGAGTGAGGCGTTAGTCGCCCTTCTTTGGTAGCTTGACACGGCAACTAGCCTTTCTTCCAGTCAGTAGGTACCTTTCCTTCTTCCTAAACCTTCTGCAATAATGGAATAAGCGTACCTGCTGCAGTCTCTGGGTCCGTTTTCAGTGCTTCAAGGGAATTCCTTCCTGCCCTACTGCCTTCCTGGACTTCAGTAGCCTGATTACACTTGAGATTTCCGCTTTTGATGGAATATTAGTGTCCACTGGCAGTTCGCGTGTTGGTGGCGGTACTTCTGGCCATGTTGCAGGTGATCGTCGATTTAAGATTCCTCTGAAGTGGTCAGCCCATAGTCTGATTTGTTTCTCCTCCTTGACAATTAGGTTCCCTTGGGCATCTTTTGTAGGTTCCTCCTGTGTTGGTCTATTCTTATGTAGAGATCTGACTATGTGATGCAAAGTTCTGAAGTGTCTTTTTCCTGCTGCTTGCCTGTTGTGCTTTAGTTGCCAGAATTGCATTTTGTCATTCCTAACACTCTTCTCCACATCTTTCTTGATTCAGTGCGGTGTACATTGAACTCAGTTTCTCCTTCTATTGTCCATCTTTGCATTGAGTTGTCTTCTCTTTCCCCATATTCGTCTCCCCTCTTCTATTAGCCTCCATCGAGAGACATCCCATGAACTGTCTTTTCACTCCTCCTAGAACAGTTGTACACGTTCCCTTGGACATCATCTTCAGAGAGTTTAAATGTTCTTCCGCGCAGGTTTCCCCAGTGATATCGCGTATTATGTCTGATCTGATTTTAAATGAAGGTTTCCCTTGTAGTTTTGCCCTTCAGTATCCGAGTGTCGAACTTGGATTATGGCCTGTCCCCATTTGTTTTCAGGCATTTCAGCTTCATCTTAAAGGTTCAAAGAACTAACTGACGGTCTGAGCTCAAATCTGTTCCCCCTCTTGACATTGTGTCTAGTAGGATGCGTATCCACTTCCTTGAGTGGCAGTGAGATGAAATGATTATGGATTTTAGCGTGTCCGTCCGGCGAAATCCATTCAGCCATGTGTGTGTCCCTGTGTTTGTACACTCTGTCTCCGATCAACAAACGAATGAAGGCGCAGAAGTCTGAGAAGAGTTCTCCGTTGTCATCCATATCTCCGCGAACCTCTCGACCCCCGATGAGTTCTTTTCCTATATTATCTGTTCCCATTTCGGCATTCATATCGCCCATAAGGAATTCAACGTTCCCATTTAAGATTTTGCCCATTAATGTCTGCAGTTTTCTTTAGAAATCTTACTTCCTCTTTTCTTCCGCGTTGTTTGTAGGTGCGCACCACTTGATAAGTTTAAATTGCCTCCATTTTGAGTTAAATCTTGCTGTCATAATCCATTATTTTTTTTATTTTTTTTGTATTTTAAATATTCTTCTTGTGCTGTGAAGTTTCTGTAGCGGTTTAATTGATTTTGTGGGGGCAGGGTAGATGGCCCCACACCCATCTCTCCCTCTTTTACCAGGCAAGGAACCAGGCAGGAAACCAGGGAGGTAGTAGACTCGGCAGTGTTAGAACGTGGAATGGCTAAACTTACTTGAATTCGCGAATTCGCTTAACTTCCAATACTCACAAGAGAGATCGAAATATTATTGCTGAATATATTTTGACTACATATTCTGACTAGACGTAAAATCTGAATAAGTTCAGTCGATTGGATATATCGGATGCTTCCTAAGCTTTATGTTCTCCTCTGTAGCAAGATATCACTGACTTGCTCTGGTTTGAAACAAAGAAAGAGCATTCAGTCTTTACTAATGAGTTCATATTTTGAACCCTAAATGGAATAAAAGTTAGTTCCAAGTAGCAACATTGGTGACCCTTCAGTCGAAGCAATTATATGCTATGCGTCAGATATCTCATATTGAGAGATGAGATTTGTTGGAATTCATTTACAACAAGCGATTTTACATATTCGAGACTGGGTTTATTAGTGCTTTAACCAACTGTGGAAACACAAAATATGTGAAATGACTACGTGTTTCGGAGCAATAAATACGAGAACTGACAATATACAGAGCACCATCAGCTGCTAATAAAGTTCACAGCCACAATTGAAATTTTACTATGGTAGTTTCCCAGGCATTGAAATACTTAGGTCACGTAAGACTAGCGAGAGAAAGATGAGGAAATTTCGTAAGTTTTGTCTCCAAAAAATAGAACAGATGAGTGATGTTTAAATCAACTCGGTCTGACTGGCGAACAATATTATTTGAGCTTAGCAGTCTCCAACTAAACCTGGAAATCAGTAGTATGCAGTATGGATTCGATTCGTTTTCATTTTGATATCATTCATGCTGCTGAGCAGTTCGTATTTATGGTTTTGTATATCTTAGGCTTCAAAATATAACTACAGTGGTGTTTCATTACGGATTATTCAATTTTGTGGGCAGTAATAGCAAGTTTTGGCGCTTTGGTAAGGAGGATTCCCTTGATCATTTAAAATGAAGAATATAAGCAAAACTGATGATAGCCGAACATTTCAGGGATGCTGAGCACATGAAATCATCAGCACACATCTGAAACGAAACAGTAATTTAAATAAACGTCATAAGCAAATGTGCAGATAAAACGTGAAGACAAAATCATAGACTGAAAGTCATATATGTGTATAGATCTACACTCAGGCGTATGAAACAGGAAATAAAACTATTCATGGGTGGAATTTGATATTCTACAAAGTGTCAGTGGTCAGGTGGTGAAGTTTCAATGGATAAATTGACTAACACAACGAGAGGTTTACGTTTACATAACAAAAAGATGTAGCACATTCAGCCATGCTTGTCCCGAATATCTGACATCCCTATTTAGCCAGACCGAATTTGTTTCTAACCGCAAGTCAGTGATGTAAATTATTTATACCATCTATAAGGTACTGGTAGTTCTGCTGACAAGCTACATTTTACCAGCCCTTATTTAACGTTATTTGCCTTGGTTACCCAATAATTCGATACTCCATCTAACCTGTAAGTACCACTGACAAAATCCAAGCTAAAAAGACTTAGTTAACTGGAAATGTGCTCATGTTAACGGTTTACGTGAGTAAAATAGAAGGTTGTGATTATCCAGGGGAAAAGACTTTTGACTTATCTAAAAAATACGGCAGTATTACAAACCCAGACAGTGTGTGCGTGTGTTGACAGCACAACGGAAAGGTGTAAACAATGGC
The DNA here is from genome assembly GCA_944472135.2 of Trichobilharzia regenti. NCBI lineage: Eukaryota > Metazoa > Platyhelminthes > Trematoda > Strigeidida > Schistosomatidae > Trichobilharzia > Trichobilharzia regenti. The sequence goes on along the minus strand of OX235265.1, from coordinate 79,993,971 downwards.
GTTTGAGCCAGTTAGTATATGTAGACATTAAAAGGAAGTCTTACAACATTGGGAATTTCACTACAAGTCTTTGCGCTGACACTGGCCGTTGCCAACAATTCATAGTGACAGTGAAATTTTAACGATTTAGAAGTAGTAATTATTTCACCGATCAAATGGACCAATATGAAACTTCTTTTAAAATTCAAAGACCTTTTAGAGGCTGACGGTGTTGACGTTAACACAAAGTACGAAGTATACTAACGCAAGATCTAATACCCACAACTTCTATAGTATTCGTTCCGCGTAAACCAAAGGTAAAGCGAAACACCGAATTGATCGTTCAAATTAAGAATTATGTTTCGGGACCAAATTGGAGTGCGAGATGATTGCTTAACTAGCTAGGGATCATGCACGAACAAACGAACATAACAAGACGGTGTGTCAAATGGCGTGGATGCTCCACCGGAAGTCTTCAGCTGAATAAGTTGACTTAAGCAGTGAGGGTCAGCATCCAATATTCAGTGATGAATGCTGTGGCCAATAATTCTGGGGAATTACCTACCGCTACATTTGTGACCCAAGTGGTCTAGTGGATAACGCTTTACCGCGTCGGTGGTGCAGCGGTTAGGACGCTCGCCGACCATGCACATGGTTCGAGGTTCGATCCCCGGCCGGCGCACTCCTTTACCTCGCTAAGCCAGTAGTGAGACTCGTAAAGAGGAAAGGTTAGGCATGAGGGAAGCAACCCCATCCTGTAAAAATAAACACTGCTACAGAAACTTCAAGCCACTAGCTTGAAGCCCTATGTTCCACTGAGAAAGTGAAGGAAAAAAACCTACCGCTACAAGCTAAATATATAGTCATTCTATAGTTCACGATGATGAACAGTTTAAACGGCTTTGAGTACCATGTGTTATGAACGAAAGACAAAGAAGGATATTTCTGAAGATGTGTACAAATTGTAATTCTAACAAATAGTAGATCTATTTTGCCTATATCTGTGTATCGAGTTGCCAATAAATAATTTCGTTACCAAATCCTCTTGTCTTCTGTTGTTAGAATTACATAATATACTTTGAATGTGTCGAAAATGAAGTGAAAATCTATGAACTACTGTAGACTTAACGTGGTAAGGCAGATGGAAGCGGTGGCAAGTTACCGTCAAATTATATTCTAATTTATCAAGAATCATCTGGGGGAATTTCAGTACCTTATGAAGTAACAAAGAAATCTGGTAGCGAAAAAAACAACAAGCAAATATGCTAAAGGAAATGTAAATAGGTTGAACACACGCTGAGGAGACTACTGACTGACATCAGGCCCCAGGTCCTGAAGTAGAACCTTAACAAGTCGAGTGTCCAACGATGACGACACAGAGGAAATCGTGTGAGGAGTCAGCTAAAGAAGGACAGCCAAGGACAGAGTGAAATGGTGACGTGCTGCCAAAGCCCGATGTTCCACTCGGAAACCAAGGGAATAGTGATAAATTAATATTAATGAAGTCGCGTATAAATGAAAATGTATGTATGAGGCCATTTTTAAGAAATCGATGGAGTATTCAAGTACATGACACTTAATCAAATAATTGTAGACTATTTAAATTTATTTAACATAACACACGATGATACATTATTAGAAGCTGAATGAAATTTTAAATTCACTTTATGTTCAGAAAAAGATCAATTAGAGTAGACAAATGTTTTAAATCAATTCTTCTTCAGAATCTACAACAATAAATCCATTCATTTTAGCATAAAATAGCCACAATAAAGGTAAATTAGAATTATATCAGAAACTGTACTGGGTGGTATAAGTGCAAGGTGAAATATTAGTCAGTTAACTCCATTATGGATAAGATTTTACTTTGATAAAGTCGCATACAGTGTTACACATCAATATTTACTGATGACCATGTCTCGAGCACAAATTATTGCCACTCATAAACATATCAAGTCACTCACACAACTTCTGACTTCATTTATATACATGAGTAAAAATTGATGATTAGACATTTGAATAAAATCAATCTAAGATGATGTACACCCAGCCACTACTACTTCCCTGGCCGGCCTTCAGTATAAACTAGAAATTCATAAATTTGCATTATTATCTTTTCTAATTTTTTTTTTGATACTCAGCGTGCATTGTTATATTGATGCTATTGAACTGTTATCTATTGATATTATTGATTCGAGGTTATTTAAACAACATGAATGTTGTTAATAACACTAATTCATTCACTAGTATGGATATATAACCGTAGAATCTGATGATGAAGTTACAGAAAAGAGTATTCTTTGTTCAGTATTCATTCTTTTGAAAATTTTAATGGGCATTTTTAGTCAGTTAATACTATTAGTGTTATGAATCAAATACAGTCAGATAAGAAATAGCATGTTTTTTTACTGTAAAAATAGGTAACTTGTTAGAATGTTCTAATGTGAATTGAACACATTTTAACACTATTTATTATTATCCTCTGATTTGACTGGTGGTAATAATATCTTCCATATCTGTGGTATTTTCATTGAGTCACTTATGTTGCCTGTGTTGGGTGTAGACTTGATGAACCAGACAGGATTCAGTAGTCGATCTCTCTCTCCACCTGCCTATGTTACTTTTTAGAATTCCGAGTCTGTCCAACCCACCCTTATCTTCGTGGGATCAAGCATTCTAACCTTAGCTAAATTCTCATATGCTGACAGGCAATCTCATTACCCCTGACCCACTAGTTTGACTGATGTATGTAGTTGACTTAACTCACAGTCACTGCAAAGTATTTTGTAAATTATATTATTTTGTTTAATTGGGTCGGCCGGGACCCACCGATATGGAAATGAAGTAAAAAGTTGTTTGAGTGACTTGATATGCTTATGAATGGCAATAATTGGTGCTCGAAACATGGTTATCAGTTAATATTACTGTATAACACTGTGTGATTTATCAAAATGAAATCTTATCTATAATGGAGTTGTACTCTATCACAGTGCCCAAGTTTTATACTTTTATCAGTATTAGTCAGTTAGTTTTGATTATCGTTTAAAATATGTATTCAGCGAAAAGACTCCTTTCAACGAATTTATTATCAAGCTGTACAATTGTATACATTTATGGTTTCTAAGATATTATATCCTTTCAAGGGATTGAATCAAAGGTGTGAATACATGATATAATAATAGTAGTATGGAATGCAATTAAAATATTTGTGATTAGAATCATAGTTAAGTGTCAAGTGGCAAAACAATTAATTTTGATAGCGTTATTAGAAGACGGAGACTGTCTGAAAAATGTGATGTATTAGCGCTATACATTTCGAACAATCTGATCACACATTTACTTGTCAAGTCAATATATATAGAAAGGTTAAATTAAACAAAGTGAGAGAAAACGGAATTAAGAATAATTAACACAAACGTTTGGTAATCCAATCAAATAAGGATTACCAAGGTAGGTTAAGAGTAATGACAAACTGTTTTTGAATACACAAGGGGGGCTTAAGTCTATGAATAGCTATAGCCTCAGCGTATTTCAATAAACGCCCTTGACCGTTTTTATAGATGACCTTAAAGGCTGAGTTAACATCAATCTTATGGTTCATCTCGATTAGATGTTTAGCTATAGACGAATTTGGTAGTCTGCCACCTGCATCTATTAGCTTGTCACAGTTCATCTGTTTTTCTAACCATTTTGGGATATGCTCTCCCACCCTCACGTGCAACGCGCGATTACTCCTCCCTATGTATGTATGTCCGCACACACACGAAAATTGGTAAATTGTATGGGATGTGATATAATCACTTGTGCACTTTTGGGGTTTACAGTGAAGCATATTTTTGGCTTTTTCCACAATTACAAGCTGGGCAGCATAGTAGGTCCTACGGATGATTGAATTCAACCTTTGTCTCACAATCCTACTATTTATTTCCCCGTTATATGGTAATTTGATAAAAACCTTTTTCTTAGGGACGGTATGGATTGTAGGTTTAGAGGCTAGTTGACTTCTACACCTGTTTAAAAATTTCAAAGGATGTCCGTTTTCAACAAGAGTATCCACACTTGACACTTAACTATGATTCTAATCACAAATATTTTAATTGCATTCCATACTACTATTATTATATCATGTATTCACACCTTTGATTCAATCCCTTGAAAGGATATAATATCTTAGAAACCATAAATGTATACAATTGTACAGCTTGATAATAAATTCGTTGAAAGGAGTCTTTTCGCTGAATACATATTTTAAACGATAATCAAAACTAACTAATCTAACTAATGTCAGCTCATGAAGAAATCCTGAAAAGTATAAAACTTGGGCACTGTGATAGAGTACAACTCCATTATAGATAAGATTTCATTTTGATAAATCACACAGTGTTATACAGTAATATTAACTGATAACCATGTTTCGAGCACCAATTATTGCCATTCATAAGCATATCAAGTCACTCAAACAACTTTTTACTTCATTTCCATATCGGTGGGTCCCGGCCGACCCAATTAAACAAAATAATATAATTTACAAAATACTTTGCAGTGACTGTGAGTTAAGTCAACTACATACATCAGTCAAACTAGTGGGTCAGGGGTAATGAGATTGCCTGTCAGCATATGAGAATTTAGCTAAGGTTAGAATGCTTGATCCCACGAAGATAAGTAATCTAGAAAAAACCTCAGCTATTGCACTGCATACATTAATACACAATTACACAATAGGGTAGGTTGGACAGACTCGGAATTCTAAAAAGTAACATAGGCAGGTGGAGAGAGAGATCGACTACTGAATCCTGTCTGGTTCATCAAGTCTACACCCAACACAGGCAACATAAGTGACTCAATGAAAATACCACAGATATGGAAGATATTATTACCACCAGTCAAATCAGAGGATAATAATAAATAGTGTTAAAATGTGTTCAATTCACATTAGAACATTCTAACAAGTTACCTATTTTTACAGTAAAAAAACATGCTATTTCTTATCTGACTGTATTTGATTCATAACACTAATAGTATTAACTGACTAAAAATGCCCATTAAAATTTTCAAAAGAATGAATACTGAACAAAGAATACTCTTTTCTGTAACTTCATCATCAGATTCTACGGTTATATATCCATACTAGTGAATGAATTAGTGTTATTAACAACATTCATGTTGTTTAAATAACCTCGAATCAATAATATCAATAGATAACAGTTCAATAGCATCAATATAACAATGCACGCTGAGTATCAAAAAAAAAATTAGAAAAGATAATAATGCAAATTTATGAATTTCTAGTTTATACTGAAGGCCGGCCAGGGAAGTAGTAGTGGCTGGGTGTACATCATCTTAGATTGATTTTATTCAAATGTCTAATCATCAATTTTTACTCATGTATATAAATGAAGTCAGAAGTTGTGTGAGTGACTTGATATGTTTATGAGTGGCAATAATTTGTGCTCGAGACATGGTCATCAGTAAATATTGATGTGTAACACTGTATGCGACTTTATCAAAGTAAAATCTTATCCATAATGGAGTTAACTGACTAATATTTCACCTTGCACTTATACCACCCAGTACAGTTTCTGATATAATTCTAATTTACCTTTATTGTGGCTATTTTATGCTAAAATGAATGGATTTATTGTTGTAGATTCTGAAGAAGAATTGATTTAAAACATTTGTCTACTCTAATTGATCTTTTTCTGAACATAAAGTGAATTTAAAATTTCATTCAGCTTCTAATAATGTATCATCGTGTGTTATGTTAAATAAATTTAAATAGTCTACAATTATTTGATTAAGTGTCATGTACTTGAATACTCCATCGATTTCTTAAAAATGGCCTCATACATACATTTTCATTTATACGCGACTTCATTAATATTAATTTATCACTATTCCCTTGGTTTCCGAGTGGAACATCGGGCTTTGGCAGCACGTCACCATTTCACTCTGTCCTTGGCTGTCCTTCTTTAGCTGACTCCTCACACGATTTCCTCTGTGTCGTCATCGTTGGACACTCGACTTGTTAAGGTTCTACTTCAGGACCTGGGGCCTGATGTCAGTCAGTAGTCTCCTCAGCGTGTGTTCAACCTATTTACATTTCCTTTAGCATATTTGCTTGTTGTTTTTTTTCGCTACCAGATTTCTTTGTTACTTCATAAGGTACTGAAATTCCCCCAGATGATTCTTGATAAATTAGAATATAATTTGACGGTAACTTGCCACCGCTTCCATCTGCCTTACCACGTTAAGTCTACAGTAGTTCATAGATTTTCACTTCATTTTCGACACATTCAAAGTATATTATGTAATTCTAACAACAGAAGACAAGAGGATTTGGTAACGAAATTATTTATTGGCAACTCGATACACAGATATAGGCAAAATAGATCTACTATTTGTTAGAATTACAATTTGTACACATCTTCAGAAATATCCTTCTTTGTCTTTCGTTCATAACACATGGTACTCAAAGCCGTTTAAACTGTTCATCATCGTGAACTATAGAATGACTATATATTTAGCTTGTAGCGGTAGGTTTTTTTCCTTCACTTTCTCAGTGGAACATAGGGCTTCAAGCTAGTGGCTTGAAGTTTCTGTAGCAGTGTTTATTTTTACAGGATGGGGTTGCTTCCCTCATGCCTAACCTTTCCTCTTTACGAGTCTCACTACTGGCTTAGCGAGGTAAAGGAGTGCGCCGGCCGGGGATCGAACCTCGAACCATGTGCATGGTCGGCGAGCGTCCTAACCGCTGCACCACCGACGCGGTAAAGCGTTATCCACTAGACCACTTGGGTCACAAATGTAGCGGTAGGTAATTCCCCAGAATTATTGGCCACAGCATTCATCACTGAATATTGGATGCTGACCCTCACTGCTTAAGTCAACTTATTCAGCTGAAGACTTCCGGTGGAGCATCCACGCCATTTGACACACCGTCTTGTTATGTTCGTTTGTTCGTGCATGATCCCTAGCTAGTTAAGCAATCATCTCGCACTCCAATTTGGTCCCGAAACATAATTCTTAATTTGAACGATCAATTCGGTGTTTCGCTTTACCTTTGGTTTACGCGGAACGAATACTATAGAAGTTGTGGGTATTAGATCTTGCGTTAGTATACTTCGTACTTTGTGTTAACGTCAACACCGTCAGCCTCTAAAAGGTCTTTGAATTTTAAAAGAAGTTTCATATTGGTCCATTTGATCGGTGAAATAATTACTACTTCTAAATCGTTAAAATTTCACTGTCACTATGAATTGTTGGCAACGGCCAGTGTCAGCGCAAAGACTTGTAGTGAAATTCCCAATGTTGTAAGACTTGTGGAGTCCTCAAAAATAAACTTTTAATGGTTGACGGATATCTCGTTCAGCAACTTCTAATTAATTTATTCTCGCGTACCAAAGACAAAGCAAAAGCCAATAATTGATCGTCCAAACTTCGTAATATATTTCAGAACCAAAACAAGCCGTTAGACGAACGCTTAGCTAGCTAGTGATCGTACACGTGACACGACGGGGTACCAAATGGCGGGGATGCTTGACCGGAAGCCTTCAGCTAAACAAGTCGACTTAAACAGTGGTGGTCAGCATCCAATGAGTGATTGCTGTGGTCAATAATTTTGGGGAATTATTTACCGCTACAGCTCACTCCCCCCTAGTGGGGTCGTGAGGACCCTAAGACAGAACCAGCCGGAAGTAAAAAAAACTCGATGGTTCCCTTTCGGGTGAAAAAAATCTTCCGAGCGGCTTGGTCGTATGCCTACTGGTTTGTCTGCCTATGCTAATAGGGTGTTTGTACATAGCTTCCTTGTTGTTTTTCGTTGGATTCCGTGCTTCGTTTGTTTCCTGTCCAGTGCCCGTCGCACCTGGAAAAGAAAACAAGAACGCTAAGAACCATGTCGAGGAAAATGTACGGAATGAGCTTTTTGGTTAAAAAAAATTGTGTGCATTTACTATACAGTAAAATAATGCTAAGTTCAGAACATCGAAAAAAAATACATCTAATTAATTTTTTTTGTATGTTACATGAACCGTTGGAAAAAAAATTTTTGTGTTCGGTGGTACTGTATATAAAAAAATTAATACGTCAAAAAAAATAGTCAGTACCACAAACGAATGAGTTGCGTGAATCACACGATTTCGTTAAGTCAAATAAGTGTGCAGATATTCTGGGAACCTTACGGTGCGTCCAGAATGGGTTTTCTTGGGAGGCTCGATAGAAGGTTCGGTAGCTGTCGTTGTGCTAGTGACTTCATCGAGGTCTAAACGATCTTCTGTTACTTGTGGATTTTGGGGTACGTTCAGCTCTATGCTAATAGGATTACCCTCCAAGTAAGCCGGTTTCAGACGGTCAATGCTGACGGTGTCCTGGCGGCCGTTTTTGTCCAAGACAAAGAATTTATCAGAACGTTTAATTACCTTATAAGGTCCGTCGTATGGGGGTTCCAGGGGTCTGAGCACACAGTTGCGACGAACAAATACATGTGAAGAAGTTTTCAAACACGGATGAACGAAAACATCAATGGACTGTGGACGAAGGGGAGCAGGTTTAACTGAACGCATTGCGTTTGTAAGCCTGCTGACGTATGAAGCGTGATCTACCACTGGTGGGAAGCTCGAGGGAGAAACAAATTCACCAGGCAGTCGTAGTGTCGTGCCATATACTAGCTCGGCGCTGGTACAGCCAGCATCGGTTTTCAAGGCGTTTCGTATCCCTAGGAGAACTAACGGAAGGGATTCAGTCCAATGGGTGGTGTTTGCAACTGACAGACCAGCTTTCAGCTGTCTGTGTAGACGTTCTACCATACCATTAGCTTGAGGATGGTAGGCTTCTATATTAGATCATTCTTGTATCACCTGGTCAATTATCCCAACTTGACAAACTTCATGTACAGGCACACACACACACACAAATAATTTTATATAAATGCGTTTGTACAGCTATGTGAATGAATTCGTCGTCGAAAAGAGTCTCTTCGCTGAACGTTTTCTCTTTTTCATATGACTCAAAGGGGTTTTTCAAGCTACTTAAACGAAAGTCATAAAAAATTCTGCTTTCAACATCTAACAAAATAGTGTATAATCATATTGTTACGTATTCCACAAACTTTGGACTGACTTGTCAGTTTTACCTACCCCACATCCTACGAATCTATTATGATGACTAATCACCACCAATGTCTCCCATTTCACAATATTTTATAGTTGATTTTAGCCTAGCACGTTTGGCACACACATACTGTTTATTCTGATACCCAAGAATTAATCTGATATTTTACGTGAAAAATTATCCGCCGCATAACTAACCGGCCATTACTGTCAAGACAACAAATATTATATTTTACAATTGTAAGAACCTGAATAGGAGGAATTATTGAAAATAATATTCTTCGTTCAGATTGACTTTTAATTCATGATATGGAAAGGATGAGCAAAATTGCCATACGGGGCTTCTACTGTTTTAAGCAAACTGCTGCAATGACCTCTTCCGTTTGGAGTAGTGTATACCAAGAGGCTTTTGGCCATTTATTTGGTACTCGATAGATGATAGAAAAAGATTCTTCAATAAGGCTATTTTTGTGGCCTGTTTCGATCAGGTGATCTAATATCGAACTTTTGATAGGTTTATAGAGCAGCAGTCAGTATAACTGTCTCTAGTGTGCGTCGGTGGCACAGCGGTGGAATGCTTGTCAGAAACTCATTTTGTTCAGGGTTTGATCACCGGCCACCGACGCACTCCTTTACCTTGTTAAGCCGATAATAAGACTGGTAAAGAGGGAGGGTTGAGCATGGGGCTGGCACCCCATCCCGTAATAACAGACACCACTGCTACGGAAACTTCAAGCCTGTAGCTTGAAGTTCTATGTTTCACTGGGAACGTAAAGAAATAGAATAGAACAGGAGCAATTGAATTTTTATTTTTGATTTACAGCTTGATTCCACACTGTATTTTTGGTACAAGTGTGGAACTTTCAGCATGTGATATCGGTAGCCCAAATTTTGCAGGCCGACCATAGATATCAGGTGTGCGTCAGCAGGGGATCGAACCTCGGACCATGTGCATGGTCGGTGAGAGTCCTAACCACTGTGCCACCGACGCACAAGGAGAGGTAGCTATTCTAGGTACTCTGTCTTCTGTCTGAGGAATCACAACCTGTTATGTGGAAAATGTAGACTGCAGATTACCGGCATTAAACCTTCTTTGAATCGATTTTATCAACTTGTTGGTTATTATATTACTCGGATATATATCACTTTTGAGTTGTATTTGCATACATAGAGTCTTCTTGATGCATACTATCCCATATAGATACATCCAAACTGTAACCTACTGATATTACATATTCGTTATTATTTAAAACTCTAATATTGTTAATAAAAGTAATAACTGTAGAACATGGTGAAGACTTTATCGGAAAGAATATTCTTTGTTCACCAATCAATCTCTTGGAATTTCCAATGGGCATAAGAATTCGTTAGTAAGGATCAAATGGAATTACGTTATTTAGTCTGATCAATGATTGACTATTTGTATTCAAGAATAGTAGCGTTAACTTGTGCTAATTTTTAAATGTTGTGTAGGGGAAGTGAATTATCGATTGGCTTTTGTATTCATTTTTCATCGTAAATTAACGTCATATTCTCATTAATATGTAGTGTGAACTACTGACAAGATTTATCAGCAGTATGTAAAGAGACATTAATCGCCATAAAAATATCAAACAGTGGATAGATGGATTTATCGTCAAAGACAGGAAATGAACCAGGATTGTAGAAAGCAGTAGGAGGCACGAAAAGAAGACAAAGAAATATAATACTCAGTGCAGAAGTAGCACAACACAGTTAAATATGTGCCAATGACGATTTCAATTTAAGATATACATAATTGCTCTATGTGTATTCATCATATTACACGCAAACATTCCGTCATCAAACACACTTGTCTCCCACCGTTACATTTGGTGCCTCTGTCATGAGTGTTCGGCGTAATTGAGGCACAAAACTGGATGGAAACGTTACTTTGTGATCGTGAATGTGGGCGTTGCAGTTCGACATGCTTGCGACATTTTACGCTTGATCCTTCACTGTCCGGATGCCACTGCCAATGAATACGGTTTGACATTCTGGCGTAGATTCGCATCTATAAGTGCGATTACCGCCCTTGTATCTATTAGACATACAATAGCTTGATCACTAACTAGCAACCTAGAATACATTGTACTCCTATTATTTCTAGTTTTAAGGCAGAGAAAGAACAGGAATCATTTTGCCTAAAGTTTTTCTTTTTCCGTCGTTTTGAAATTTCCTGCTGATTCAAATTTTTACGAGGAAAAGAATATTTTTCATCTGTATGTGATTATGTATATTGAAGTTTTATTAAACAATTCTAGTACTATAAATATGTGAATAAAACAAAACCATCGGTTGCAGCAAAATAAGACAAAATCATTCTAATTTTTATCCTCTTTTGTCAGTTTCTCATCTTCCGAATGCATCCTGTTAGTTTTTAATTAGGTGTATGTACAGAGAAACGTTTATCCTACTTATACAGATAACATGTTGTTAGTCGACAAAAACCGCAAAAAAATAATAATAAACAAAATGTACTCAGGAATCACAGTAGCTGTAAAGAATAGATACCTCGGCCGAATAACCTTGAACTAACCAATCATATTCTTCCAGGTGAAAAGTGGCATTTTTACATGATATATATATATATATATATATATATATGAATTATACAGGGTCTACATATGCGACATGCTGCAGAAATATGTCCCAGTTTTTCATAGGAATTGAAACGGTAGAAGAAGAAGACTTCGTAAAGGTTTGTTTATTTGGAAATTGGTATCTCTATATAGCCAAATGTGCGTCGGTGGTATAGCGGTTAGGACGCTCGCCGACCATGCACATGGTCCGAGGTTCGATCCCCGGCCACCGACGCACTCCTTAACCTCGCTAAGCCAAAAGTAATGATGATAAAGAGGAAAGGTTGCGCATGAGGCTAGCAACCCCATCCTGTAAAATAAACACTGCTAGAGAAACTTCAAGCCACTAGATTGACGCCCTATGTTCCACTGGGAACGTGAAGGAAAACAATCCAAATATAGCCAAATTATTTACATCTTGTCTATCTTCAATTCACAATTTGTAAGGATCTTCCGTGCTGTACTACTTCTGGCCTTCCTTCATATTTTGTTTCTTTGTGTTCCTTTCACGTCTCTCACGTATCTCTACAAAGTTTTATCATTTGCCTTCTCTGAAATCAAATCTATCTCCCTGCTATTTGATGTTTTTATTTTATTTTCTTTATTATTTTTTTGATTTACAGCTTGATTCCACACTGTATTTTTGGTACAAGTATGGAATTTTCAGCATGTGATATCGGTAGCCCAAATTTTGCAGGCCGACCATAGATATCAGGTGTGCGTCAGCAGGGGATCGAACCTCGGACCATGTGCATGGTCGGTGAGAGTCCTAACCACTGTGCCACCGACGCCAATGAACGTCACTCTCTCTCTTTCTCTCTCTCTCTCTCTCTCTTTTTCTCTCTCTCTCTCTCTCTCTCTATATATATATATATATATACTACTGATAATATTTATCAGTGGCACTCGCCACGGAATGGCTATAAACATATCAAACCAATGTCGATCCAAAAAATCATTTAAGTGACTGTATATCCCATCGTTCCGAGGACCATTCATCATTCTAATCCACTTTTTTAGATGGACTCAGAATCTCTCAATAGAATTTGTATGAATCCCACTTATAAGATCCACTAGTTCAGAAAAATAATTGACTTTATGGCGGATATAGCCTAGTAATGATAGTTGCGATAAACCTTTCCACTTATGTGTGTGGATAGTGCTACCTCGGAGGACTAGTCGGTGTATTATTAGTATTAAAAAATATCAACACTTCTGTTTGAAATGGTTTTTACGAATTCTTTTCTAATATTTATATCATACATTTCCAGAACACAAATATGGTATGCTGTTCTCTTACCTAGGCTATTCATTTTTCATCTAATAAGTACTTTTTCGCCAATAAGAACGACGACATCAATTCATCCAAGTAAACAAGTAGTTCCACTGACCTTCAGTAAGGAAATGTACTAACAGTTCTGGGTACTACTGCATCGCTGACATTTTAGTATTCTCTATGTCTGCAACTGTAGCAGATATTGGTCATTTCAGTGGCTGGTCGTGGAACATATACAATATTTTATTGGAGGAAAGTTCCGATTTCAAGAAGAAAGCGTTTAGAAAATATCCAATAATGTACAACTTCCTATTATGACATTGTTTGCATACTAATTCATAGCCTTCAACAGCCCAGCGATATTGCTGAAGTCATTATCCCTTCACGTATGCATGCTGTAGCCTTCCCTATCAACCTGTTTTCCACACAGAAGTCAAAAACCAAATCTGAGTGGAACTTGCAACAAATATTATGGTCTGTGTGCATTTTTAATGTTGAGCGATCCGATTGGTTGGCTCAAGGTCATTTCGTCGTGGTATCTATTCTTTACTCTTGCCGAAATCATAATTATATAAATCTTGCACACAGAAGATTCGAGTTTATTAACAAAAAGAAGGGTTTAGATACTTTGAAAAAGGAGTTTCGTATGAAAGACAGGAGATGGACTATGTGGTGAGTTCAACCTGATGATCAGGCGTTAAAGCAAGAGGGTTGTGAAACCAAATAACAGGAAGAGTTAGGAGAACATAAGTGAAGACTGATAAAGGCTTGTTTATCAACACAATAATAGAGTTTTAAATGTTTAACGGTGATTGTATCAGGAAACTTGAAAATAACTGAATCATACTGTCTGTTTATTGATTGTGTTGAAGGATTTCAAGTTGTCTACTTGGTGAGATGTACCGATGAAATGCCTTGGAATAATGCTGTTCAAATCATCTTTTCCCTTGAGAATTAGACTTTGCCACATATGACAACGATTGGCAAGTTGTTACCAGAATTAACATCGTATTTTCAGCGACGAATTTGTTTCTCGTGTTTAGTCTCGTCGATTGTTTCTGGTCCGAGAGTTAAGTAGTTAGAATTGGATTGAATAAGAGTAACATATACATACTCTAATCACTAGCCGATTAATTCACATATTAATAAATATAACAGAAAGCTTAGAAGCAAGGAAAAGCTGAACGTCCCACATAGTTTACGAAAGCACTTCTCACTTTGGTCATATGAACGCAATAGTATCTAAATAAGACACAAAGAAGACAAATGTTGCAAGATGATGGTATCATTTCGTAGTTTCTTTACAATCGCTTGACACAACTAACGTGATTAACAGTGATAAAATAAAATGTACGAACAATTACTCAGTTATATAAAATAGAATTACCTACTTATAATCAGCCATATATTAGTACATCAAGTAGTCTATGGCGGGCAATGTTTCCTTACCAAAAGCAACTATTTTATTAAACTGCTATTACAAGTTATATAGAAGAAAAGTACATATTGATGACCAATCATATTTAAATAGGTCAAGTAGTCCATGGTAGGTGAAGGTTGAAGTCTGCTGTTTTTTGTACACATAATAGTTTGGGATGCGTGCAGATTATTTATCCAAAGTGCTTCCATCAACTTGAATTAAAGTTATGTGAGATAACACTAAAATATAGTCATTAATATTGATTTTGTGACCTGATATTAATAAGTACTTTGCAATGAATAATGAAAGATTTTTGTTCTGATTAATTAGATTTGGGTTTTCTGTGTGACTTAATAACCACTTAGGAACATGTTCTTTCAGACGACATTAGAACATTCTATTGTGTCTGCCCATATATGTGTCACCGCGACTGCTAAGGAACTTGTAGATATAGTTTGAAGTAGAGTCCACCAAATTTTGTCCTTTAATAGTAGGTTCATGAATTGAAATATATTCGAGATGTAAGGAAAATGAATGCGGCGTAGAATGTGCATTTGATGGCTGACCGAAATCTTTGAGCTGTCAACTGAATAATCTGGTCACCCTTGAGTGGTATGTAGGTTAATAAAGATAGCTTTCTTTGGTACAGAAGCTGTCTTTTCGAGATGTAGTCTTTCTTTACTGTGACAAGTGATAAAGTTCTCTGGATAACCATTAGCTAATAAAACTGAATGCATATGTCGAAACTCATCCATTAATGTGTAACTCGTGCACATTTTTTGGGCCCTTGAGAACAAACATTTCACTAGGGAACGTTTATACTGAATAGGAACAAAGCTTGTGAAATGAATATATTGTCCACTCCATGTCTGTTTACGAAAAATAAATCGCTGAATCGTTCCATCGTCTCTCCTGGTCACTGAAATATCCAGGAAACCGAGTTTGTTATTTGATTCGAGTTCGGATATATATATATATATATATATATATATATATATATATATATATATATCCGGTTGCGCTGTGTCGTGAATTGGCAGAAGTTAGAATTGACACCGTACCGTCCCTAAGAAAAATGTTTTTATCAAATTACCATATAACGGGGAAATAAATAGTAGGATTGTGAGACAAAGGTTGAATTCAATCATCCGTAGGACCTACTATGCTGCCCAGCTTGTAATTGTGGAAAAAGCCAAAAATATGCTTCACTGTAAACCCCAAAAGTGCACAAGTGATTATATCACATCCCATACAATTTACCAATTTTCGTGTGTGTGCGGACATACATACATAGGGAGGAGTAATCGCGCGTTGCACGTGAGGGTGGGAGAGCATATCCCAAAATGGTTAGAAAAACAGATGAACTGTGACAAGCTAATAGATGCAGGTGGCAGACTACCAAATTCGTCTATAGCTAAACATCTAATCGAGATGAACCATAAGATTGATGTTAACTCAGCCTTTAAGGTCATCTATAAAAACGGTCAAGGGCGTTTATTGAAATACGCTGAGGCTATAGCTATTCATAGACTTAAGCCCCCCTTGTGTATTCAAAAACAGTTTGTCATTACTCTTAACCTACCTTGGTAATCCTTATTTGATTGGATTACCAAACGTTTGTGTTAATTATTCTTAATTCCGTTTTCTCTCACTTTGTTTAATTTAACCTTTCTATATATATTGACTTGACAAGTAAATGTGTGATCAGATTGTTCGAAATGTATAGCGCTAATACATCACATTTTTCAGACAGTCTCCGTCTTCTAATAACGCTATCAAAATTTATAAAAGGGACTAATTGTTTTAAAACAATTAATGTCATATATAGAATAATTCATAAGATGTATAGATGTTGGGAAGGGGTGTATGATTATAGGATTAGTTGGCTAGTATGAAACATTATAAAACATTGTATGAAATTTGATAAGGTAGAATTCAACATTGTAAAAAAATTTTAGATTTAAAATGAAAAGTGGAAACGATTCAAAGTGAGAATAGTAATAATAATAATAATCGTAATAATGAGGGAAAGGTACATAGATTAACTAAATAAACAAAATAAATAAATAAATGTCTATCCCTCTACGACCATGACAGAAAAAGGGATTGTACATACTTTTTTATGTAGAAAGGTCTGGCTTAAATTTATGAATGGCTAAAGTCTCCACTGTCTTTAGAAGTCTATAACGAAGAAAGCGTGGCCGGCAAGTTAGCATGGATTCGGTAAACTATCTTAAAATCATGTTCAGGGTTGATAGAGTGACAGAAATCGATCAGTTGTTCTAGAATAGAGCTTCGCACAACCATCCTTTCTCCTCTGTTTTGCCACTTGACACTTAACTATGATTATAATTACAAATATTTTAATTGCATTTCATACTACTACTACTATTATTATTATTTCATGTATTCACACCTTTGATTCAATCCCTAGAAAGGATATAATTTCTTAAAAACCATAAATGTACACAGTTGTACAGCTGGATAATAAATTCGCTGAAAAGAGTCTCTTCGCTGAATATTGTGTTCTCAATGTTATTAATAAAATATGTATAGCCAATAAGAATATGAGATAACATGAGATGGAACAGTTCTATAATTAATGTCAGTAAATTGTTTGTGCATTGTGGAATAGATCAAATTAATTATAATTGCATTTCAATAGTTTACACACACACTGATAAGTTTTGTTTTTGTCTTTGGTATTATTTCGAGCAAAATTATTAACCATCGTCACACCATTTGTTGGAATTGTTTTCCATTCAATTTTTAAGCAATTCCAACAATCGGTGTGATCACGGGTAGTAAATTTGCTCGAAATATTACTGAGACAAGAGAAACGTATCAAGATTTTATCATGAGCTGACGTCAGTTAGAGAACCATTGGAAAACCTGGGATTACTGGACAACTGTCTCGTCCTAGTTTGGGACTCTTCAGCAGTACGCACCCACCGGGATTCGAACCCAGGACCTTCCGGTTACAAGGCGAGCTCGTATACCATTAAGCCACTGGGACCCGATCCAATGGTCGTTGAATTCTAGCTTCTGCCAATTCACGACAGAGCGCAACCGGATATATATATATATATATATATATATATATATATATATATATATATCCGAACTCGAATCAAATAACAAACTCGGTTTTCTGGATATTTCAGTGACCAGGAGAGACGATGGAACGATTCAGCGATTTATTTTTCGTAAACAGACATGGAGTGGACAATATCTTCATTTCACAAGTTTTGTTCCTATCCAGTATAAACGTTCCCTAGGGAAATGTTTGTTCTCAAGGGCCCAAAAAATGTGTACGAGTGACACATTAATGGATGAGTTTCGACATATACATTCAGTTTTATTAGCTAATGGTTATCCAGAGAACTTTATCACTTGTTACAGTAAAGAAAGACTACATCTCGAAAAGACAGCTTCTGTACCAAAGAAAGCTAACTTTATTAACTTACCACTCAAGGACAACCAGATTATGCAGTTGACAGCTCAAAGACTTCGGCCAGCTATCAAACGCACATTCTACGCCGCATCTCATTTTCTCATTTGCTGAACATTTTCGATCCCTGTTCCTACGATTAAAGGACGAAATTCTGTGGACTCTACTTCAAACTCTATCTACAAGTTCACCTGCAGCTGTGGTGACACTTATGTAGGTAGGACCAATAGAATCTTCCAATGTCGTCTAAAAGAACATATTCCAAAATGGCTACTAAATCATACAGAAAATCCCAACGCGATTAATCTGAATAGAAATCCAGCATCATCCATTGCAAAACACTTATTAAAGTCAGGTCACAATTTTTTCACCTAACTCTAATTAAAATTTGGTTATTAAAGGTGATGGAAGCACTTTGGATTAATCACATACAGCCTAAACTGTGTGTACAAAAATCAATAGACTTCAATCTTCTCCTACCACGGACTACATGACCTATCTAAATATGATTGGTCATTAGTATATGCTTTTGTTTTTATTTAACTGAGTAACTGCCGTGAACTTTTTTATTATTGTTAACCATGTTAGTTGTAAAGCGGTTGTAAGGAAACTACGAAATGACGATATCATCTATCGAAATTTGTCTTCTTAATGTCTTATTCCAATCGATTCAAGGGTGACCAGATTATTCAGTTGACAGCTCAAAGATTTCGGTCAGCCATCAAATGCACATTCTACGCCGCATTCATCTTCCTTACATCTCGAATATATTTCAATTCATGAACCTACTATTAAAGGACAAAATTTGGTGGACTCTACTTCAAACTATATCTACAAGTTCCTTAGCAGTCGCGGTGACACATATATGGGCAGACACAATAGAATGTTCTAATGTCGTCTGAAAGAACATGTTCCTAAGTGGTTATCAAGTCACACAGAAACCCCAAATCTAATTAATCGGAACAAAAATCTTTCATCATTCATTGCAAAGTACTTATTAATATCAGGTCACAAAATCAATATTAATGACTATATTTTAGTGTTATCTCACATAACTTTAATTCAAGTTGATGGAAGCACTTTGGATAAATAATCTGCACGCATCCCAAACTATTATGTGTACAAAAAACAGCAGACTTCAACCTTCACCTTCCATGGACTACTTGACCTATTTAAATATGATTGGTCATCAATATGTACTTTTCTTCTATATAACTTGTAATAGCAGTTTAATAAAATAGTTGCTTTTGGCAAGGAAACATTGCCCGCCATAGAATACTTGATGTACTAATATATGGCTGATTATAAGTAGGTAATTCTATTTTATATAACTGAGTAATTGTTCGTACATTTTATTTTATCATTGTTAATCACGTTAGTTGTGTCAAGCGATTGTAAAGAAACTACGAAATGATACCATCATCTTGCAACATTTGGCTTCTTTGTGCCTTATTTAGATACTATTGCGTTCATATCACCAAAGTGAGAAGTGCTTTCGCAAACTATGTGGGACGTTCAGCTTTTCCTTGCTTCTAAGCTTTCTGTTATATTTATTAATATGTGAATTAATCGGCTAGTGATTAGAGTATGTATATGTTACTCTTATTCAATCCAATTCTAACTACTTAACTCTCGGACCAGAAACAATCGACGAGACTAAACACGAGAAACAAATTTGTCGCTGAAAATACTATGTTAATTCTGGGAACAACTTGCCAATCATTGTCATATGTGGCAAAGTCTAATTCTCAAGGGAACAGATGATTTGAACAGTAATATTCCAAGGCATTTCATTGGTACATCTCACCAAGTAGACAACTTGAAATCCTTCAACACAATCAATAAACAGACAGTATGATCCAGTTATTTTCAAGTTTCCTGATACAGTCACCGTCAAACGTTTAAAACTCTATTATTGTATTGATAAAGAAGCCTTTATCAGTCTTCACTTATGTTCTCCTAACTCTCCCTGTTATTTGGTTTCACAACCCTCTTGCTTTAAAGCCTGATCATCAGGTTGAACTCACCACATTGTTCATCTCCTGTCTTTCATACGAAACTCCTTTTTCAAAGTATCTAAACCCTTCTTTTTGTTAATAAACTCGAATCTTCTGTGTGCAAGATTTATATAATTATGATTTCGGCAAGAGTAAAGAATAGATACCACGACGAAATGACCTTGAGTCAACCAATCGGATCGCTCAACATTAAAAATGCACACAGACCATAATATTTGTTGCAAGTTCCACTCAGATTTGGTTTTTGACTTCTGTGTGGAAAACAGGTTGATAGGGAAGGCTAAAGCATGCATACGTGAAGGGATAATGACTTCAGCAGTATCGCTGGGCTGTTGAAGGCTATGAATTAATATGCAAACAATGTCATAATAGGAAGTTGTACATTATTGGATATTTTCTAAACGCTTTCTTCTTGAAATCGGAACTTTCCTCCACTAAAATGACCAATATCTGATACAGTTGCAGACATAGAGAATACTAAAATGTCAGCGATGGAGTAGTACCCAGAACTGTTAGTACATTTCTTTACTGAAGGTCAGTGCAACTACTTGTTTACTTGGATGAATTGATGTCGTCGTTCTTATTGACAAAAAAGTACTTATTAGATGAAAAATGAATAGCCTAGGTAAGAGAACAGCATACCATATTTGTGTTCTGGAAATGTATGATATAAATATTAGAAAAGAATTCGTAAAAACCATTTCAAACAGAAGTGTTGATATTTTTTAATACCAATAATACACCGACTAGTCCTCCGAGGTAGCGCTATCCACACACATAAGTGAAAAGGTTTATCGCAACTATCATTACTAGGCTATATCCGCCATAAAGTCAATTATTCTTCTCAACTAGTGGATCTTATAAGTGGGATTCATACAAATTGTATTGAGAGATTCCGAGTCCATCTAAAAAAGCAGATTAGAATGGTGAGTGGTCCCCGGAACGATGGGATATACAGTCACTTAAATGAATTTTTGGATCGACATTGGTTTGATATGTTTATAGCCATTCTGTGGCGAGTGCCACTGATAAATATTATCAGTAGTATATATATATATATATATATATATATATAGAGAGAGAGAGAGAGAGACGTTCATTGGCGTCGGTGGCACAGTGGTTAGGACTCTCACCGACCATGCACATGGTCCGAGGTTTGGTCCCCTGCCTACACACACCTGATATCTATGGTCGACCTGCAAAATTTGGGCTACCGATATCCATGCTGAAAGTTCCATACTTGTACCAAAAATACAGTGTGGAATCAAGCTGTAAATCAAAAAAATAATAAAGAAAATAAAATAAAAACATCAAATAGCAGGGAGATAGATTTGATTTCAGAGAAGGCAAATGATAAAACTTTGTTGAGATACGTGAGAGACGTGAAAGGAACACAAAGAAACAAAATATGAAGGAAGGCCAGAAGTAGTACAGCACGGAAGATCCTTACAAATTGTGGGTTGAAGATAGACAAGGTGTAAATAATTTGGCTATATTTGGATTGTTTTCCTTCACGTTCCCAGTGGAACATAGGGCCTCAAGCTAGTGGCTTGAAGTTTCTCTAGCAATGTTTATTTTACAGGATGGGGTTGCTAGCCTCATGCCCAACCTTTCCTCTTTATCATCATTACTTCTGGCTTAGCGAGGTAAAGGAGTGCGTCGGCCGGAGATCGAACCCCGGACCATGTGCATGGTCGGCGAGCGTCCTAACCGCTACATCACCGACGCACATTTGGCTATATAGAGATACCAATTTCCAAATAAACAAACCTTTACGAAGTCTTCGTCTTCTACCGTTTCAATTCCTATGAAAAACTCCGACATATTTCTGCAGCATATCGCATATGTAGACCCTGTATAATTCATATATATATCATGTAAAAATGCCACTTTTCACCTGGAAGAATATGATTGGTTAGTTCAAGGTTATTCGGCCGAGGTATCTATTCTTTACAGCTACTGTGATTCCTGAGTACATTTTGTTTATTATTATTTTTTTGCGGTTTTTGTCAACTAACAACATGTTATCTGTATAAGTAGGATAAACGTTTCTCTGTACACACACCTAATTAAAAACTAACAGGATGCATTCGGAAGATGAGAAACTGACAAAAGTGGATAAAAATTAGAATGATTTATTCTTATTTTGCTGCAACCGATGGTTTTGTTTTATTCACATATTTATAGTACTAGAATTGTTTAATAAAACTTCAATATACATAATCACATACAGATGAAAAATATTCTTTTCCTCGTAAAAATTTGAATCAGCAGGAAATTTCAAAACGACGGAAAAAGAAAAACCTTAAGCAAAATGATTCCTGTTCTTTCTCTGCCTTAAAACTAGAAGTAATAGGAGTACAATGTATTCTAGGTAGCTAGGTAGTGATCAAGCTATTGTATGTCTAATAGATACAAGGGCAGTAATCGCACTTATAGATGCGAATCTACGCCAGAATGTCAAACCGTATTCATTGGCAGTGGCATCCGGACAGTGAAGGATCAAGCGTAAAATGTCGCAAGCATGTCGAACTGCAACGCCCACATTCACGATCACAAAGTAACGTTTCCATCCAGTTTTGTGCCTCAATTACGCCGAACACTCATGACAGAGGCACCAAATGTAACGGTGGGAGACAAGTGTGTTTGATGACGGAATGTTTGCGTGTAATATGATGAATACACATAGAGCAATTATGTATATCTTAAATTGAAATCGTCATTGGCACATATTTAACTGTGTTGTGCTACTTCTGCCCTGAGTATTATATTTCTTTGTCTTCTTTTCGTGCCTCCTACTGCTTTCTACAATCCTGGTTCATTTCCTGTCTTTGACGATAAATCCATCTATCCACTGTTTGATATTTTTATGGCGATTAATGTCTCTTTACATACTGCTGATAAATCTTGTCAGTAGTTCACACTACATATTAATGAGAATATGACGTTAATTTACGATGAAAAATGAATACAAAAGCCAATCGATAATTCACTTCCCCTACACAACATTTAAAAATTAGCACAAGTTAACGCTACTATTCTTGAATACAAATAGTCAATCATTGATCAGACTAAATAACGTAATTCCATTTGATCCTTACTAACGAATTCTTATGCCCATTGGAAATTCCAAGAGATTGATTGGTGAACAAAGAATATTCTTTCCGATAAAGTCTTCACCATGTTCTACAGTTATTACTTTTATTAACAATATTAGAGTTTTAAATAATAACGAATATGTAATATCAGTAGGTTACAGTTTGGATGTATCTATATGGGATAGTATGCATCAAGAAGACTCTATGTATGCAAATACAACTCAAAAGTGATATATATCCGAGTAATATACTAACCAACAAGTTGATAAAATCGATTCAAAGAAGGTTTGATGCCGGTAATCTGCAGTCTACATTTTCCACATAACAGGTTGTGATTCCTCAAACAGAAGACAGAGTACCTAGAATAGCTGCCTCTCCTTGTGCGTCGGTAGCACAGTGGTTAGGACTCTCACCGACCATGCACATGGTCCGAGGTTCGACCCCCTGCTGACGCACACCTGATATCTATGGTCGGCCTGCAAAATTTGGGCTACCGATATCACATGCTGAAAATTCCATACTTGTATCAAAAATACAGTGTGGAATCAAGCTGTAAACAAAAATAAAAATTCAATGGCTCCTGTTCTATTCTATTTCTTTACGTTCCCAGTGAAACATAGAACTTCAAGCTACAGGCTTGAAGTTTCCGTAGAAGTGGTGTCTGTTATTACGGGATGGGGTGCCAGCCCCATGCTCAACCCTCCCTCTTTACCAGTCTTATTATCGGCTTAACAAGGTAAAGGAGTGCGTCGGTGGCCGGTGATCAAACCCTGGACAAAATGAGTTTCTGACAAGCATTCCACCGCTGTGCCACCGACGCACACTAGAGTCAGTTATACTGACTGCTGCTCTATAAACCTATCAAAAGTTCGATATTAGATCACCTGATCGAAACAGGCCACAAAAATAGCCTTATTGAAGAATCTTTTTCTATCATCTATCGAGTACCAAATAAATGGCCAAAAGCCTCTTGGTATACACTACTCCAAACGGAAGAGGTCATTGCAGCAGTTTGCTTAAAACAGTAGAAGCCCCGTATGGCAATATTGCTCATCCTGGCCTGCTGTCGAAACCATGAATTCATCAGTTCTGCATTACTTTCTTTAATTTATCTGATATTCATTCAGTTCAGTGTTATATTAATGCATATTAACTCTCACTTACTGATGCTTTTGAACTACAGTCTATCGGTACTATTGATTCAGTGTAATTTAAAGTAGCATTAATCTTGTTAATGACAACAGTTCTTTAATGGACATATCTGCAGAATTATTAATGTGAAATATTCCCATATCATGAATTAAAAGTCAATCTGAACGAAGAATATTATTTTCAATAATTCCTCCTATTCAGGTTCTTACAATTGTAAAATATAATATTTGTTGTCTTGACAGTAATGGCCGGTTAGTTATGCGGCGGATAATTTTTCACGTAAAAAATCAGATTAATTCTGGGGTATCAGAATAAACAGTATGTGTGTGCCAAACGTGCTAGGCTAAAATCGACTATAAAATATTGTGAAATGTGATTGGTCGTCATAATAGATTCGTAGGATGTGGGGTAGGAAAAACTGACAAGTCAGTTCAAAGTTTGTGGAATACATAACAATATAATTATATACTACTTTGTTAGATGTTGAAAGCAGAATTTTTTATGACTTTCGTTTAAGTAGCTTGAAAATCCCCATTGAGTCATATGAAAAAGAGAAGTCATTCAGCGAAGAGACTCTTTTCGCCGGCGAATTCATTCACATAGCTGTACAATCGCATTTATATAGAATTATTTGTGTGTGTGTGTGTGTACATGAAGTTTGTCAAGTTTAGATAATTGACCAGGTGATACAAGAATGATCTAATATAGAAACAAGGTTAATCAGACAGCAACCAAAGTAAGATTGAGTTAGTAAGTTAGATGACGTAATATAATTGACTAAAATGTTTCAACTTAGGTCAGGGTAGCAACAGAAGTAATTACATGTAGAGACTAAGTAGAAGTGGGGAAGAGACTAATGCCATTTAAATTAGAACTGAAATTGAGCAAATAAGTTGGATGACGTAACATAAATGACTAGAAATTGAGCGTTGGTCAAGTCAGCAACAGTGGTAGTGAGGTGTAGAAATTAAATCGGATGGGGATAGAGAACAAGAAAATTGAAAATTGAAAATATTACAATTGGGAAGACCAAATAATACTAATGAAGAAACAGAAGAGAAAAGGATTAAGTAGAATTTACTTGTTGGGTAATAAGATAGATTACGTCTATTGCAAGTGTAGTGATTGAACGAACTTCTTCTTTATGCAGAGTTCAGGACTTAGCAAGTGAATCGCCATTGCTTCTGCTGTTTGAAGAAGTTTGAATCGTACACTTTTAGGAAGACTACTTCTTACTCTGTAGACAACTTTGCAGTTTGTTTGGGGTGTAGCTTAGTGTCCGGATTCTATCAGGTGTTCTAAGATGGAGCTGTGGGGGCATAGTTTTTCTCCTTTGTGAAACCACGTTAGTAAGTGTTCGGTGATAAGTTTGGAAAGCGAACGCTGGGTACGGCCGACATACCTGGCTCCATATGAGCAGGTGAATTGATAAATACACATTCTAGGTGCCAACTAGCACGAAACCTAGGTCAGGTGGAGCTTCCTGCTGATTGCCTCCAACCGTCTAATAGCAAAAATTCACAGTGCATCGTGGTAACGAGCCACATAACATGGCGGACATACTGTAAACTTGACTGATAGAATTTAGGCTGCATTAAACAAAGGTCTACACGCATGACATTAACTCAATCAAAAACTCATGCAATATAAAAACACATAATCAATGTAGCTGAAATATGAACTTGTGGAAAAAATGCTTGGAATCTTGAGATCATATTCTATGTGATTAGATTTTAAAGTTGAAATTTTGAACTTCCCAAAGGTGGCAGCATTTCAAATAGTGTAACGCAGATACACAGAAATAATAATAGGGCGTTCTGAATCTACTGTCTATATATATATATATATATATATATATATATATATATATATATATATATATATATATTAATGCATCTTCCATAGTTATTTTAGTCCTACAAAGTACAATAGCTTAAATGTCGCTTGATGCCTACTTATTTTTCAGTTTACCTGTAGTTTCAGATTTCCTGCGTTTTTATCGTTTCAGTGTAGATTTCATCATGAACCAAGACTATTTAGAGAACCATTCAAAATCAGCGACGACTGGACAGCTGTTACCTAATAGGTTTTGGAACTATTTGAAAATGTATACCCACAACTCCATCAGGAATCGAACCCGGGAACTTCTAGTTACTAACTGAGTACCTTGACCATTTAAATGACTGGGTTGGAATTCAATGACCCGTGAATTCTAACTTCGGCCAAAATCCAAAGCCAAACATGAGTATCCACTTCACCCTCTGATCACCATTTCTGATTACAACTTCAGGGCGTCCATCAAGTAGTCGCCAATGAACTGGAGACTGATACTTAGATTATGGGTTTTGTGGAGATTTATATTTTATTACTACTATTATTATTCTCTTGGGTTCCGAGTAGGACATAGAGATTCATTAGCACCTCGCAATTTCACTCTGTTCTTTTCAGTCTGTTGTTCTTTGGCTGACTCGCCGACTGCCCGTAAGTTTCCGCTTCCTTCTCACACGATCTCCCCTATATCTCCCTCAAAGGGACGCCCAACTGGTCGTTTCGCATTTGCGTTCCACTCGAAGACAAGTCTAGTTAGTATGTGATGTTACTCAACCGTCTTCTCAGAGTGTATGAAGTACTATATGTCACAACTGATTGTGCTGAGTGGAGAAATTCATCCTAATACCTACTCTAATATGAAATTATCAACATGTTTTCTCTTGTAGAGAGATGGGAAGAGAGTATAGTATTGTTTGAACATGTATTTAGTTATACCCTTGTGCATCTTGATAAAGCCTATTCGAAAAAGAATGATAGAATGGAAGTGTTTCTATTTTGAAGGGTTGTATTTCAGGGATTCCATTGATTTCAAGATTGATCACGAAGTTATTTCAGTTAGAGAGTCAATGGAAACTAAAGGTTACTGGACAGTCGCTCCTTCCTTGTTGGTGACTCTTCAATAGTACGCATCCTACCGGATATTGGATCTGAGACTTCCGGGTTGCAAGGTGAATTCGTTGACCATTCATCCACTAGATGAAGTCCAACGGGCTATGAATTCTAACTTCTGTCAATTCACAATGTAAAGCGCGAGGCCGCCCTGTAACCTGAATGTTCTAAGTTCAACATTCATCGAGATCATGGATGCGTGCTGACGAGCCTTTCTTTCCTTTTGGCTTAAACACACTTGAAGGTGAAGAAAACTTACTGACGGAAATTCTGGTTGAAAATAATTATCCAGAGAAGTTCAAAAATAGGTATACATCGCTCAAAATGTTAAGACCCATTCTCCAACTCGTTGCCAAGAAAGATGCATACATCAAGCTAACCTACATGCATGATCATAGCAACTTACTATTCAAACAAAGATTGAAAGATGCTGTGAAAGTGACTTTTCATGCAGCTAAGATCCAGTTATTATATATACAAAAAATGGTGTCACAAATCATTGTATATTCCAATTTAAGTAGTGGTATGGTCATAAATAAATAGCGGGGGGGGGATTCATCGGTCTCTGTAAGTTAGGGCTTCAGAAGCGAATCGAACCCCCTGAACCAATTGATGGTGGAAACATATGATACAGAGTATAAAATTGATGTTTGCACCTCTTTCAAATCTGCTTCGCATGTATTCTAAAGTATGTAGAAGCCCTAATGACTTAGATGTTTAAACCTTCTCTTGGTAAACTTTATTTTAATACCAGGATAGATGTACTACTATCTCCCTTTATTTTTTGATCTCCATTGTAATTTTGGCCTTTCTAACCTGTCTATTCCTCCACCCCTTAACTCTTTATTTTCATATATACTCCTATGAGAAGTAAATGTGTGATCAGACTGTTCGAAATTTGTTGCGCAAATACATTACACGGTTCAGACAGATTATGTCTTATTATTTTGCGAAAATTCATGAAGGGAACTAATTGTTTAAAATTTTAAACAACTTTAGTCAAAATATCTTGAGTGGAACCCGAATGGAGAGCGGTGAGCTGGACGTCAGCGCGAGGGTGAGATGGAGCAGATCATGCGAAGAAGCGATGAAAGCAAGTGGGCAGACGTGGAGCCAGGTGAAGACGTTGGCGGAGAATCCAGCGCAATAGAGACGTGCGGTTGAAGCTTTATGTTCCTCTAGGAACTAAAGGAGACAATAATAATAATAAAAGTCAAAATGTCTCATAATTTGTATTCTTCATTCTAAAAGCTTTCAAACATTTTGTCGAACTTTTTCCTACCCACCAACGCAAACAGAATGGCATAAACAAACTATCCTGATGTATTATTAGCGATATTATTCCTCTTTATATTGACTTCATTTCAATCATCCTACATACTGATTATCACGTGATGAACTACTCACTCGTCTTCACATCTTTGTACTAGGCACTCGCTCAACACACTTCACAAAATTGAAGTAAGTGTTATGTATTGGTCGAGAATTTAATAGTCTTGACGCAAGAAAGACGGAAATCAGAAGACCACTAGGTTTGCGATGATACTTCTATTTTCCAAACACAAGGAGAATCAATGTCACACAAGTGTGTGAGAGCAATTTAGTGTGAATGTCTGAACAAGTGTGTGAGCGAATATTCAAAATGAACAAATCAATAGACAGTCTTAACATGATTGGCTAATTACAATGGAATATCGATCCATATATGCATAGTAAAATACAACCGACTGTCAAACAAACACACATATGATATGGGTACATAATAGTAAGCTACCAATTTTTCTTCCCTAACATTGCACACACTTTTTATGACTAATTTTTCCCACCCTGGATCGATGGTAGTTCAGTGATACAGAATGTTCTCCAACTATGTCTCACATCGTCTGGGTCCAATTGTCGGCCGACGCACTCCTAAACCTCGCAACTTTTAATTCTCAAATGATAATATTGACTGTATAACTGTCAAATGTCGACCTAAACACCTGTCTAAATACAAATTCATTCATATCACGAACGTTTATTTCACACCTTGTTGTAGCACTTCAGAACTATCTATGCTTGCTGATGAATTCACTATTTTCGCTGCCGCCTCTTTTGAAAACTCATTGTCCATAGTGACAGGTGATCTTAATTTCTGTGACTGCAGCTTTCTTACAGTGCTAGGTCATGAAAATGTCGTTAACTTTCCCACCAAACTGGATACTTCTCTTGATCTTGTATTTGTAAATGACTGCGGATTATACGAAGCTCGTAAAAGAGCCCCGCTGTTTAACTCAGATGATTGCATTGTACAGGTTTTACCCAAAATTTATGGAAAGTTACACAAGAAAACTTTTTCACACTTTTCCAAGAAAACTGTATATGGATGTAACTCTTTGGAGAATGTTCAGAATCTTAGGGGCATGCTCAAAGACAGAAGGTGGGACTTGTTTAGTGAAGACTCCCTTGTTGACACTATCTCTAATATTACATGTTATCTCAAATTTTGTCTTGACACCTGTTCTCCCAGAGAAACGCTCTTCATCAGATTTGACCGTTTCTCCTCCCCTCAACTTAAAAAGCTTCGCGGGCAAGAAGAAAAGGTATACAAAATAAAGGATAATACTGGTTTGAAAAGAATTAACATTCTAATAAAGTCTGAAATGCACTGATTGAATTCAATTTACAATCAAAAGTTTATATCCTGTAAAATGCATCTAATATATGGAAACCTTTTAAAGAAATTACTGGTGGTAAGCTGGTGAATATTATTCCTTATTCCTTTGTTGTTTGCACACTAAACAAGTCTCTCATACATTCTCCCACAAATGCCAAACTTCCTAGTGTCACAAGTGTTAATGAAACCTGCTTCTCTGGTTTCAATACAAATGATGTTCTAAAATGTCTCCAGTGACTGAACCATTCTTGTATCCCAGGACCAGATTGTTTGCCTAGCGTTTTTCTAAAAACAATGTGCAGATATCCTATTATCCCTTCGTTGACATATATAATGAAACTTTTTCCAGAAATGTCGTGCCACCTGTTATGTACTCGTTGAGAATTTAATAGTCTTGACGCAAGAAAGACGGAAATCAGAAGACCACTAGGTTTGCGATGATACTTCTATTTTCCAAACACAAGGAGAATCAAAATGTCACACAAGAGTGTGAGAGCAATTTAGTGTGAATGTCCGAACAAGTGTGTGAGCGAATATTCAAAATGAACAAATCAATAGACAGTCTTAACATGATTGGCTAATTACAATGGAATATCGATCCATATATGCATAGTAAAATACAACCGACTGTCAAACAAAACACACATATTATATGGATACATATCACCACCCGTTTGGAAGGACATTGGAGTTTTACCTATACCTAAGTCGTCTACGGGAACGTATTAAATTTAGACCTATTGCTATTAACTTGCCTTTTCTTAAAACTGAGGACTCCACTTAAATCCTTTAACGATACCAAACAGTTCGCCTATAAACACAGCAGAAGTACTTTGGATGCAGCTGTAGTCTTGTATCACAACATTGTCTCCAGCTTAGACAAGGGGGGCTAAATTTGTTCGCTGCATCTTCCTAGATTACACATCTGCTTTCGACTCAGTACCTAAAGACATTTTTTTAAACAAGCTTGCTGAAACTCAAACTGACTTTTGGGTTGTCAAATGGCTGCATTCTTATTTTTCAAGAAGAAAGAAGTACACTGTATGTTAGGGAAAGTCGTCCACTTCATTGCTTACTGAGGCTGGTGTCCCTCAAGGCGCTGTTCTTTCTCCTTTTCTGTTTTCTTTCTTTCTTGCATGACTTGCCTTACTCTGATGAAATGAAATTTGTTAAGTATGCCGATGATCTAACTATTTCAATGTCTGTTAACTCCCAGCTAGACTGTCCTAAGATGAACAGATTTCTATCAGGAGTCAGTAAATGCTCTCCGTCTAATGGTCTTCAAATTAATCCTTTCAAATGTCAGACTGTGAACATCAGTTTCCAAAGTAAACGAAAGTTAAATGAAGCTGTTGGTTCCTACGACCGTTGCAAAATTAATGATAATGATATAGAAATCAGGTCTGAAGTTAAGTATCTTGGATTAATTCTTTCTTCTGACCTATCCTGGTCTTCCCGTTTCTTAGCAATTTCTAAAAAAATGTTTCGTCTGACCTTTTGCATTAAGAAGTTAAAGAACTCAGGCATAAGTCAACCACTCCTCTTACAGTTTGTCAAATCGTGTATTTTACCTATTCTTCTTTACTGTTCACCCTTATCCTTTCCTGGATTGCCTAAAAAAGACCATGTCATACTTCGTAGAACTCTGAAGACTGTCAGTAGGTCGAGTGGTTTCCCATTGGGCCACATCGTTGACATTGTCACTGATAGGCACTTGATGTCATGCAACAAATTTGATAAAGGAATTTTGTCAGGCTGTGAACACCCACTCTACTCACAGCTCCAACCTTGTGTCTCCTCAGGTAAAACAAGAAGTCTTTCCAGAAGACTTTATGCATGTACGTTTGAGTATAAAAATTCCACTATACCATATTTGGCACGTATCTTATGTGATGAAAGTAGTGTCAGGCATGAACTAGCTAACCTTCTTTGCAATACTAAATAAACCATTTCCTCCACCCTTACAACACTAACATTTATTGTTATTGTACTTCTGATATTTATAATCCTCTCAACTTTTTGTTTTTATTTTTGTTTATTTTTCATAAGTGTGAACATTATTTAAGCTGTGTCAAAACTGTTGATTTTGTATTTCCCCTCACCATACTGCTACACCAACAGAACATTAGACTGAATAATCTATAACATGCTAAAATTTCCAAACTGAATCGACAATACTGTTTGAAACAAACTCACTGTTATTATTATATTTAATTATCTCAATTCGTGCTTCGAATATTTTTGACTTTATATTGTAAACGTGGACAAATTCCTTTGGTTACTTTTGTTTTAATTTTATTTATATTTTAAGTAAATCAGATGCTATATTGTGACAAATGCTGAGAATTCCATTCTGTAATAATAGAAAAGATTTGTAACTCAGGTGGATGATTTGGAATTGATAGTGTTCTCTGAGCTCCTTGGTTTAATTGCGGAGCTTTCATCGTCTTTCTGGACGACATCCCAAATACTGCGCTGAAGATGTCGTCCAGAAAGACGATGAAAGCTCCGCAATTAAACCAAGGAGCTCAGAGAACACTATCAATTCCAAATTCCATTCTGTATTATAAGTACTGTTTTTGGAATAAGGTAGATTAGTATTATTAAGGCCGATGAAGAGGGGAGGTTGGTTGTGAGGTTAGTCAACCCAGCCAGTAGAGACAACACCACCCCCACCACAACTACTGAAACTTCAAGGCTAACGCTCGAAGCCCTATGTTCCGCTAAAAAGGAAGGAAACACCATCCTCATCACCATATCCATCTGATTTTACGCGATGGGACTGCTAGCCTCGAACCCAACTATCTCTCCTTATCAGTCCTTACTACCTGCCAAGCGAGGTTTAGGAGTGGTAGCAGCCAGGAATCGAACCTTATACCACATGTGTGTTTGGTGAGTATTCTATGAATGGATCTTCGATGCACCGTCCTCATATTACGAATATTTTAGTTATAAAAGTGATGGGTTTCACACAACTACGCTCCAGTGATAACGATAAAAAAAACTTATCCTCATAAATCTGTATTACAAATAAATAACAGGATGCTAAAAGAAAAGGCTGCACATGTATACAAATTTGATCTAAGAAAGACTGGACAGAGAAACATAATCAATACAAAATCAATGTGAATTAATCAATTAATCAGACCAATCATCATCATGTTTTGAGCCTTTTTTATGCTTTTGTTTGTGTTTTCTTCCACTTTTCTTTTCATTCGATACTGATGGTTTTTCAGACTCTTGAACGACAGTTTGACTAACATCAGGTTTGGAAGAAGTAGCTTCAACGTTTGGAACATTTGTTTCAATATTCTCATTCTTTTTCTTCGTCTTCTCCTCCTGCTCCACGTCCTTTGGTTTCTTTTGTATCATCACTGATGAAATAGGATTTGGTTTGCCTAATCCTCTGGTAGTATGTTTTGTACTGTCAGCTATTTCAATACAATACTTGCCTTTGATTTCATTGTGAAGAAATGTTTCAATAGAACCGTAATTTTCAGGTTCAACGAAAGCAGCCTGAGCAAAAAAAATAAACAGACCTCTTTGAGAATATAATCACTCATGAGTATTCTGGATGAAATGTCTGTCTGTCTGTTTTCGACATAGAACTTTGCATCGATGTGTGGCAGTTCAAGTCGCCACACATCCTCAATGTAGCACACAAAGCAAGAGAAGAAATGCATATTAGAGACAGTAAACAGAGGTGTGAGACAAAGGAATGGAAATAACGAAGAACAAAACAGTTTCATTGGAAATCATAAGTCACAGGGTGTGGATGCACCTGCGCCATTGAGAACGATTTTGAGCCATATCACCGATTGTTTCCAGCCTTCATTGGTTTTTACCGTCCCGAGGACACCAACCCGGAAGTCTACACCTTCCTACGTGGCTGGGTTAAACTAACTGTTATGGATTTCATTGACTGATGAGGCCATGTTTCGGTTTGACCGCCGCTAGCTCTTTTCCAGCCTGACCCTATATCAGCTGACATCGCTCGTCGAGGAAGGCGATGACTAGGCACCGCTTCTATTCTGGAAGAAATCACATGATATACTTCTTAGATAACTGGAGGATATCCTCAGATAGGATTTGAAGTTATTTAGAAAATATTTTCGTAAAAATAGCTCTCTTCTGATAAAAACTAAACCAAAACCGATAATTTTAAGTCTGTAGTATATATGTATGTATACGGTACATGTTTGACTAATATGATCCATGGAGGCTTAAAGTGATATCTTAGATATAGAAGATTGATTTTTACACCAGATGGCAGATTCGCGAATGCGAAATGAGCGCTTGAGAGCACACTGAATATAGGGTTGAAAATTTATCATCCACCTCCCCTTGAGACTCTACAGCTAGTTTAGACAATATTCTGACAGAAACTAACCAAAAAAATAACATAATCCTATCTGTTACTTTTTTCCTTTAGACATCCATGCAGATTTTAGTCAATATCATTGCTAATCACTGTGGAAAATGAGTCCCAAAAATCTATAGTGTAGATCTTCATCTCGTTCCAGCCGACAAATGTGATGACAAGTAAAATGCTAAGGAACACACGATTGCCCTATACACTTAGTTCTGTATTGTCCTATTTTCCCTTATTAAGAATGGAGATTTAAAGCTAAATATAAATACATAAGATCATTAATCTAAACTTTTCTTCGATGGCTTTCGGAATTACGAAAGCATAGGACAACTACTGTTGACTGACTGAGTTTCAACCAAGAACTCGGCACAAAACTACAACAGTTAAACTTGCCACACTCCATGTAGCACAGAAAAGCAGAGATAAGATAGAAAGGAAGAAAGAGATTCAAAGCAGACCATGATGAGCAGAAATGTGATGGGTAAAGAACAGTAACATGAAGAAAAAACATGAGAGATTTATGGATCCAGGTGATCATAAATAGTGAAAGCATCTGAACTATTGAGAATGATGTTTTTTTAATCATACCACCAATAAGTCTCCAATTGTTGGTTCTTAGTATCCTGTAGACTCCAATCAGGCAGTCTACACTCTCCTACATGGCTGACTCAAACTAACTGTCAAATACTTCATGGATTGATTACATGTCTTGATTTGACCACCTCTAACACTTTTCAAACCTAATTTTAAAATTGCTCGTCCAGTAAGGCAGTGGTTCGGCATGCTCAACATGTCCTAGACATTTTCAATTGATGTAACTTCACAATCTGATTGACTGACTTCCCTTCCATACTTATCAATCTACGTCTAAACTCAATACTTTTCACCATATTATGCTGCTGAACACGATATATTGACGGCAAACATTTATGGTGAAAGAAAGCTAGAGTCTTCTAGTCTTCCACTTTCATTGGTGATGTCTCACAGCCATAAAGAAGGACAGAGAGAACTGCTATACACTGAACACATCCTTTGATCGATAGCTGAATACTGCCACTGTTACTTCTATTGCTGTACTAAGTAAACTGAAGATAAGACAAAACTTTAGATTTAAGAGACTTCCTAAAGCTAATGTATGTCTAAAACTTGGGCACTGTGGTAGTAAGTAATTCCATATTAGTTTGTTTATTAGATGTATTACACAGTGAAACACTATTATTTACTGGATGACGTTTAGAACAAAATTTATTGTTCATAATCACTTACGAATTTGAAAGTCAGGAAGGGGAGCTCCCATTGTTAGATTGCAGCGTAAAAAGGAAAGATGGGAAGTTGAACACTAGTGTTTATAGGAAACCCACACATTCAAACAGATATTTGGACTTCCGATCATCCCATCTTATGTCAGTAAAAATAGGATTGGTGAAATGTTTAAGTGACAGAGCACAAAAACTAAGTAGTACCAAGGGAAATCTAAGACAGGAAGTGACACATATATGAGAAGCCTTGAAACTTGATAATTACCCGGATAAATTAGTCAATAAATATGTAGGGAAATGTAAAAATAAAATAAATAATGTTAGTAGTGATAGTGATCATATTAATATTAATGACGACATGCATGTAAAATACGCGCAAGACAACACCAACACTAAGGAATCTAAACCATCAGTAATAATTCCATTACGCATAATTCTTAACAAGATAGGAATAAAAGTGGCTGGTATTCAAACCAACCACAAACTCAATTGGAAACAAGCTTTGTCGGTTAAAGGATCAATCCTGTGGAGCCTTTAAAGCAAAACAGTTTAGTTTATCTAATACCCTGCCTGCAATGACTGTCAGGTCAAATACATAGGTCAAGCTAGTAGAACAGGGTCAGTCAAACTAGCTGAACATAAAAACCTGGCAAAATCTAGATTGGTTGATCCAAATAAGATAAGAAATCTAGAGAATAGCTCAGCTATAGCATTACATGCAGTTACACACAACCATACAATAGGATGGGATAGGAAGACAGTTTTAAAATCTAATGTCGCACAGTGGAGGGAGAGATTGATAACAGAAGCTTTGTTTATCGAATCAACTGCAAACACCCCTGTAATAGGAATGATTCAACACCTGTCCACTCAGATATCTCGAAAATTCTGCTACCCCAAAGACGACAAATAGGAGAAAACAAAGAAAACTATAAAACCAAAGGTTCAAAGTTGTGTGATTATAATTGATGGTATGATTATGAACAATAAATTTGGTTTGAAACTGTGTCATCCAGTAAATAATACTGTTTCACTGTGTGATACATCTAATAAACAAACTAATATGGAATTCCTAAAGCTAAGTTCATGCTAACTGTTAAGAAGAAACTAATGAGTAACAATGCAGTTAACATGTTTTATCTTAATTTTTGATGAAAACGAGAGCGAAAATTGTACTTGGATTTTTAGCGAAGTGATAACTATTTAGTGCTAATTACTCTATACAATTAAAACTGGATCTATCAAATTTGTAGTGTGGTTACTATGCTATAATAGCACGATAATTAGATAATAGGTATAAAAGTACACTTTTAATCTACCTTTTCTATATTACATTTATTATTTCTGAGATAGTATTAGCGTAGAACTCTGCACAGAAGTGTGGCAGTTCAAGTACCTGCAAACCTTGTAACACAGGTAGAGAAAAGAATGGAAAAAACGATTCAAAAGAACTACAGTGAGCAAACGTGTACGGAAGACAGAGGACAGTAACATATTAACACAAGAGGACTTAATGGATATTGGGAAATCACATAGAGTAAATGCATCTGTGCCATTCTCAGCCATTGTTTCTTAGCATCCCAACAACGTCAACTAGGCAACCTATACCTCCCTAAGTCGCTGGCTAGAACTAAATGTCAAAGTTTTCATGAACTAACTCCAGGTTTTGTTTTGACCACTTCTAACTTTTCCAAACTAATCCCATGTCAGCTAAGATTGCTCGTCAAGAAGGGTGACAGCTCGGCATACGCAACATGTGCCTTGGCCATCTCAATCGATTTACCTTCAAAATCTCAGCGATTGATTTACCCTCCTTACCTAGTACTCTCCGTCTAGCTTTAGCATCACTCATCATATTATACCACTTGACATGGGAGATGAGACGCAAACATCTACAGTCAAAGAAGGCTAGGCTTTTCATATATTCCACTTTTAATAGTCGTGTGTCATAACCATAGAGCAAAACATAGAGAAGTGTTGCACAGTAAAACATCCTTTTATCGACAGACGGATATCACGGATATGCTAGAAATGACGAAATCGTATTGAGATTTCGTCACTAAGCAGTAGTTCATGATATTTGATGAAACTTCCCAAATAATTGGTATGGTCAACATACTCTATCACTACACTTCTCATATTTAAGCTAGCTGTCGGTGCAGTCAAGTCCTGCGCCATCATCTTACATTTTACAGGAGTGAATCGCATGACAAACGTACTACAGCTTCTGTCCAGGGTTTTCAGAAGACTTAGCATTTTGTTACCTAGAAAGACAATATCATTTGGATGCTCTAAGTCGACACAACTGTTCCCTGGTAGTAAGTCAATCCCTATATAAGTGAACTCAGGGTCATTTATATTAGTACATTTATGATGAAACTAAACAGAAATGGGGACGGTGAGCATGCTTAGCAGACACCACTAGTTAGCATCACTTTAGATGACAACTCTTCGTGAACTCCTACACGACATCTGTCTAAACAAACTTGTTAAATCATAAGCAGAAGAAACCTTATTAGATATCCATTACCTGGAACAGATGTTTCGTGTGCTAGGCTGAACATATTTACCGTGGAAGGATTGATGTTACTACCCACTTGGTCAGGCTGAAGTAGGTAGTGCGGCGCTCGAACCTGATACCTATTGGCTGAAAACCAAATTCTGAATCCCATGTGCCACATTTCCACATAAGAGACCTTGCCATGTCACTCTTTATATACAGTGAAATTCCTACAACCAGGATACCTACGCCTAATTTCACCGAACAAGTAACAGAGGTCTTAAATTGAAGAACAAAGGCTTAGAATTTACTTATTGTACTACACACCAGCAACCCGAAATCTAATGTCATTTAGACGATAAGAGCGACAGATGGCGTTCCGCGTCATTTATAACTAAAAATTGCCACAATATTTCTCAAGTGAAATGAAGAAACATGGCCATTTTTCTAGAGCCTGTCGAAGAGTGGATATGTGATCAATACACTTCTGTTCACACTTGAAGTCCACCTAATTTACTCGAGTTTGTCTTTACCAATCACACAAACACTTTGCAGAACCATGGGAGCTAGAATCTAAGATATTATTATTCAAGCTGAACCACCTGTGACTGTCACAGATTTTCGGTCTTTCTTATGGACTGCGACGACCAACGGTTAACAGCACTATAGAACTAGTTCGGATTCCTAATTAATAATTTAGTTAATTTAGTCACTAACTCCTCACTGATAGGTCCAGAGGCTTTGCCGAATTTCAGATGTAAAACGGTTTATACAATCTCTACTACATACTAATTGTGTTGATAGTTATTTAACTAGTTGAAGTGCCCATTAGAATGTTTTATTACTTCAATGGGGCAACAGCAGCATTTTAAAAAACATATATTAGGTACTCACTACAATAGGTAGTATAGTAGTAATCGTTGGTATTACATAGTTGGAGGCAATCGGCAGTAAGCCTTAGACATAGGTTTCGTGCTAGTTGGCACTCGTCAGCAAGTCATATCTGCAATCTCGAAGGGATTCATGTCCCTTCTGAGATTCGAACCCGCGTCACCCAGTGTTGCAGTCACAGACATTAGTACTGAGATATTCAGGCTCCCAATTGGCCTCCTGTAGGACCAACAATTCACACTGTATCCTGATGGCGAGCCACCTAGCATGACGGCCACATTGCAAGCTTAAATACTAGAATTCAGTCTATACCAGAGATAGGACTAGACACACTACACTAGTTACTGACTAGTGTCCGATCAAAAATAGTAGTAATCAGAACTACTTCAGATTCATGACCTGTCTCACTGATAGTAAAATAGTGGTCAAGTGGAACTGACTTTTTGTCTAACATTCTATTAGAATCTACCATATAACAAAAAGTCAGGAATGATGATCAAAACAAAACGGTTTACGCGAGGAGCAAATGACGCATTATCTGTCGATAATACACTTTAATCACAAACAATAGCAACCACGCAAAAACAGTAAATATTGACTAACCAATTCACACAATCCATCTGGTAATTCACTTTGACGTATGACTTCGTTACACAACTCCAAAATTTTCTTGACCACAGATTCATATACATCCTTTTGTATAGTAATGATAACTTCCATCATTGAAGGTGCTATTTTAAATCCTGGGCTGGCCCGTAGCTGTTTAATCACTTCCAGAGCCTACAGAATTAAAATTTGAAACATTCTTACGTGCTGCTTAGCATTTTTGTTGGCTTTCAGTGAAATATGACAGTCTTTCATCATTTTTTCAATCATTGTGGCAGTATACGCACGATTGTTCTCTGGATTAACACACCGCTCAGACACTATTTTGGCCACATCTTTAAAAAGAGCTTGCTGCTCGACAAGACGTTCTTTTTCAGTAAGTTGTAGTTCTCCATGTTCTAGAATCTGAAGACATATCTTAAATAAGGAACGTACTGTTTTTATTATCTGCCTTTCATCTTCAGTTCGGAAATCAATATACATCTCCTTCCTGTTTGCGAATTGACCCTTTGAAACATTTGCGAAGACACAGTGGGCTTGCAAGACCTCATCTAAATTAGTCTCACTGGAGAGTAAATATTTTATATAGTTGTTACAGTTTGTCTCTCCATGAGCGTACTTTATTTGGGTAACATGCAAGTTCGTAGCGATGACCACCTTTTTTTAAACGCACTACAGACACATTCGTGAGTCTTTTTTGATTTGTAGGGGTAAACAGAGCCATTGACTACCTGGGGCACGATCTTGTAATGTGAAGTACCGCACAGTGCAAATTACCCGCATTCAAAATAATTCAGATTTTCGGATTTATTTGAATATGGAAACCTTGAGACTCATGTTTAACTTCTTCTGTTAGTCACTTACCCCCTTCTGCTTGCCAAGCGAGTGAATTAGGCTGAGAATGCAAGCGTCGGTGGCACAGTGGTTAGGACTCTCGCCGACCATGCACATGGTCCGGGGTTCGAGCCCACGCCGGCGCACACCTGATATCTATGGTCGGCCTGCAAAATTTGGGCTACCGATATCCATGCTGAAGATTCCATACTTGTACCAAAAATACAGTGTGGAATCAAGCTGTTAATCAATCAAAAATAAAAAATAAAAATAAAATAAAAAAAACATCTATTCATGAAGCTTATTCTAACAGTCATGTTAATAATGAAATTGGTACAATGCTACCGTATGGGTGGTCTCGAACTATCATGCTCCAACTCCAAGCCCTCTGAATTGTGTAGACCTTGCCAAAAAAAAGATAGCTTAAATCAAGTTTACAGACAGCCTTTAGAACTCTGTACATCCGTACCTTATGCGATGTCTGATGAAGTGGAGACAGTCCTTTCAGTTACTTTTACTTAATATCCATTTTCGCCAACACTGATAAATCTGACCATTCTCTGAATTCTCTCCAATAACATGGCCAAATTTCTCAACAACAGCTACTGGATGGAACGCAGTTTTCTACTTTGTTACACATCAGACATATTCATAGATTGGTGAATAAATAAGAAATCAAATTCATGGAACCTGGTAACTTTTGGATAAATCACCCTCTTTAGATGACGTGCTTATCTGTAATACTGAAGATCCAAATAATTCATAGCGGATAATGTGCTGTTTTGGTTGTAAATAACTTCCTTATGTTTGATTTTCTAGATACATTCGTGGACAGCTGCAAGCGCAGCACTATGCTTTAATCAGCTGAGCAGTTCCCTAGATTGCCTATATAGGCCAGGTCAGACTTTACTAAAATACACCTCTATCCTAACTAAATTTTCATACAGATGACCGGTTCACCCACATAAGTCTTTGACTAAATCACCTTTGTGTATTTTTGCTGAATGATAACCACTGAGATCGGATTTGACTCTGTGGCTGGACATTTTTTCCTCCCATGTCATTCACTGCGAGATTAACCACTGCCTGTATTTCTCCTATACCTTGAGTTTATTCCAGCTGCTAAGAAAGTATCCATAGTCTTCACCTGTGACATTTGATTTAACATAGTTTTGTAATGGTGAGACGCGGTGTTTCGTGCATAATACAGTCATCCAACTTTTTTTCCCCAGCAGGTGGGTTTATAGTGAAAGATGACTACATAAATGTCAGTAACGTTTTTCTCTGGTTGACTATGACAGTCAAATGAGCGAAGATTCCTTCGGGTGATGAAACTAGGATATCTCCTTATGATTTATCACTGGTGATCCTAGTTTAGGTCTCACGTATAGTCCAAAGACTTTGGGCTTTGAGCTCTGAGTGACGGTTTACTGTAGCTATGACTTTTGATGAATAGTAATTCAGTGTGCGTCTGACTTAAGGGAACGTCTTCTTCCTTGATTTAAACTGCTTCATCATTTGCATGCCTACTGTACATAACCGCTCGTATGGCCACGTTACTCGCAGTAACAGTTATTTTAACTAACTTAACAGATTGCTAAAACCAGTTTTTAATATACTTGCATCCTTGTTCTCTAAAGCATTGCTTCGGGCACTTTAGCTAAGATACGAGCAATGGTAAAACCCTGGGGAAACAATACAATGATACGTAATATTTAACCTACAGCTGGCGGTAAGTTTTGGCACAATTCACTTACTATATCTGACCATGTATAGGAACAAGGTTTACCAAAAGAGGTTTTAATATGGTGATGAATTGTTTTTGAACACATAAAGGGGGTCTAAAATTCGTAATCGACAAGGCTTTCAAAAACTGTGGGGTACACCCTAAACGGGTTCGAAAGAAATGTAAACATCAATTTTATGTCCTGTATATATATGTTCTTCAGTAGAAGAGTAAGGTCGTCTGCTGTCACCTGTTATGGGTTCTGGGGATTCCATTTGCTTCTTAGGCCCTCACTAACGGAGATCAATGAGTCATTCTTATGTTTGTGTGATAACACATATTTAAATTGGTAGGTACAGTGGGATGTAACTTCATTTTTCGTATATTCTAAAGTTTCGAATGAATATACAGACTTTATATCTTCATTTAGTAGGATCTTGGCTGCGTAAAGAGTTCGTATGGCCACAATGTTCTATCTCTGTTTGGTAATCTGCTATGATCATGCACTTGGGTTAGCTTCGAGTTGGAGAATGTGTGATAGTACTCTACCACTTTATACCTACATATGAACCTTTCTGGATAATTTATATTGGTAAAAGTTTCTTCCAGACTTCTTCTCCCGTCTTCAAGTGTATTCCCCGTCCATATTCGTTAAATCCTCTTGAAGTGGTACCTCACCTGCGAAATTTCGCCCCGAATAGGAGCAGAACTGTGGTAATTAAGTTAATGTCCTTTCCATATAGGTTTTCTGCAAATAGATTATTCCATATATCTGTCAGTCCGCCGACTAAACAGTGTGTGTGGGAATACAAAGAGTTATCTTTCCATCTTTCAGACATCAGTTATATGTCACCTTGCACTTCATATATTCGATCTAAAATTGAAGCGGCAGAACAAAGATTACAACTTATGATTAAAATATCACGGACATACCTCTCCCGCACTTTTTCAGATTGCTCTCCGAGTGAGCTCTAATTGTGCGACACATAGATATCTGCTAAAAGAGGTCCTGAAGGCTTTTTCAAAGTAATACCATCAATCCGCCAAGGACAAATACCTAAAATGAGAACCTTACATTATCAATTCACACAAATAACGAATCATTTAAACAGGATAAAGGAAACGAAATTAGCAGGTTATATGCATAAATCTAATCACCCTAAGTATCAACCGTTATGAGTGAGGGTACATTAGTAAATAAGGAGTACATATTCAAATATAAATGAAGATAGAACGATCAATTCCTGGTTGTTTGCTCAAACCCAACTTCCCCACAATTTTCGTGCGTGATCAATCTGCCAGTCATCGTCTCATCGGTCGCTGTTGAGAAAGAAGCTAGAAAAAACTGTCAGAAGTAATATCGTGATTTATTGTTGTAATATTTGTTCTTAGACCTTAGTCTATTATGCTGGTTATATGTTGGTGTTAGAATAAAGAATTCTCGAGTCTCCAATCTGTGTTCTGGTTTTTGCGTCCGTTAGTACTGGGCGTTTCTGAAAGGCTTCGAGCGACAGCGTGAGGCCCAGTGTAGCATGAGCTGAGCAT
Organism: Trichobilharzia regenti; assembly: GCA_944472135.2. Lineage (NCBI taxonomy): Eukaryota > Metazoa > Platyhelminthes > Trematoda > Strigeidida > Schistosomatidae > Trichobilharzia > Trichobilharzia regenti. The sequence goes on along the minus strand of OX235265.1, from coordinate 79,950,541 downwards.
TAGCTGTTTATGTGACGTGATTAACACAGACCTTTTGCAATAATTGTGTTTGCATGTTTGCTGTAGTCTCTGGGTCCGCTTTCAATGCTTCGGGGTTATTCTATCTGGTCCGGCTGCTTTTCCAGCTTTCAGAAGCTTGATTGCATTCAAGACTTCAGCTCTCGTTGGAGGATTAATGTCAACTTGCAGTTGTGTGCGCTCTGTTGTTGGTATTTCTGGACGGGTTGCAGGTGATGGTCGGTTCAAAAGTCCTTTGAAGTGATCCGCCCATTGCTTAATCTGTTTTCCTTCCTTGGTAATTGGGTTCCCTTGGCTGTCTTTTATAGGTTTCGCTTGTGTTGATCTCTTCCCGGATAGAGATTTGGTTATCTGATATAGTGTCCTCAGGTCCCTTTTGCCTGCCGCCTTCCCAGCTTCAGTGGCCAGGTTGTCGTAGAATCGTCTTTTGTCCTTCCTAGCACTCTTCTTCGCTTCTTTGTCCAGTGCTTTGTAAGTTGAGCTCAGCGTCTCTTTCTCCATCCGTCTTTGCATTGAATCATTTTCTCTTTCACCATTGTCCTCTCCTCTATTAGCTTCCATGTGTCCATTTGCAACCATTACTTGTCTTGTCTCTCCTTTCTTCCTAGGACCGTTGAACACGTTTCGTTGAGAATCGCCTTCAGAGACTTCCAATGTTCTTCCACGCATGATTCTTCAGTGATGTCGCGTAGTGTTTCCTGCTCTGCTCTGACAGTTGCAGTGAAAGTGTCTTTTGTGGTTGCGTCCTTCAGTTTCTGAGTGCTGAACTTGCATTGTGGCCTATCCCCAGCTATCCTCGAGGCTTTTAGTTTCACCTTGAAGGTTCCTTCTACTAGATAACGGCCTGAACCCACATCTGCTCCTCTCCTTAACCTTGTGTCCAGTAGGCTCCGTCTCCACTTTCTTGAAATTGAGATGAAGTCTATTTGGTTCTTGGTGTTTCCATCTGGTGAAATCCATGTCGTCTTGTGTATATCCTTGTGTTCGAACACACTACCGCCAATCACCAAATCATTGAAGGCGCAGAAGTCTGAGAAGAGCTCACCATTGCCGTTCATTTCGCCGAGGGCCTCACGACCCATGGTGAGTTCTCTTCCTGTGTTGTCTCGTCCCAGCTTCGCATTCATGTCGCCCATCAGGATTTTGATATCGCCATTTGGGACGTTGTCCATTATTGCTTGTAGTTGTCTGTAGAACGCCTCCTTCTTCTCTCATTCTGAGACGTTTGTAGGCGCATAGCATTGAATGATTGTAACTTTCCTTCCTTTTGAGTTGAACCTGGCTGTCATTATCCTGGAGGAGACTGGTTCCCACTGCATGAGAGCTTTGGCTGCTGTTGGTGACATAATGATGGCCACTCCCTCAATGTGCTCATTGTTGTCCTCTGGGTGGCCGGAATAGATTACTGTCTCTCCAGTAGGTAGTTGGCACCTTCCAGTTCCGTTCCATCTGCTTTCGCAGATTCCCAACACTTCTATTCTGTACCTTCTCATTTCAGCGGCTATCTGGGCAGCCTTTCCAGTTTCGTACATTGTACGAACATTCCAGGTACCCATCCTTACTTTTGCTCTCATCGAAAGAAGGCACATCGGCTGACTGGCTTCCCGTGGGCTTTCACCAGCCTGCGTCATTTCACTTCCCCAATTCCAGCCAAAAACAAGCTTTTTGTTTATATATTTTTAATATTTTTAATACATTTGCGCATTGAAGTTTCCGTAGCGATTCGATTGTTTTATCGGGGTGGAAGTGCTGGCACCACGCCCTAACCCTTCCTCTTTATCCGGGCTTGGGATCGGCCAGAAAACTAGAGAGCTAGTAGCCTAGCAAGCTAGTAATCTGGCAAGTTTAAATACCTGGGAGTACTGGACAGATGTTTCGTCCTAGTTTGGGACTCTTCAGCAGTACGTGGTACGTTCAACTTTCGCGTTACATTTTTGTGTGATTCGTTACATAAAATTTATCTTGTTGTAATACTTGCACAAGTACTATACTACTTCCATACCTGTAACCATTAAATCCCATTTCTAATAGTTATGGTTAATCAAAGTAAAAAGCAACGAACCCAATCCCCTGTAAAACTGGTGTCTAATTTAACGTCCTTGATTGCTACATCAAGCAACACACCCCCTACAAACGGCTATAGTGAGTCACATAACTCACTTGTATGCGAGCTGAAACTGAGGATAAAACTGTGCTGACAGCTAGTATTAGCACTACTCCTAAAAATTCAGTACCATCTGCTCATACAGAACTCCTCCCTTCACCTTATGTGCTTATCGAGAAACTCCAGCCATCAAGCTCTTTTTCAGTACTATCTTCAGAAATAGAACTTCTAAAGATGTCTAAAGCAGAACTTAGGGCTGAGTTAAGGGAAATAAAAAGCAATAAGTCAGTAAATGCTGGAAATATTGAAACCAATACCGAGATATCCAAATTATCAGATCAGATCAGCGATATCAGATCGCAGGTCTGTGAACTGACACCTCTAGCTATCCTCACGAAAACTGTAAACCTTAACAAACTTGGCACAGAATCGGTAACTAAGGTAGATAACCTCATTAACTTTGTTACCACAGAAGTAACAAAACGGCTCGACGCAAAACTGAGTGCTAGTGTCTACAACGTTCCGGACAATGAGGCACTAAAAAAGGTACAGTGCATCTTACTTAGTGAGGCGAGAATGCCTAACTCCAAGACTAAGTGCTATAGGCTGAAGAAGAGTCAACATGAAAAGTGTTGTCCTATGCGTTTTCAGTTCGAAACACCGGCAGAGACCAGAAAATTCATCCACTCCCAACACCCTATCGCAAGCCAGAAACTACAAATTTATAAAGGTCGGGCTGGACAAAACAGCCGTAGAAAGGCGTGCATACAATTATCTTGCTAAGCCTAATTGTGAAATAGGTAATAGGACATTGCAAGCAGCCATTACTCCCAACCCTGTGAGAGATACAGTAGACCCCACCGCATCACCCCTCTCAAAACACACAGAATTATCCCATCAGAGTGCAACACCAGCCGAAAGGCCACTAGACTGTAACCAAATAAATAATAAAACCATACCACCTATCACCGCAGAATCTAACATGCCACTAAATAACCCCGGAAAAAAGTCGAAGCCCCCCGAAATTCGACATTGTCCTCTCCCAGCCATTACTCCATTGTTAAAGATAAGGAAAATATGACCCCAAACCATGCCAACAAAAACAATGGCAGTTTAAGTAAGCCCGCACCCCCCTCCCATGGTCAATAGTATTAGCACTCACAACGTGCGAAAGAGCACCATGGCACATACTAATATCCAATGTCACAACCATGCAGACACAAATGGCGCAAATGGGGAATTCTGGAATCGACCTCGGGACCATTTGATGCAGTAAAACAACCCAACATGACCTTATCTAATTTTCGCCTCCACGATCAAATTTCTTTCCTGTTATGAAACTACGATAAGACTGCTGAAAAATGGAATAAATATATCACTGATCTCAACATAATACATCAATAATCTTTAAGCCAGGGGTGCTGTTCACAACAAAGTTATATAAGAGAATTGACTTCAAGCTTTATTTTTCCCATATATCTGTATTACATTCATGTGATGTCTGGGTTTTTTGTTAATGCGAAGACAATATTTCTATATCTCTTTATGTGCTACACAAACAGACTTTATAGCAGACTGTTCCGACTGACTCTAATGTCAGAAAGAACAACCAAACTGTAAGTCCATTATACATCAAATTATGTGTAATTTATATAATAACTTATCCATGCCTGTACAATAGGTATGTTCCTGCATAGACAGGAAGGAATATATTATTATTATTATTAAAACAATATTTATGCATGCCTATACAATTGGTGTACCCTACATAGCTAGGGAAAAAAATGTACTTTATTATATTATCTTTACTAAATATGCTTATTAATATTATGTGTAAATTATCGAATTGATGATGCCTGTAAACTGGCGTCCCTCATGTAAAAAATGAGAATATATATTATTATTATTAGTACAAGTGGTAATAGTCAGAACTCGGCTACCAGCAACTCAGGGTCTTCAGAGTATGGCACACAAACAAATTTTGGCCGGATGTATGGTATAAGTCTGCTGGGAACTAACCCACAAGGCAGCACACACGAAACCCACACAAGGACACAACTAGCATCAAACAATAGGTGGAATAATAAGCCATGGTCATCACAAGGATCCAATCATTTTTTTATCCCCCGCGTCCCTGTCAGCGTTGAAAAAACAGCCGGTAGGGATGTTAACACTCCTAAACCACTAGTGCTGGCTCCCCCTTGCATGAAAACAGGAACGGTCTAGTGCACCCGTATCCATTGAGCACACTTGACACTTGCACAAGTATAGGTCAAATAAAGAACCCTACTCACTTCTGTAGCCTAACTAAAAATAAAAATTCCTTGGTCTATAGCAAATCCAGTACTCCAACTCCCAATTCCTCGCCGAAAACAGCACACACCAACTCGATAGACAAAGGTGAGCATGATGCTGAAACTCCTCTTAACATAGGATCGTCATGTCAAGCAGAACTACTGGATGCTGAACCATATTCGGGGCTGACTAACGAACTTAAATACTTCAAATGCTATTTCAACTCTCATCTTTACCTAATCCTCATAAATGCTAGATCTGTTCTAAATAAACTGCCGATGCTCAGAGCACACACAGTAATATACAAACCCCCTGTAATTGCCATCACTGAATCTTGGTGTCATTTGAACGTCCTGGATGAAGAAATAAGCTTAGATAACTACACACACTTTCGGTGTGACAGGGAAGGTGATAAGGGAGGGGGTTGTCTCATGTACTTTCTGAATGCAATTACTGTATCATAGCTAGAAAGTAGTACACCTAACATGCCTGAGACTCTATGAGTTAACGTACACTTAAATAACGTAACAGCATTAATTGGATGCACCTACAGAGCACCTGGCACCTTTAGTAATTACGAGACGCAACTTACTAATACTCTGGAGCAATTATCCGACTTACAATAAGATCATAAAATCCAATGTGGGGACTTTAACTTACCTGAAATCAACTGGGATATACCCACAGGCCCAACTAAATTTGATAAGTTCTTAGGCACACTGGATATACATGGCTGGAAACAAACTGTCACTACTCCCACAAGAGGTAACAGCGTGCTAGACTTAATCTTCTGCCACAATATAAGCCCCCTTTCAACGCTAGTAGGTTCTGAGTTCCCAGGGAGCGACCACAAAACAGTAATGTGTGCACTGCCAATTCCGCTGAGTAGCAATGCATCTCATACCTCCACTTCACAACAAGTAATATATAGGAACTATAGTAAGGCAAATTGGGCCTTAGTAGAATCAATGCTAAGATCCTCCAAATGGGATGAATACTTCACTACTGATGACCTCTCCAGAGCTCTAAGCATCTTCTACCATAACTCTAACACATGTTTAGATGCTGTCATTCCACTCCAAACACTAAAGGTTTCCCCACACAGAAAGTCATTCAGAAAACCAAAGGATCGTACGAAACTGAAGAGACTCTCAACAAGTTACTTCAAACACCATCACTTTGGCACTCTATGTCTAATACTTAACACCCTTAGCTCCATCTCATAAGCTCGAGATTTCCGTATGAGAAACGAAGAACGCATCGCAATAGCCAGTCCTGCTAGAGTGTATGCACTCACAGAAATCCTCAGGAAGCGAATGAACCTCAAAAATCACAGCATTTCTCTCCTCATAGACAAAGGTAGGCTATGCACTAACTCTGCAGACATATGTGAACTATTCAACAAAACTTTTGCAGGTAACTACCTTAGGTTCTCAGTCCAGCTACTCGATATACACCCTGTTACTAATATGGCACAAACTCCATCTCCACTCACACCAAACCAAATTAGCACTGTTCAATTCACTTACGCTAATATTAACCAAACTATAAGAACCTTCAAAAGTTCAAAAGGTTTCGGTACCGACGGTACGTCATCTTATTTGTATAAATATGGTGGCCCTGACATTCCTCTACTGCTGCTTAAAATATTCACAATGACCCTAGAAACTCAAACTTACCCTGACATATGGAAGACAACATTCATTATGCCTAAACGCAAATCTGGCTCGAAAACTGAAGTTGGTAACTACCGGCCGATCAATATCACACCTATAGCATCTAGAATCATGGAGAGACTGGTCAAAGATAACTTAATCAAACATATGCTTAGCTGCAATATTATAAGTCCGAACCAACATGGATTCCTGAAATCCAGATCATGTTTGACATGGCACCTAAACTTCTTCAATTTTGTAACCAGCAGTCGTGACAGACGGCAACTAGTACTTGTCATCTACTTTGACATTTCTAAGGCATTTGACCGTGTTGACCATTCATTGCTAACAAATAAGCTGAACTCCTTAGGAATACGTGACTCATTATTAGGATGGCTTAAATCATTCCTCAACAATAGGTCCCAAATAGTTATACTCGGGTCTGCAACCTCCAAACCTAGCCTTATCACTTCTGGTGTAGTACAAGGTAGTGTCAGTGGACCCCTCCTATTTACACTATACATCAATGACATATGCTCTTGCTTCTCTCACGGGAAACCATTCATCTTTGCAGATGACCTAAAAGTAGCTTATACATTTCAATGTGATGACTCAGGGTACTTCGAGAATGTAGTGCAGAAGGAATTAGATAAAATGACTGCTTGGTTGTCCCTATGGAAACTAAAATTTAACCTCAACAAATGTGGCTGGATCTGCTTTGGCGTACCCTCAATTGACCTGAAACTAACGCTTCAATCTGCTAACCTTACCAGACTCCGAAGTGCCGTTGACCAGGCCTGAGGTACTCTAGTGACTTGACATTCTCTGAGCAAGTAGCATCACAGACTAGAAAATCGAGGGTGCTCTTAGGATGCATACTCAGGAACTTTCACGACAATGAAGCCAAGCTAATTCTGTATAAAATGTGTGTCAGACCACTATTAGAATACTGTCCATTTATTACAAGCAGCACTCGCCCACGTGACAAGCTAAGGATGGAAAGTATCCAACGATATTTTACCTCCAAACTACTTGGCTACGATTGTAAGAAAGACTACATCTCACGCTGCATGATCCTAAAACTTGACCCACTTTGGACAAGACGACTTATTATAAACCTAATATTCTTCTTTAAGGTCCTTCACAAAATATCATTCTCAGGCAATAGGGACATACAATTCTCACAGGAAGGCTCTTACCATCTCGGCAAGGAAACTTGCACAGTGACAACTCATGCCTTTAAGTAAATACTACGTGTGAACTGCTTTACAGTGATGTATTCTTAAGTATGGAACAGGCTGCTCCTAGATAATAATAATAATAATGTATATTCTCATATAAACATATAAATTTACATGAAAATGCATGCCATTTTTACAGGCACGATCAAGTATGATATAATATCAAATCGTAGATTGTCTACAAGTTAATAATGTTTCAACAGTTAAATATTTGATATATATATAAATACACATTGTCTGAACTAGGCTGTATAGTTATTGAATTGTACAATTGTCCTCCAGGTTGAGCGGGAAAATCGACTTCGTTTCGTTTTCATCCCGTGGTTGTCGGCATACGATAACCAACCAATATTGAGGTAAGTACAACGTTTACAAGGGATTGAAAGCTGTTTTAGAAAAGTAAAAGTGCTGAGGTGAATCATTAAATTGTAATGAAATAGGTAAGTGCAAGTATCATTAATAAATGCATTAAAAAAAGAAAACTCCCTAGGCTGACAACGTTCATTTGCAATGTATAATGCAACACATATACCTCGTACTATCATGATGTCCAATTTTGGTTTTAATACATTTATCCTCAGTTGTGCCAGTTGTTTTTGTTTTATACCTTTTTGTGCATTTAATGTACAACCGTACCCTTCAGAGAGTAGGAATATAATAAGTCATAAAGAGCTGTAAAATGTTAGGTTTAATGGAATATAATGAGGATCAAGTAAAGACGTTATTGGAAAATGAATGAGATAAGACATTGTGAAGTGGTATTTAAAGATCAGTCAATGGACAGCAAGTTAGTTTATAAGATGCCCCATAAAACTGTGCACATCCCACATGGTCGCATCTCAACAATAGGCTGGGCGAATAGTATATATTTAGAGGTAGAAGCATGATCTGTCAAGGCGTTCATTATTATCTTTTTCAAGATAAAGATCTAAGCCCTCATAAAAATCAGAAATATCTCGAGCCTTTAATTTGTGTATTGCTGTTCCTGCAGAATGGGGCGATTCACCTTAGTGACCCCCACCATATCTACTGATCAGCTAACGCCACCCTCCCTCCTTTTTTGATGTTAAGCTCTGAGACTATGATTATTATGGCTACCGCAAATATATTGCTTGGTACCAGACATGTTCGTACCTCATATTCCATCTCCCTAGCTTTCTTAATGAGTGCTTCCAATAGGTCTCCGCGTACATCTTTATGAACATTATATATGTATGCATGCGTCCTAATGAACAGATTACTTTACAAGAAGTTAGAACCTTAAAGAATAAAAAGAATAGGTTTTGTGAATAGTGAAGCAAGATTCAGCAGAACAATATAGTTAGGGATCAATGTAGGTAGTATGAACTGAAGGTAAGGTCGGTTGGCAGGACTTAGTGTACTAAATTATCATGACAGTCTTGTATATAGTAGACATCTGACATTGCAAAGTAACGTGTCTAAACATATTATAAAAAGATATTAACAGAACCAACAAAATTTCAGCATTTGTTTAACAATACTACAGAAGGGTAGTTAGTACTACAGGTAATCGTAAAGTAAATCAATCTATGTATAATAAGAGCATAGTCAGTGTCATAATTCGTATTATCAAAGAATACATTAGGCTCAATAACTGAGTGTTATAAGGGAAACAAGCATGGTAAAGCAAGAGAACACTTGCCGCATAGCTATTTTAATCATTTTAAGTATTTTAATGACAATCGAATTTCAAGTATTGAACCTACATAATTACTAAGTGTTATTATATTGGTATTGGGACTAGTGTACTTTCCGTAGTTAAATATTGAAAAGCCATTGTCTCTCCACTCTACCAGCAGTTGAGATCTTTGAGGCGGGCTAGGGTGGACATGTTTATATGTTTTTCTAGGCTCCTTTTGAAACTGTCAGGCCTTTCACAGGATCTTATCTCAGAGGGTAGTTGGTTCCAAAGTTTGCAATATTTAATGGTGAAGAAGTTAGCTCTAGTGTTGAGTTTATGGGTGTTAACCTTGAGAAGGTAGTTGTGGTTGCGTAGTCCATACGATTTAGGATTAGCCCAGGTTATGGACGAGTTACTGTTACAGTGCTTTCTTATAACTTTGAATAAGAGAAATAAATTGCACTTCACTCTCCTTAACCATAAGGGCTCTAAGTCCAGTCGAATACATCTGTCAAGGTATTCTATTTGCTGACCATAGCCTAATATGCGTTTCGTAAGGAATCTTTGGACACTTTCAACCTTTTTTCTGTCTGCCGACTTGAAGCTACTGTATAAGTGGGCACAGTATTCAAGTTTGGGGCGAATGCATATCTTATATATGGCTAATCTGGCTTCTGGAGTGTAAAAGTTGCGTAGCACAAAGCCGGTTAGACGTTTACAATCAGATACCACCTTATTTGCATGTTCAGTAAAGGTAAGATCTGAGTATGTTATCCCGAGATCTGTGACTGTGTTTGTGTTTGAGACAAGGTCACCGTACATGTATAGACACATGCTAGGTTTCCAACGTCCGAAGTATGTTATCCCAGATTTAGCTGGATTGAACGTTAACTGCCACTTTTCACTCCAATTACATAGACTATTTAGGTCTTCTTGGATTTTACTAACAATATTCATATCATTATAGTCAAAATCATAGACAACTTTGAGGTCATCTGCAAAGAGGTATGGCTTGCCATACTTGATCATAGAGACAATATCATTTATGAATACAATGAATAGGGTAGGGCCAAGAACACTACCTTGTATCACGCCGCTGGTTATCGGTTTGGATGTTGATAAGTGATGGTTGACTTTAACTAACTGTTCTCTTCCTGTAAGAAAGGAAGTTATCCACTCAAGAAGCCTTCCACTTATTCCATAAGATAGGAGTTTCAGTATGAGTCTTTTATGTGGGACTTTATCAAAAGCTTTCCTAACATCTAGAAATAATGTTGCTGCCGAACGACCTTTGTCTACACATTCAGTAATGTGGTCGAAATAATCTAACTGGCACGTAATGCACGATCTTCTATTTAGGAAACCGTATTGGAAAGGGGATATTAAGTCATTCGAGAGCAAATACTGAACAATTTGCTTCTTTACAATCTTTTCCATCACACGTGAAACTACGGAAGTAATGTTGATGGGGCGGTAATTATCTATGTCCGCTGTAGGTCCGGTTTTGTGAATGGGTACAACGTAGGATTTCTTCCAGCTATTTGGATATGTTCCACTCCTTATCGAAGTTGAAAATATCTTGAGAAGAAGTAGATTCATGTCATTTCCACCATTTTTTAAGAGGACGGAAGACATTCCATCTGGGCCGGGAGTATTAGTAAGCTTAAGAGTTGTGATAGCTTTATCGATTTCTTGGGCGTTTAAGACTACATCGCTTAGACACTTTTCTGTTTTACGAGGGAAATCTATATCCTGGTCATTTTCTAGAGTGTACAGTTTGGCAAAGTGCGTGCTAAACACCTCACATATATCCTCAGCACTTTCGTGAGTAATGCCACCTAGGTGTATTATTTTTGGATATGTTGATTTGGAGTTAGTTAACCTACTTTTGAAGAGTTTGGCTATTTCTCCAGTGTTATGTGGCGACTGAATTGCCCGCGTTTCTTTATTCCTAAGACTTAGATTTTTTAACTCATGGATTCTAATGAGGATTGATTTGATAGCGATTAACGACGATAAGTCGTCATGTCTATAGTAACTTAATGAATGCTTCCGCAAACTTCTTCTTAATGATATTGGAATAAAATCACCTTGAGGGATTTTGAATTTAATCAGTTTCACAGGCGCTATGACATCATTAACCGACTGTATATTGTCATAGAAGTTTTTAAGGACTTCCTCTAAGGAGTCATTGGTAAAGTAGGAATCCCAATTAGAGTATCTAATCAAGTCCTGATACAAGTCCCAATCAACCCGCGTGTATGGTCTTATAGGTGTCCGACTAACTTCGTTTCTGTGTATAGTTTCTGGGGAAATGTTAAACGAACATGCAACTATTTTATGATCGCTACCTGGGAATTCATGTCCCACATGAATTGTAGATGGTGCTACGTTGATCGTGAATATAAGATCAAGAATGTTATTGGACCTAGTGGGTACATTTATGTGTTGCGTCCATCCTCCAGTAATGATGGAATTAAGAAGATTATCATACCTCGAGGGTCCACGAAGTGTACGCCATGATATATCAGGCAAATTGAAGTCACCACCAATTATATTATAACTGAAGGGGAGATTGGATGCAACACTAAATATGTTGCTGAGTACGTTATCGTATTCGCGGTTGGATGATGGCGGTCGGTATACGCACCCTATAAGGATAGGTTTACTTCTGAGAACTTTTATTTCGACCCACACCGAATCATTAAGTTGTGACAGAATAGGGTGACTAAAATGCGTTGCACAAATGGGTTGTTTAACGTATATGAGTGTTCCACCCCCACGACCTGTTTCCCTATCCCCTCGAAAAAGATTGTACTTATCAATTGATAAGCTACCATCCACAATGTCACTTGAGCACCAGGCTTCAGTGATCATGATCAGAGACGGATTGCATATAGAGGCTAACGTACATAATGCTAAATGTTTGTTAAGAACTGATCTAGCATTTATGAGGATGACGGATAGACTTTGACGAAGTGGTTTTAGTGTATGGGCAATATCATAATAAAATGATAATATGCTTAGCAATATCTTTAATGTTACAGCCAATCTTCCTTTCAGTTATAAAATTATCGGAGGCGATTTCAACTTGCCAGAAGTATCATGGTCTTCACTCCGAGGACCCCAAAGGTACGATAATCTCATAAATTCCATCGTCACAGGAGGGTGGACACAACACATAAATTCACCCACTAGATCCGCAAATATCCTAGACCTTATTTTCACGAACAACATAACGCCATCTACCGTACATGTTGGACATGAATTTCCAGGTAGTGACCATAGAATAGTAGTTTGTTCTTTTGACATCTTTCCTGAAACAAAAGGCAGAGATGAAGCTGGCCAGATACCTATGAGATTGTACACACATGCTGACTGGGACTTGTATCAGCACCTAATTAGATGCTCTAATTGGGACTCGTACTTTTCGAACCAGTCCTTAGATGCAATTCTTAACAACTTCTATCAGAATATTAACTCAATTCACGACGTCATTGCACCCGAGAAGATTCTTAACTTCAGATTCCCCCAAAGTGATTATATTCCGACATCGTTTAGAAGAAGTCTACGTAAGCACTCAATAAAATACTACAGGTATCATGACTTATCGTCATTAATTGCCATAACGTCCCTTCTCAGTAGAATTGAAGAGTTGAGAAATATAGGCCTCAGAAACAAAGAAATGCAGGCCATTCATGCACCGCATAACTCAGGAGAAATAGCCAAACTTTTTAAAAGTAGGTTGACGAACTCCAAAACACCCTATCCGAAAATAATATACTTAGACGGCATTGCTTACGAAAATAATGAGGCGATATGTGAACTGTTTAGCAAGCACTTCGCCAGATTATACACCTTTGAGAACGATGAAGTCGTGGATTTCCCACGTAAAACAGACGAATGTTTAAGTGACATAATTTTCACCACACATGAGATCGATAAAGCTGTCGCAAATCTTAAGCTTAGTAACACTACTGGCCCAGACGGTATATCTTCCGTTCTGCTGAAAAAAGGTGGTAATGACATGAGTTTACTCTTACTCAAGTTATACTCAATTTCATTAAGCGATGGGACATACCCTAACTGCTGGAAGAAGTCTTATATTGTACCTATCCATAAATACGGGCCTATAGCTGATATCAACAACTACCGCCCCATCAACATCACGCCTGTAGTTTCACGTGTAATGGAAAAGATAGTTAAGACTCAAATCATTCAGTACTTGCTGTCAAATGACCTACTATCCCCATCCCAATACGGTTTCTTAAGTAGAAGGTCGTGCATTACTTGCCACTTAGATTATTTTGACTACATCACACAAAGCATTGATAATGGGCGTTCGGTAACAACATTGTTTCTTGACGTTAGCAAGGCCTTTGATAAAGTCCCACATATCAGACTCCTAATAAAACTCCAATCCTACGGAATAACCGGAAATCTTCACAAATGGATAAGTTCTTTTCTCACAGAAAGAGAGCAATTAGTCAAAATCAACCACCAGTTGTCTTCCTCAAAGCCGATAACCAGTGGTGTAATACAAGGTAGTGTTCTTGGCCCTATTCTATTCCTCTTATTTATAAATGACATAGTCTCTGTAATCAAGTATGGCAAGCCATACCTTTTTGCAGATGATCTCAAGATAGTATATGATTATGGGTACGGTGATATGAGCGTCGAAAGCAAGATCCAACAAGACTTAAATGATCTAGGCGATTGGAGCGAAAAGTGGCAACTGACTTTCAACCCAGACAAGTGCGGTATGACCCACCTTGGACGCTGGAAACCGATAATGTGCCTATACATGTACGGGAAGCTCCTGTCAAAACTGAACACAGTCACAGACCTCGGGATAACATACTCAGATTTATCCTTTTCCGATCACGCAAATAAGGTTGTATCTGACTGTAAACGACTTACTGGCTTTGTACTGCGTAACTTCTACACCCAAGAAGCAAGATTAGCTATATATAGGACATGTATCCGTCCCAAACTTGAATATTGTGCTCTCCTATTTAGTAACCTCAGGACTGTAGACAGAAAAAAAATCGAAAGTGTCCAGAGATTCCTCACGAAACGCATAATAGGGTTCGACCAACAAGTGGAATATGTTGACAGGTGTGTACGTCTGAAATTAGAGCCTCTGTGGTTAAGGAGAGTGAAGTGCAACCTATTTCTACTCTTCAAAGTCATTAGGAAACACTGCTACAGTAACTCATCCATAACTTGGGAAAATATTAAATCATATCAGCTGCGAAACCACGACTACCTTGTCAAGGTGGCTACCCACAGAAAATCCATTAGGGCAAACTTTTTCACCATAAAATATTGCACTCTTTGGAACCAACTACCACCTGAAATAAGATGTTGTGAAAACCCTGATGGGTTCAAACGGAGCCTAGAAAGACACTTTAACATGTCCACCCTAGCTCGTCTAAAAGACCACAACTGTTGGTAGAACGGAAATTGAAGGCCAGTCCAGTCTCCAGTATAGTCACATACGTATATCTCGACTCTAATACTCACGCAGCGAACGTTAACTAATTTACTGATTTCTATTCTCTATAATTTTCACTAAGTTGTGTTGGTGAAAGTAACACTGGAAATAATTGTAATAGCATCCACACCTTTTAACGTTTTACATATGTATATTCTAATATAACAATACTTATTAATCATGCATGTTCAACTCTTAAATTAGATGGATATTAAAATACTTAAAATATTTATGCATCAAATGTTCTCTTGCTTTACCACGCTTGTTTCCCTTATAACACTCAATTATTGAACCTAGTGTAATATTTGATATACGAACTATATTATTGATTATACTCTTATCATATATGGTTTGATTTACTCTACGGCTCCCTGTAGACTAACTATAATTCTTCAGTATACACACACTGCAGTATTGTTAAAAAACGCCAAAATTTCGTTGGTTCTGTGTTAATATCTTTTTATAATATGTCTAGACACGTTACTTTGCAATGTCAGATGTTTACTATATATAAGACTGTCATGAAAATTTAGTACACTAAGTCCTGCCAACCGACCTTACCTTCAGTCTATACTACCTAAATTGAACCTTAACTATAGTATTCTGCTAAATCTTGCTCCACTATTCACAATACCTATTCTTTTTATTCTTTAAGGTTCTAACTTCTTGTAAAGTAATCTGTTCATTAGGACGCATGCATACATATATAAATGTTCATAAAGATGTACGCGGAGACCTATTGGAAGCACTCATTAAGAAAGCTAGGGAGATGGAATATGAGGTACGAACATGTCTGGTACCAAGCAATATATTTGCGGTAGCCATAATAATCATAGTCTCAGAGCTTAACATCAAAAAAGGAGGGAGGGTGGCGTTAGCTGATCAGTAGATATGGTGGGGGTCACTAAGGTGAATCGCCCCATTCTGCAGGAACAGCAATACACAAGTTAAAGGCTCGAGATATTTCTGATTTTTATGAGGGCTTAGATCTTTATCTTGAAAAAGATAATAATGAACGCCTTGACAGATCATGCTTCTACCTCTAAATATATACTATTCGCCCAGCCTATTGTTGAGATGCGACCATGTGGGATGTGCACAGTTTTATGGGGCATCTTATAAACTAACTTGCTATCCATTGTCAGATCTTTAAATACCACTTCAAAATATCTTGTCTCACTTATTTTCTAATAACGTCTTTACTTGATTCCCATTATATTCCATTAAACCTAACATTTTATAGCTCTTTATGAATTTGATTCGACTTATTCTATTCCTATTCTCTGGAGGGTACGGTTGTGTACCAAATAGAAAAAAAGACATGAAATAAAGACAACTGGCTTGAAAATAATTGTATCAAAGCCAAAAGTGAACGCATGATAGTATAAAATATATTGGTTTCATTATACATTGCAAATGAACGTTGTCGGCCTAAGGATTAATTACTTCCCCATTCTGTTTTCTATATAAATGTGTTTATTAATGATATATTTCACTCACTTAATCTATTACACTTTAATGTTACACCACAGCACTTTAATTTTTCTAAAAAAGCTTCCAATTCCTTGTAAACGTTGTACTTACCTCAATATTGGTTGGTTATCGTATGCCTACAACCACGGGATGAAAACGAAACGAAGTCGATTTTCCCGCTCAACCTGGAGGACAATTGTACAATTCAATAACTATACAGCCTAGTTCAGACAATGTGTATTTATATATATATATCAAATATTTAACTGTTGAGACATTATTAACTTGTAGACAATCTACGATTTGACATTATATCATCCTTGATCGTGCCTGTAAAAATGGCATGCATTTTCATGTAAATTTATGTTTATATGAAAATAAATTATTATTATTATTATTAAAATACTCTATGGTTATCAACTGAATATGTGCAGTCGTTATTGGATTCATTAATTACAACATTTTGATCACAAGAGACGGTTTCTTTTATTTGATAGTTAGGGATGGGTTGTGAAATGTCACTCGTGAGTAGTTGGTCGTTTAGATATTGCGTGCTATGGGAGATACTAGTATGATAATCTATGGTATTACTATTGGTATTAGGTGTGTATAAGATGTTTGCTATCTTTCGGGGAAGAAGCAGTTTCCCTGTTGTAAGGTGTTCGCTATACCAGCAAGGAATTGGTCTGATATCATGCGTGCTATGTGCATGATCCCAGGCGTTTCTGCCAGTTGTCGCTGGAGAAAATTTTGGTCATATGGATTGGCTAGTGTCGTGTAATCTGCATAGTTATAACCGAAATGTGTGATCGGCGTGTTGTTGTGCGCATATGACTTAGATCCCTGTGTCTGATTAGAGTACTTCCTAGGCCATGATGAGCATTGTGCTGAAATTGGCATGTGACCCCTACTGAATGCATGAGAATTATGACAGGGCACTATATGCGTTTTTGGACTAACGTCTGTATTCTCAAACTGATGTTTCCTGTACATCATGGTTGAGGGTGCATTCGTGAGGGGTTGAGCAACTTCGTGTTTTCGAAGTGTTTGGTGAGATATGTGACGATTGTTATTTCTTATCATAGGACTGGTAGTGGAAGTCGGAAATGATTCAGCTCCTACGGTATGTGAATTACGTCTAACTTCAGGAACATGACTAAGTTTAGATGATTGTCTATCAGTAGAATGAGCCAGTGACCCATTTGAAACTTTCCTACTTATGGGCTTTAGTGTTCCGGGTCTAACGTTTGGTTTAGCTTTATCCGTATTAGTCGGCCTGTATAATTTGGGCTGCTGGTGATTAGTAGGATTTCCTAATAAACTGGTTTTCTGATGAATAGTCTCAACAGTTTTTTTGGTGTTCCTAACGGAAATAGGACGTTTATCATAACGCCTTGTATTTACGCCTACCTGGGTGGCCACATGTGATTGCTGCTTCACAGTAGCCGGGCTAAGAGGTTGTGAGGTATATGACTTCCCGAGAGATTCAAAGTGTACTACTGAATTCAGCTTAGACTTTTTCGAGGGTTTGGCATTAGTGCCAGTGTGCGAGGGATGCACGTCAATACTGTGATCAGTTGACATTTCTATGTCTGAAATTTCAGTATTTCGAGCTAAGTCTTCAACAGTTGCTTGACTACTGTTAGTTTGTGTATGCGATATTATCTGGTGCTCTTGGTCATCAGGCAATACAACGAGGGAAGTATTAACATCGGTTGTCTTATTGGGGTTGTCTTCCCTCAGTTTACCTGCGCGGCAACGTCTTTGGCAAGAAGTTAAATCAGGTAAAATCCTGATATTGGTGTAGGGTGTTGAGGAGCCAAGAGTTTTGCCAGACTCCAAAAATTTCTTAGCTAGGTCAATAGACTTAAATTTGAAGAGTACAGGACATGGGTGGTTTGCGGATTTCTTACGAAGACGCAGAACCTGGCAGTCAGATACTGAAATGTTGCATGCCTGTAGACAGATTGCTTTAAGTTTGATAATAGGTACGTTGTCTGGTATATTATATCCTAAAACATTGTATGAGGACATGACCCTCTTTACAGCCTCTGCAGTCAAAAAGTCTAGCAGGCGCTCAGATTTGAGGAGTGAATCTAAGCAAATTTCTTGTGATGGATCACAAAGTTGGAGGAAAGGAGTGATACTTTCGAACTTATCCTGCAGGTCTGTTATAGATTTCTGAAGGATCTTTAGATCACTAGTGTTACGGGCTACGTTATCGATTAGTTCTTCCATTAAGTTTGGTACTATAACTCTCGGTGTATCAAGTGATCTTAGTACAAATTCATCGTCAGGACTAATGTTTCTAGTGACCGGCTGACTATTTGATGCTAGTCTCTTAACAGTACTAACTCGTTTAATAACTTTGACCATTATGGAGGTAAAGATTATAAAAATTTCTCAAAAATTGACAAAAGTGTGTGAAATACTGTTATATTATCTAAGTAGATAAAAACAACAATAAACAGGTATGAATGTATGAAGTACGAACTAAAAATAGACCACTATCAAACGAGTTAACTCTGACAGTTATAAACAACAAAACTAAGGACTTCTCTATAGTTCTTTTGTGATAGATTGCTCTTTATTAACACGAATCTGACTGGATCCAAACAGTATTCTGGAGGTGATAAATTTGGATATTTAGCTACCGGAGGTGCAACCAATATCAGCTATAATTATATAGTAGTCAAATATAGACCACGATATTCCAGAATTCGAAAAGATATTTCCACGTTATATGGAGAGATTGTAACGTCCTACACGAAGCGCGCGGATCTTCAGTTACAAGGTTCAAACGCTCCCTGTACAGACTGTTACATTCTAATGATTATATCGATAAAGCATTTATTCCTAGAACGAATCAACTATTGGTTTACTACAGAACCTAAAAACGCACTTAAACACCCTTAATACTCTAAAAACTACAGATAAACTAGTCGCATAGATGCATAAAAAGGCAGTACGGAACATACTGGAACAGTTTCCACTTGGAAAGAGGACTTGTCACTGTATTATAACCTTCAAACGCTTACTATATAAACTGTTTGATCTCAATGACTATCCCAGACTGCACCCCTTATTTCTAAAACGCATCAGTCATTAGAACACTGTAACGCCCAGACTCATTAATACACATTATGACACTAAATAAACTCTAAGACTTCGCATAAACACGTGAAAACAACTACAATATAGGTAAATGTTTACTAAGGTATAATATACAGTCGACATAAACATGTATATATGCATATAAAATTAATATCCTTTTCATGTTTACATACTTTCTCTTTGTGGCATTCTGTTTCTGCGCATAATCTTCTATTCATCTTCTGGTCGAGGTCAAACAACCCTGCATCTAAGCTAAAATGAAGATGGATTCCAAACCATTTAACTCATAACCACTCAAATTCCATGAACGATCCAATTATACCATTTGAAGACGCTGGCGAACATGCTGTAAGTCAGTATTCATGATCTGAAATGAAGAAGCAACTGGTTTTCAAACAGTTTTCAACATCTTACTCAACTTACGTGTACAGTCCGCCATGCAGACACAAATGGCGCAAATGGAGAATTCTGGAATAGACCTCGGCACCATTTGATGCAGTTGTAGGGGACTAATATTAGAGTTCACTAACATTCCAAGTATAAAAGTAATAATCCAAGTCAGTGGAGTGTTAAATCACAATATATTACCAAAAATACAGTGACGAGTTATAGCAACAAAAAGGATTACTTGTATATAACGTCTAAGTCCTCGGCTACAAATTAATTATATAATCCACGGGCACGTTAATTGTTTGGACTGCGTAGGCTGTAGCTGCTGTGTTCCGGTTGTAGAAATGTCTTCGGTTGAGAGTAGTAGGCTCCTACAATAAATCCGAAGTATACAACACGGTGTGAGTGGAGCAAGTAAGCAGAAGTGACCAGGGAGAAGACGAAGTCTCCAACAGCAGAGTGTATTTTTCAATTGTACACGGAAGTTATGTATATTTCAACAAGAAGCGTTTTAAACAAAAATTATGTACAATATCTCGAATTTATACAAGTAACCAAAAAGTGTACAATCACATTGTTACGTACTCAACACGGCTCCCCCCTAGAGGTCCGGAGAGACAACCGGAAAATGATAAGTAAAACTATGAAGTAAATAATAATAGTAATAGCAACTTTTGGATAAAAATAGGGATATATTACAACATGCATAAACGCGAGAAGGTATGTGAATCATGTAAAGTCTGAAAGCATATACAATGAGTTCAGCAATAAAAATTGAAATAGAAAGTCATGTCACTTAAATTTGCACTAACCATGAACATAGATTTTTAATGTATAAAGAAAAATATGTAAATACACAGTAATTAAGGAGGGGAAAGAAACATTAAAAAAAATATGGATTAAAGATCAATAGTTTTTGGAAAGGACAATACCTGTTTTTTCGGTGAGGTACATATAAATAAATAATAGTGATAGTAACATCAAAGTTTACGACGAAATACTAACGGTCATGATGATAATGTCTAAACGAAAAAGATAATAATAATTTTTAATTATTTTTCTTTTGTTAGTCCTCAAAATGAACGTAGCGAGCCGGTTTACTGATTTGCCGACCACTACGTGTTTGATATGGAGGGAGGATAAGACTTGGTGCCGGTGGAGGGGAATCGGATGTTTGATTATTTGATTGCGCAGCTGCCGATGTAGATTCGAAGTCGTTGTCGGTGTATGCGGGTTTGATTCGATCAATTGAAACAGTCTCTCGTCTTCCATTCTTGTTCACTGTAAAGTGTTTGTCTGAACGTTTAATAACTTGAAAGGGTCCTTCGTATGGAGGTTGCAATCCTTTTCTGATGGCGTCGACTCGAATGAAGACGAATTTGCAAGTTTGTAGATGTTTGTTGATCTGATCTCTTCGGGGAGATTGTCGAGGTGCTGTTGGTTGAAGTTGAAGCATTTGTCTAGTTAATCGGTTAGTGAAGTCGGCAATGTTCACGTCTGTGGAATCGGCTGAGGGGACTAGCTGTCCAGGCAAGGTTAGGTTGGTGCCATAGACAAGTTGAGCCGGTGTACATCCTAAATCTTCTTTGATAGTAGAACGGATACCAAGTAAAATCAAAGGTAAGTATTCACTCCACTTAGATGTATCATTCTGCGCCATCAGGGAGCTTTTCAGTTGTCTGTGGAATCTTTCCACTAGACCATTCGCTGCCGGATGATAGGCTGTTGTGGAGATATGTTTCACTCCCAGAAGTCTCGTCAGTTCGCGAAAGAGTGTCGATTGGAATTGAGGACCGCGGTCGGATGTAATAGTAGTTGGTACACCGTAGTTTGACACCCAACGGTCGAGAAAAACTAAAGCAACGTTTTCAGCAGATATGTCGTTTAAGGGGCATGCAATAGCCCAACGAGTAAATCTATCAATCGCTGTCAGGATATGTGTATATCCCCTTGATGTTGGCAATGGTCCCACGATATCTATATGGATATGCTGAAATCTCCTTTCGGGTAATTTAAACGTCTTCGGGGTTGTAATAGTGTGGCGGTGTACTTTGGAGCATTGGCATTGGATACATTCTCGTGCCCATCTCCGAATGTCAGAGTTCATTTTAGGCCACACGAAGCGTTCGCTGATCAGTCTGACCGTGGCGCGTACTCCAGGGTGAGAAAGCGAATGTAAATGTTCGAACAATGCTTTTCGGCAACTGAGAGGGACAAATGGACGATTAGTGCCGGTAGATACATCGCAGACTATGGTTGCATCTGATAAGGGGATAGGCACATCTTTGAGCTGTAAGGAAGAGTTTCTGCGGCAGGTTTGGAGTTCAACGTCATCTCTTTGTAATTGAGCCATACGATCAAGACTGATGTCTACCGACGTTTGGAGCTGGTTAATGTCACTTCTTGAAAGAGAATCGGCTACCACGTTCGCATCCCCTTTGATGTACTGAATGTCGGTTGAAAATTGGGAGATATAATCCAACTGTCTGGCTTCTCTAGGGGAGTGTTTATCAAGTGAAGTAGTGAAAGCATGACACAGGGGCTTGTGGTCAGTAAAAATAGTGAAATGCCGGCCCTGTAGTAAGTAACTGAAATGCTTCACTGCAAGATATATGGCCAGCAATTCTCTCCCAAAAGTGCTGTATCGTGTCTGAGCCGGTTCCAACTTCTTAGAAAAGAATGCGAGTGGGGTGACTTCGCCCTTCATCTTTTGTTGTAATACTGCCCCTACAGCTACTTGGGAGGCATCTGTGCACAAAATAAGCGACGCTTCGGGGTTGATATGGGATAGCATAGTGACTCTGGATAAGGCATCTTTTGCGTTGCAAAATGATTCGCGTGCTTCAGCTGACCACTGAAACTTTTTAGGATCATTTTTAAGGAGGTCGGTTAACGGCTGGACGATGGAGGCACACGAAGGAATGAAACGCCGATAGAAATTAAACATCCCCAAAAAACGTCTGACCTTCTTGAGTGAATCTGGTTCGGGGAAGTTTTTGATGGACTCTATCTTTTCCTCCGTAGGCGTAATACCATTCGCGGTTATGTGGTGTCCCAGAAACTGTATAGAGGAGACACCGAATATGCACTTTTTGGGGTTAATGACGACTCCATATTGCTCAAATCGTTGAAATAAGATGGTGAGGTGATCAGTATGTTCTTCGGGCGACGAGCTAGCAATTAAAACGTCATCGATATATACAAATACAAAGTCCAAACCTTGTGTGACCTGATCCATGAAACGTTGGAAGGATTGTGCTGCGTTCTTTAGGCCAAATGGCATGCGGAGAAATTCAAACAAACCGAAAGGTGTGATGATGGCCGTTTTTTCGATATCCTCTTGGGCAACTGGTATTTGGTGATAGGCCCTGACCAAGTCTACTTTAGAAAAAATGGTTTTTCCGTGTAATGTCAGGGAGAAATCATGAAGATGAGGAATAGGATAACGGTCGGGAACTGTGGCATTGTTTAAATGTCGGTAATCCCCACATGGCCTCCAATCATGATCAGCTTTAGGCACCATGTGTAAGGGCGAAGACCAAGGACTATTGGAGGGTCTGATGATGCCGAGCTGCATCATGTGTTCAAATTCTGCCTTGGCTGCTGCCAATTTGTCCGGGGGTAATCTACGGGACGAGCACGAACTGGTTGACCCGTAGTAACTATCTTGTGAGTAACTGTGTGAGGGACGTCCTCGATGTTGTACGACGGCTTAAGAATTTTAGGGAAACGGTGAAGTAGGGAGGAAAAAGGGCAATCTGCTGGTCTTTCAATACTGATATTATAGACAGAATAGCTGGAGATAATTCCATGGATCTTTAGATGGGTGTTGTTATCAATCAGTTTTTTATTGTTGACGTCAACTAACAGGTTGAAATTACTCAAGAAATCTGCTCCGAGGATGGCGTGACTGACGTCGGCTACTATGAAAATCCATGTGAAACGCCGACGTAAACCTAGATCCAGTATGAGGGATTGCTCTCCATACGTCTGTATGCTTGTGTGGTTAGCTGCCCGGAGAGACAGTTTTCCGGGTGTCCGTGTAGATCGCCTGGATAGTGAAGGAGGGATTACGCTAACTTCTGCTCCCGTGTCTACCAGGAATAAAGTGTCTGAAGTTTTATCCTTCACATAGAAGAGGCGACTTGTTTGCTTGCCAGTAACAGCTGTCGCCATCACTGTCTGGCTGAGGCGTTTCCCTGAGCCTGGTTGGCTTCGCTAAAGCTGCACGGTTTTACACATTTCAGGGCATGACGTCCAAACTTCCAGTGATACCAGCATATATTGCTATCCCGAGAAGACGTGTAAGAACGCTGTCGTGAGAAGGATCGTCGTCGTGATGGTGACCTTCTTTGTGAACTCCGTCTCCGGACTTGTCGATCAGACTTATTAGTTTCCAACTTGTCAATCCTTGCCGCTAAGTCTGCAATGGCGGCGAGTATCGGTGTGTCTGCCGTGGGTGTGGAATGACACGGTGTGGCACTATCAGATGCTACGTGACTTATGGTGTTATCGGATAAAACATCCAAAATACTATCTGCCATGTCACTTAGTTGGTCTAAGTCATACGACTTTCCTGAGATGATTAAAATTTGCTGGACATTTCTAGGTAAACGTTGCAACCACATCTGTTTCAGCACTACCTCGTCTACTTTATGATTTCCGATTAACTGGCGCATGTGCCTGAGCAGCTGGGATGGTTTACGTGGGCCTAGTTCACAGCCTGTGAGCAATTGTTGGATTCTTTTCTCATCCGACAAACTGGTACGTTGTATGAGGAGGGCTTTAAGTTTATCAAATTGATGTTCCGTCGGAGGATCTTCGATGAAATCGCTGATTTCTGTCAATACTGACGGAGGGAGTTCTGCCAGCACCATACCATATTTGGCTATTTGGGACTTAATGCCCCGTGCTTCTAGCAACGGTTCAATTACCGCAAACCAAATCCTTGGTTCTGCGAAACCGTATTGGGGTAAACGAAAATCAGTGATGGCATTTATTGTGGCATTTGTCTCGCTATTAGTTGTCTGCTCGTTTGATGTACCGGACTGAGGTGATGACATTATAAATATGA
Organism: Trichobilharzia regenti; assembly: GCA_944472135.2. Classification (NCBI taxonomy): domain Eukaryota; kingdom Metazoa; phylum Platyhelminthes; class Trematoda; order Strigeidida; family Schistosomatidae; genus Trichobilharzia; species Trichobilharzia regenti. Next base: position 79,926,038 of record OX235265.1, on the reverse strand, counting down.
GGTTATTGGTGCAAATTAGGATACAAATATAAACCACACACAAAATCACAATGAATATAAAAATAGCAAAAATAAGAATATGAATATGCCAAAATAATCCGTGTTCTTATCGGGCTCACCAATTAATTTGTAGGGGACTAATATTAGAGTTCACTAACATTCCAAGTATAAAAGTAATAATCCAAGTCAGTGGAGTGTTAAATCACAATATATTACCAAAAATACAGTGACGAGTTATAGCAACAAAAAGGATTACTTGTATATAAAGTCTAAGTCCTCGGCTACAAATTAATTATATAATCCACGGGCACGTTAATTGTTTGGACTGCGTGTGGTGTAGCTGCTGTGTTCCGGTTGTAGAAATGTCTTCGGTTGAGAGTAGTAGGCTCCTACAATAAATCCGAAGTATACAACACGGTGTGAGTGGAGCAAGTAAGCAGAAGTGACCAGGGAGAAGACGAAGTCTCCAACAGCAGAGTGTATTTTTCAATTGTACACGGAAGTTATGTATATTTCAACAAGAAGCGTTTTAAACAAAAATTATGTACAATATCTCGAATTTATACAAGTAACCAAAAAGTGTACAATCACATTGTTACGTACTCAACACACTAAAACAACTTAACATGACCTTATCTAGTTTTCGCATCCACGATCAAATTTCTTTCCTGTTATAAAACTACGATAAAACTGCTGAAAAAATGGAATCGATATATCATTTATCTCAACATAATGCATCAATAAACTTTAAGCCAAGGGTGCTGTTCACAACAAAGTTATATAGAAGAATTGACTTCAAGCTATTTTGCCAGATATCTGTATTACATTCATGTGATGTCTGGATTTTTTGTTAATACGAAGACAATATTTCTGTATCTTTTTATGTGCTACACAAACAGACTTTATAGCAGACTGTTCCGACTGACTTTAATGTCAGAAAGAACAACCAAACTGTAAATTCATCATGCATCAAATTATGTGTAGTTTATATGATAACTTATCCATGTCTGTACAATTGATATGTTTCTGCATAAACAGGAAAAAATATATATTATTATATTATATATATCAACGTTCACTTATAGTCCTATTTAAAGTGAAAACTGTCAACAATATGATAAACCTTTCTATATGTCAGTAACCTTGTGGCATTGATAAAATCGTAAACAGAAATATGAGCTCTCAAATTATCTTTTAATTCCTGATGTCGTGTGAGTTTGCATTGTACTCATTAATAGACAGCATTTCCTGAAACTTCATGCATTAATTCCCCTTGATAAATTTGAATAAAGCAAGAACAACAGTGGTTTGTGCAGAATAATATAGTACCATCACTTATTTCGTTGGCTTCTCATCAGCTGCTTACAGCCTAAATAATTTGTGAGATTAAGGTACATAAACGTTTTAACATATTTGCAAATTTTACATATCGTCAGTTGACAGAAAGTTCCACAATTAGTAAACAGTGCTTAGAAAATTGCGCTTATATAGTTTTACAGAGGCAGTTCAAGTGTCCTGAGTTTCAGGTATTTGCCTTCCTGCAGCGGCGAACGTTTCCGACTCCATAACGTAACAGCTACTCAGATTGGCCTATTGAAAGTCTCTCATAAGCTCATCTGTAAATTACATGATGCTTCATCCCAGCAACGTTTAAAAATGTAAGTAGTTTAAGTTCTTCTATCTACAGATATGGTAGGCTAATGGGATTTGTTGGCCTTTCTCTTTGTTTCATTGATGTGCATCGATATTGTTTCTTTGGATAAAAGTTGTTTGTGATATTCTCTTTTTCGTTTATGTCTTGGAGACTCATGTTTGGTGACGATAGACTGAATGATTAAATAAGTCAGGTTAATTTTTTGAGGTATTATTCAGACACCTCTGGGAGGCTCTTTCGTAGGGTATACAAGAAGTTCGTCAAATCAGTTGAACACCAGCAATCAATTTGTGTATCTGTGCGGACTGAACACAGGGTTGACAATTGAATACTCAAGGGACAGTAGCTTAATGGCGTCGTTGTGTGGTTGCATATCTTCATACTCTCTCACATCGCCGTCAATAAACACTTCTTTGTGCAGCCACATAGGTTATGTTTCTCCCCTATGCACTAGCTTGGCAGGTGTTAAGAACAGCCTGGCCACCAGATTAAGTGGGCTAGGCTAAACAGTCAACAGGTACAGTGGCCAAAGCCCAGGTCTAGAAGGACAGACAGCCACATAGCCATCAAGAGTGTCATTTCCATTTGAAGCCGACTGAAAGTGAACTCAAATCTGTTCAAGCGGCCCAACTCACCGGTTTCTTAGGCTCTATCGTTTGTCACCATTTGCTTTAAAACATCTACACTGTTAGAGACTCATTCGGTTGAATGAAAACAGGCTTTTTCCAAAGCTTCGTTAGCAGCTCACGTGACTTCGAACACGTGCAGTCAAGATGGTTTCGTGCCTTTATCGGATATATGGAAAACTACAACAAACAGCAAGCCGAAGAGGGAGGAAATATAAAAAGCGAATTATAAAACCATGTGAAAAGATTGATATAATTATGAGCAATAGACCGTCGCAAAAATGTCATCCAGTTATTGGTTTTCCCCAATGTATGTTATATGGAATAAACTTATATAATATTGGACTTCATGAAAAGTCATCTGCTGAGTCGTGTTCACCAAAATACGCTACACGGTTATACAACCAGAAACAACGATCGACTGCATCTTGGAGATTGTGGAAAACAAAAGTAGAAAAATTGGCCGCTCCTGGAACAAAACAGCTACAAAAAGAAAAGGTTTTAAAATTTTGGCCTGTTTATATACAACGGGCAGTAAAATTCAAAATATATTCCCTCGATATGTTGTCCATCACGTCTCATAAAAAAGCTAATGCCCAGCTCATGCTACACTGGGCCTCACGCTGTCCCTCGAAGCCTTTCAGAAACGCCCAGTACTAACGGACGCAAAAACCAGAACACAGATTGGCGACTCGAGAATTCTTTATTCTAACACCAACATATAACCAGCATAATAGACTAAGGTCTAAGAACAAATATTACAACAATAAATCACGATATTACTTCTGACAGTTTTTTCTAGCTTCTTTCTCAACAGCGACCGATGAGACGATGACTGGCAGATTGATCACGCACGAAAATTATGGGGAAGTTGGGTTTGAGCAAACAACCAGGAATTGATCGTTCAACCTTCAACTACATTGACACTCCCCGGCAAAAAGAGTTCCATCCCTTTTTTCCATCACGACCAATACACGTTGACTTGGATGCCAGTGCGAGAGCCTGGGTCACACGGACAAAGCTGAAATGGAAAACAAACAGAAAAGCCAACACACCACAAGCATACTCACAGCACAATCTCACATATCAATGACGACCTGCGCCTTCCAGTTAAAGGCATCCTCTTGCAACACAATCGCCACTTGCTAGAATGATTCTTGTAGAACGCAACGTGACTACAGCAGCACCTCATGATATTCTTCGTACATCCTCTTATCTACTCACTGCCAATTACCACTGCAATCGCTTGTCACTCATTCTGACTCAGTTCCAGTAACGGTGACGTATGCAAGCCTCAGTCGTCTACACTCTCGCTCCCCGGCGTGTGGGACCACAGCTAATCATTATCTCAGTGTTCATGTCATTCTCAGCACTAGCCTCCCCGGCGTATACGACCCATCTGCTGTCTTTAACATCAATCAATTCATTCACGGATGTAGAAGACTCGAAACAACTTCAGAAGCAAGCACGACGAAAAATTTAACAAAGTTATGCAATAACAACAAGATACGAAAACAACAAGTAAACACAATGAATCCAAAAACACCAATTGCTATGACACACCACACATATATACAAACAGTGCAAATAACCTCGCCGATCATGTCTCGATGTAATTCCTTTGAAGAATTGCAGGACTTACATAAGTACGCCTGCAACCCTTCTCAGGTTGACGATTGTAAGTTGTAGAATGTCCGGACACAAACAAGATTAACCAACAATTACAATAATTGGAACTCACACAATTATTTAACACCAACATATGTACAATCAATACATCAAATGTTGTGGATTCTGCCATGACGAACTACCCTTGAAGAACTGTAGGACTTACGGTAGTACGCCTACATTCCTTTTCAGGTTGATGATACAAGTGGAAGATGTCCAGACACAAACAAAATTACCAACAGACAGATGAAAGATGATACCAATTCAGTATATACAACATGAACATATGCACAAAATCACACACTAAGCACGTTGGACTGCTCATTGATGCTCTACCCTTTGAAGAATTGTAGGACTTACAGCAGTTCGCCTACAACCCTTCTCAGGTTGACGCTTCTGGTTGGGAAATCGTCGCAGAGTTCATTTGCTGACTTCCTTCTATTATCTATATCCTCAAATCTGAACGGTAACACGCCCATGTCATTGTATCGTAGAATATAAATGACTAACAAACACACGACGTATCTGATCAACCAAGCGTAGGCACAGAGTAATTTACACCAAAGATAATAGCATTCAAATGGTAACTTGGAACTTGAAAAACCTTTATTCACGCAAGTCAGTTTAACAATTACCCTCTCGTACACACTTGGCTTATCCTCACTAAACTGAGCAATATCTTTCGTCCTTTCAAATACACCAATACTGTCAAAGCCATTGCACAAGATACTTGAGTTGATGGGCGTCTTTTTCATTGTGGATGACAACACCAACGACGATTGATTGAAACCAGTTGATGAACTTAGCGGTGGATCAGAAGCTGTTGCGGTTCGGCTTTTAGAAGGTTGTCTAACTGCAAGACTACCACCACTGCTGTCTTTTACTATTAGCTCCGGTTTAGCACCAGCATTTGATGATAGGTGGGCTACACGCTGATCAATTACACTGACGGTCTCACAAGTATCCATACCTTCTGCAACTGCATCTGCATTTGATTCTACTTCACCTTCAAGTTGTGCAAACCCTTTGTTCAACCTAGCAGTAGTAGGCATTCCCCTTATCTCATCATGATCAACCAAAGACAAATGTGCACTATCATGATCATTGTCACGAATATTCACCTTACCATCAATTTCATCATTTTCAAACTCTTTAATAACAGAAGTAGACAATTTTGGTTCCTCCTCGCAAATCCTAAAAGGTTTTATACCTTCACTCTGACTAGTAATACCTTGTAAACTTGCGGAGTCAGAACTGGAATCTGAGACTATGACTCTCTTCTGTGACAATCTATTCAACAATGGCTTACCAGTTGCAACTACAGACTTCTTGACCGCACCGTTATCGTCACACAATTCAGAGTCAGACCTTGCATTCCTTTTTCTAACACCATCATATAACAGGCATTATTGGTATTATGGATTAATGTCCAAGAACAAATATTGCAACAATAAATCACGATATTACTTCTGACAGTTTTTTCTAGCTTCTTTCTCAACAGCGACCGATGAGACGATGACTGGCAGATTGATCACGCACGAAAATTATGGGGAAGTTGGGTCTGAGCAAACAACCAGGAATTGATCGTCCTATCTTCAAGTACATTTACAGTCTGGAAGGAAGGAAATGTCCGTACTGAATGGAGGAATCTTTACCTCATGAAACTACTAAAGAGGTGCGACTTACGCCTCACTCTGCAAGAACTGGCCAGGAATCATGCTCCTATCGACGCCACGTTAAATCTTGAATCGCATCCTCCTGGAGAGATTTAAGGACGCACTGGGGACAGAACTCCGTCCAGGTCAAGCTTGATTCAGGAAAGGCTAATCATGTACTGACCAAATTGCAACTCTACGCATCATCATCACAGAACAAAGCATGGAATGGCAATCAAACCTCTACCTCAACTTTATAGACTTTGAGAAGGCCTTCGATAGCGCTGACCACAAAGTAATTTGGAAACTATTCGAGGACTACGGCGTACAGTGTCCCAAATATTCATCAACCTTATTCAACAGCTGTACGACACAAGGCACATGTCAAGTCATCCACAACGGAAAGCTCAGCGAGGCGTTTGAAGTAAACACAGGAGTCAGACAAGTGTGGTGGCTTATTATCACCAATGATGAAAATAGTGTCAGGCAAGAATTAACTAACCTTCTTTCATCTAGTAAATAAACAATTTCCTCCATCCATCCTTACATACCTTCAAGTTTTACTTTTATTACTTCTATTATATTTATGGTCCTGTTAATTCTCTGTTTTACTCTCATAATTGCAAACACCAACTTATCTCCATGACGGCTGTAATCTTTGTTTTTCCCCTCACCATCATCATCATGTAAAGAGAACATTATATTCAATATTTTTAAACATGTTAGGATTTCCATATCACATTGACAATACTGTGTGGCACAAGCCAACGGCAATTTTCACTTGTATTCTTATTATTATTACCCTAGCTGTTATCATTATTATTGCTATTTCCATTTTATATGCTGCATGTTTTTGACACTACCTCTATTGTAAATGTGAAAAATTTTCTGTGATTAATTTTATTTATAATTTGAGGAAATTAGATGCAATATTGTGATTAATGCTGAAAATTCCATTCTGTATCACAAGTACTGTTTTTGGAATAAAGTAAATCATTATTATTGTTATTATTATTATTATGATATTCCTAATTGTGGTGGACTGACTGGATTGTGCATCAGACAGTGGGAAACGAGAAGACAGGAATATCCTGAACCGACGTGAAGAACCTAGAAGACCTGGATTTCGTGCGCGGATAATTTATGTTTGATGTCACTGTCAAAAATCGAAGACTTACAAGCGAATACCGACAAACTGGTCGTAGAAGCAGCAAAGACAGGACTCCAGGTGAACATAGACAAGACGGAGGTTATGAAAATAACCAGCCAACCAACAACAACAACAGCAGCAACATATAGCACCAATCACCATCAACAGGAGGGATTTGAAAGAGGTCACTTAATTCACTCATCCAGGGGGCATTGTCTCAACTACAGAGAGTCAGAACGGACGAGGATGTCAAATCGAGAATCGGGAAGGCGAGTGAGAAACACATTCATCAACCTGAAACCAATCTGGAAATCTTCATCACTCAGCATCACCAACAAAATTCGGATTTTCAATACAAACGTCAAGTCAGTCAGTTCTTCTATACGGATTAGAAACTTGCTGGGCGGGTCACAAAGAATATTTCCAATAGCCTGTCGCAGACCTTTATCAACCAGCAACTGTCTTCGCTGGATCTATACTGAAGATCAGATGGCCGGGTCGGAAAGAATCACCAACAAGAAACTGTGGCTGGGAACAAACAAAACAAGAAAAAACCAATCGCCAACCAACAAATATGCAGGAGAAATTGGGGATGGATTGGACACTCGCTGAGGAGACCGCTGGGTGACATCGCGTGCGTGTCAGACCATTTATCGAGTGGAGCCAGGCCGAAAGGGAAGCGGCGGCGAGTGGGACGTCAGTGCGAGGGTGACATGGAGGAGATCGTGTGAAGAGGAGTTGGAAGAGTATGGACCAACATGGATGGAGGTGAAGAGTACAGCAGAAGACAGAAGCAAGTGGAGACGTGCAGTTGAAGTTCCACTCGGAACCCAAGGGAGCGATAATAATAATATAATTACAGATCAACGTCATTTGGAAAATATCTGAGAACCAGAGAGCGTTGGATAGTCTTTTCGTCAAGGTTTGGAGACGTTCGTCCGCCCAAAATCACGAGTGGACCAAAGAAGGTGCCAAGGGTGCATCCCCATCGAGCTCAGCTCATTGATCAGTCGGCCACTCGGACTGGAACTCAGTTATAGAAAAGGTTCATATTGACAGTTTCTTCATTAATGAATCCTGTTCAGGATTCAAATAAATAGGTTCTGAGAATAGCCAATGATTGTATCTTCCATAGCTCCGTCACCATACGTGCACTGAGGTTAATATCAGAGCTGCTCCTACATCATCAGTTACACTCATGGCGATATTATGCAGGAAAATTGCCCAAAGTTAAAATATATGAAATTAACAGCTAAAATCTCTTCCTGATCAGTAATGTCCAAATTTTGTCCGTATTTTTCCAAGAAACTGAAAAATAACACTACTTTTTTCCTCTCTGCAAAAGAATTTTGATATGAAGAATATGGTGTCCACCAAACTTGTGATTATAAGTCATTTTTCAAAACTTTCTGACACATGAATGAACGCTTAATAGCTTTTTTAAAGCACTGCATATACAATAAGAGGAAATGAAGTGTGGTCTCATACATTTGTTTTATAGTAACGAATTACTCTCAACCTTGACGCAGATGCTGTAAAGCGCTGAGTTCATGTGCACATGGTAAGTTCGAAGATAAAGCAAGTAAATCCTAAGGACGCATGGTATTAATAATTTTCTGATGAGGATTTCAGCTCTTTTTATGCCTCACATTTTTAAATGATCATGGGCAGTATTCGTTACTTGAGAAGTGATTTGTAAATAAATAAAATGTTATAATAACGCCTGCTATCTCGAATAAAATTGTTGCATTCTCATAGTGGGTGTAGGGTATTAAGTGTGTTCAAATTAATGTGGTGAAGTTATGCATTGGCTTCTGATATCAATGTTATCTATTTGAAAAAACCACCAGCAAGAAAGATAAGAAAGTGTTTTGCAAAAACCTTGGTTTATATGAAATCTAGAACTTTTTATTCGTCCATTTTTCGGCAAGACTAAGTCTTTGTGATTCAGATGAATAATTTCCGAAATGACCTAATCTTGTATCCCAACACTTTGGGTGACAGATAATAATGGATGACCCGTTATCTAAATTATCGGGTTATTCAGAGTAGGTACATCCTAAGTAGTTCGCAGTATGCTGCTAACTGGTAAATCGATAAAGTTAAACTATAATTCAAACTTTTATGTAAAGCAAACTCCTGACTAAAGTTTCTCGCGACGCCAACAAAAGAAAGTTGATGCCATGCTATAAGACGGTTGAATTTATGGATAATTTTAGTTAACGGTGTCATCTAGAGTTCGAATGCCCAGAAAATGTTCGGACTTCGGCACTACATGCTACTAAAGCGTACCACACGATTAGAAATACGTAGTTGGGTACAAAATGTCACAGTAATAAATGTTAGTTCACTGCTTGACATATTTCTAATTTGGTTAACCTTTTTTCGTAGTTCGTTATCAGTATATCCAATATCCAATATCCAATATCGTTTTTACGAGCTAGTATAAACCAATTTGATTTCTTTGTGCTCGCTTCTTGATTGTGAGGTATAGGTTCTTGATCTTCGGTAAACTTCTGCGTAGCTTGTCCCGCCACTCGACTGTCGTAGCTTTGGTTGACTCCAAAGGGAGTAGTGCTGGGATTAATTATATGTGGTTTGTAGTATGAGGTATGTTAAGACTGTTACTACTGTGATTGGAGTTGATCCTTTCGCCAGTTAGTCCTTCGGTATTGTCGACAAGAGAAAAGAGATAGTAATAATAATAATAATTAATAATAATAGTAATAATAATAATAATAGATATAATTAGTGAAGCTATTCAGACTAAGAGACAGAAACGAAAATAGGAAACGTAACAACAGTCAGCTCATGAAGTTTGAAGAATAATATATATATCGTAATTTTTTTTTTAGTAATAGTAATTATAATATTAATAAGTTGTCAGGAGAGTAAGACGGGAGAGAATGTAAAGAAGTAAAATGACGAGTTTAATTATCTACCCTGATTGGTAAATGCGATTTTAAGGAGATAGGCCATTTGGATGCAGTCCTTGTATCGCTGCATGGTTGTCCAGCCTTCGCTTAAAGGCGTCCAAAGACGGTGCCATAGCTACATCTGCCGGTAAGGAATTCCAGGGACGACAAACCCGCAGTGAAAAGAAGTGGGAGCGCACCCGGGTCCTTGCCCTCTGGTGAGCTATCCTTCTGGGATTTCCACGTGGAAGCCTATACCTACTCAATGGCAGAACACCTTTGTTTGGGTGATTCTGGTCATTTGTTATTTTGTAGGCAGTAATCAAATCCCCCCTAAGCCGACGGTAACTAAGTGTGAACAGGCCTAATTTCTTCAGCCTTTCATCATATGGTTTGTTTCGGAGACCAACCACTCCTTTTGTTGCCCGTCGTTGGACTCTTTCCAAGAGGTTGGCATCTCTTCTCAGCATTGGGGGTGCAATAATATTATGCACCTCAAGGTGTGGCCTGACGTATGTTTTGTACAACATTAGAAAGAGCTCAGGAGTGAGTGCACCTAACTGTCTATGCGTAAAGTGTATGACCGCATATGCCCTCGCTACATCCCCTGTGTAATTTACGCTTGTGTCCATTTTTTCCGTTAGAACTAGACCTAAGTCGCGTTCCGACGTTGTGCAGGACAAGCTTTCATTGCACAGGGTGTAACTTGCATTCTGCAGTCTACAGGTGCGCAACTTCACTACTTTGCACTTTTTCAAGTTGAAAGTCATGCCACTGGCCACCGCCCAGTCTTCCAGAAGGTTTAGGTCTTCCTGTAGCCTATCTGAGTCCTCCGGACACTTTATCGCCCTCCATATTTTTACGTCGTCAGCGTACAGGAGAGTCGGGCAGCTCAGACGGCGTGGTAGATCATTGATGAAAATCAAAAACATCAGTGGTCCTAGGATAGAACCCTGCGACACTCCTGATGACGATCTGTGCCAAGATGATCGGACTCGGTTAACCTTAGTGCAAAATTGCCTGTCGGCTAGGTAGTCCTTCAACCATGACAGAAGTGGCTCACCTATGCCTGCCTGTCTTATTTTATGTAGGAGAAGGTCATGGTGAACAGTGTCAAATGCCTTCTCAAAGTCTAGGAAGACCACATGGACTGGTACGTTCAAGTCCCAGCATGATGTCCAGTCGTCCCAAGCTGACAGTAGGTTAGTGACGCAGGATCTGCCTTTTCTGAAACCATGTTGGGCTTCATGCAGTATATTAGTCCTATCGAAATATTCCCTGATGTGGTCGTCAATAATACTTTCCAGTACTTTTGATACCACTGGGAGTAGAGCTACTGGTCTATAGCTAGCAGCGTTTTGCCTGTCCCCACCCTTGAAGATTGGAGAAAGGATGGCTCTTTTCCACTCCCTTGGCAGGGTCCCCGAATCCATTGAGTGTTGGAACAAGTCGCACAGGGGTCTACAGAGAGCCTCGGCGCACTGTTTCAGAACAGATGGCCTGATGTCATCACAACCTGGGGACTTCCCAGGTATGAGTCGCTGTAGCTTCCTTAGTACTATTGCGGGGTTTATTTGGGGAGTAGTCGCTAGGTCTTCCTCCTCTGAAATAGTGGTGCCACCATTTTGGTCCGTAACTGTAATATCCACATTGCTGTTTAGCTGTTTAGCGAAGGCTGAACTGAATGTTTCAGCCATCTCCAGACTAGTGAGATATTGACCGTTTGGGCCTACTAAGGCGCATGCCCCTTGGTTTGTCGGTTTTCTTTCCGACATGAATCGGTACAAGTTTTTAGGGTTTGATAGGAGTTTTTTAGCAAGGTTAGCCTGGAATGACCTTCTGTCCCTCCTAACTCTTGCATTACACCGGTTCCTGAGTTCGAGGTATGCATCATGGTCGGTCTGACTCTTAGATACACGCCACGTAAACCAAGCCCTCCGCTTTGCTTGCAGAATACGTTGCGTGCCTCTCTTCAACCATGACGTCTTTCTCTTAGGCTGTGTTGTGACTAAAGGGACGGTATCCGAGATTGCTGCATGGATAATCTTTTTTACCACTTCCCAGTGTTCATCCACAGATAGGTCGTCCCATGCTAAGGGCCAGTCTGCGTCGGACAAGAGCCTCCGCATTTCAGCATAGTCAGCCTTGCTGTAGCACAGACATGGTCGCGTAACATCCCATTGCAAACGCTCACGGAGGACAAGATCGAAACCTATGACTGCATGGTCACTGCTTCCCAGAGGAGTCATGATCTGGACCTTTTCGACGAGTAGCTGGTCACTAGTTAGAATATAATCTAGTTTTGATGACTTTCCACTAGGGCCCCACCTAGTGTCGTCTCCAACATTCTCAGTCAGTCCCGTGTTTCGAATAGTTTGCAGTAGGTTTCGGCCAAATTTTCCCTTAGCACACCCGGAGCCAAGGTTCAGTGATGGAGCATTGAAATCTCCAGCTATGGTGATTTGGTCGTAACCCAAATCTCGTATTCCTGTGATAGTGCTGAGCAGTAGCTGATTGTGCTCTGCCCCACAGGTGGGAGATCGGTAGATGCCACCCAGTAAGTGCTTGGTGTGGCCTACGGTGAAATGACACCATATGGAGTCTGGGAGTTCGATAAGTGGTGGGTCCGTTGCGCGCACACATTTAAGTTGCCTATCAAAGTATATAGCAACTCCCCCTCCTTCCTTATTATCCCTGTCTCTCCTGACCAGTACCATATCACCTATACTGATTTCATTGTCGGCGATAGTGGGGTTTAGCCACGTTTCAGTAAGAATGATTATTTTCAGTTGAAGGTGTGCTTGGAGATTTCGGAGTTCACCTACTTTCCCTCTCAGCCCCCTCACATTGCTATATAGGCAACTGACAGTGAGTCTAACAACCTCAGAGTGTTGTGGGGTAGTTGACGTGAAACCGTCTGCTGGTGGGGGACTTGATGTTGGAACTAGTTGGCCGATTCCGATAGAACCGGCCCGTTGTAGTTTTTTTCAATGGATTTAGGCAGGACACTTGGGAGACACAGACTATTATTCTCAGAGCTGCATCGCTCTAGTGTCACCGAAGCTTGGGGTCGTATTAAAGCCTCAGTTTGCTGCCTCCTTATATTTCTGGGTCTGCTTTCACAGCATCGGATGTGTCCTCCAATTTTTCCCTTGGTCTCATACCACCGTTGAAGTGATATGGACAACTGCTCCGGGGAGTTGAATGTGACACACAGCAGCTTTGGAGAGTTAATCAATGTTAGATGAGCGGGACGAGGTAGTCGGAAAATGGAGATGGCTCCAGAAGCGCCAGGGGCCATCTGAGATGACAGCCATCTCCATTGTTGTACGTCGTGCATGTGTTTTTCACAAGCAGTGCCGGTTTCCAGCTCCGGAACACCGTGTACCACCATAGAGGTGGAAGGCATCAGTTCCGGTGACTCCCTCGCCATATTTCTGACGGCCCATGGTCTATCTTGCCGCGCTCTTATGTTAGAACTTCTGTCCAGGGCTAGTACCTGAGCCATTAACAGTACTTTTTCGGCCTCTTCGGCAGAGTCCAGTGTAACCCGTAATGGGGGTGGCTTACCCTGAGGCGTGTGGACACCCCTGTACAGTCTGCACAGTTTTGCTGAACTAATGTTCAGACCTAGTTTGCCGCACAGGTTGGACCACTGTTCCTGATCAAACAGGGCCCGTTGTTCGAGCAAGCTATCCGTGCTCACAGGTACGTTAAAGAGGATGAGAGAGTTAGACCGACTACCCTCAGACTTAGGTTTTGCCTTCGGCTTCTTGCAGTCCTTTGCATCATTAGCAACATTAGGCTTCGTCGGTACCTGGACAGCCTTTTTTGTGTTGCCAGGCTTGCTAGTGGATGCAAGTGGTGCCTTTGTAATTTTGCCCTCCCTTGATGTGGATGGAACCTTGCTAATCTTCACCTTGTGAGAATTGGCATTTCCAGTCAGTAGGGCTGGTGTGTCCTTCTTTAAGTCTTTGACCAGTTTCGGCAGTGCGAGTTTAGCAGGGGGGAGCTGCATGATACTGTGTTGGGGCACAAGAGCATGTTATTTCTGCTATCCGCAGACACGCTTTGTGGGACTATGCCAGGGCGACAAAGTGGACACACGTACCAAAACCATGGGCATGGGTTATTTCTCATAAACTCATAGTATGCTTTCGGTACTTCTTTGTCACAACGGCAGTGCACCCATCGTTTGCAAAAATTACATTCAAACGCTGAATCAGTTTTAGAAACTGTGATGCTGCACGCCTGGCATTCATCCCCTTTCCTTGATGACGCCTTCGAGGTCTTATGACGTCTTGAACGTTTCCTTTTAGGCTTGATGTGTTTCACACACTGGCCTACAGTTGATGCAGGTGTAGAATTCTGTCCTTGTGGTATTGCCTGTGCCGTTTCAGTACTAGACTGTGGCAATGCAGGCGTTGTATCAGGGCAGACTAAAGCTACACGAGTCTTTAGGATCGGTATGCGGGAAGGGGTTGAAATCCCTGGATTTTTTCCTTCCCTGGCTGAAGCCCTTGTGACTACAGAGTACGGTATTCTAGTGGCTTTTTTAAGGCTGCTTTCAACAACCATATTAACAATCACTATAAATTATGCTATGTACGTCTAAGAGAGCAACAGTTTCTAACCAAAAGAGCAAGAATAAGACTGAAAAAGTGTAAGGCAAGGAAAAGAAAAGGTTTTCGACTTTACCTAGTACTTTCTGAATGATCGGCTTCACGGCAATCACGTGGTAGACCAACAAGTCTTGTTTCTCTGAACGAGTGAGGAAGATGCTGCTACAAAAGTAGCACCTGAAGCTTTGGCAGTAGTTCGAGACAGCTGGACTTACCACACAGAGATTTACTATGTAAGTAATGGTTGAATTAAATTCACCGGCTAGGAAGATCAGGTTTCCCAAACGGATAATTCACAGAATTGGTATTTTCCGGTTGGAGAGGAAAAAGCACGTCGTATTCAAGGAGCGCGCGTGTTATATTATTGTATCACATCTGGCACTGTAGCTCATTAGGCTAGGCATTTGTCTTTCAACAATTCGGCCATAGGCTTTAACATCACGCCTGTCTAGTTCGGGAATGGCATATTGTTATCCCTTCTGTAATTGATGTGACTCATTGCCATATGCCACATTACATGGACAGCAGTAGATAAGCAGTTGTTAATACGGACCCATTTGGGTAATTTATCTCCTGTCTTAACACCCAGTTTGAAAGATACGAGCCTGATGGAACCCCGACACTGTTGTGTCTATAAACCCAGATAAAATATACCATTTTAGCTGAAAGTTGCAGAAGTTATTCAAAGTGCTTCACTGAAATTTTTTCTACGAGGATTTTGCACTCAGCATATATTGCTGGCAAAGTTTTCCATGGTTTTGTTCGAACCCTACCTGACGTCTTATTTGCTTGAATATGAAAATGTTGAGGGTGGGTAATTCGATCATTGCATTTAAAGTCAGAATAAACATTTCAGGTATCGCACCGGATACCACCTTTCTGAAATCAGCTAGCTAAAGGCTTGGAACGGTGCGGGTTGACAGATTTCAGAGAGTGATGAATAGCTTACGAAAAAGATATCGACAATTGTAATGACACAATACAACGAAACAGTTCATATTCAGGGAGAAATAACAGTATGATAGCAATGAATTATGTGACTGAATATACGACTGATGAATTTCCAGTTGCGATAAACTGTAAGAAATGAGTTTAAATCTCCACTAAATATTCGTTTCATATTTTATGAGGGCTTAGATATTGCCTTGACACCCAGGTCGAAGCATATCGTTGTCTTAAGGTACTACTCCGGGCGTTTGATTTAATCTGATCCATAAGCCAGAAGACTAAAGTCAAAGGTTGCGTTCTTTTCGGATTCTGGAGTCCATGTGCGCCACAGGTTGGCAGTCGTCGACTTCTCATGTGTTCTTTCAACAACACTGATGAATCAAACGTCTGGAAGACGTCATGAATGAATGACCACATAAGTGTGAATCGATGAAAAAACCAAAGTTGACTCATTTTTGGGTCTTTCAAGGAGATTTATTGAAGGGCTTCATTTATGTCTTAATCATTTTTGAACACGAATTTTCGTAAAGATGAGTAATCGTCATAAATACAAAACCCATCGACAAGCCTCACAGTGATAATGAGCATATTGCATACACAAAATCTGCCTCATGTTTCCAGTTTCTTCTTAGCAGCCCAGCTCTATGCCAAGGGCTGATTTATTAGGGTGTATAAGTAGTTGCTCAAGTCCAGAACTGTTTAAGGTTGGTCGAACAATCTCAGTGTACACTAAGTTGAAGATGTACATCAATCACATTTAGTCACAGTTCCCCTGAAAATGATTACAATCAGCGGCAACAAGCACGTAACTGGTAGGTTCTGTTGTATGTTTGCGCGAAATGCTACAGTTTCTCAATAAATGATTTTATCTTACAACGCCGTCTGCAGTTGTTGCTTGTGTTCTTTAAGCGCCATCTCAGCACTTTCATCTCGTTGATTGTTTTCCAGTTTTGAGACCTGATGAAATAAGCGGATAGGTAATTAGCTTGTAACGTGAATAGGTAGAATGGCAGTTCCTGTGAGTTAGCATTATGATATTTGTAGAGTCAGGTTTGGTTCAGGATTCCGGGCTAGTTCAGATAATGTTGCAGTTCTTGTTTCTTCGGTTATCAAAAGTAATACAGAAGGATGAACGTCTTCTTGACTGCAGCATATAGGACTTATTCATAGTGATATTTCTTAACTGCCTTCTTCTCCCATTATTGGTGTTGTATTTTTTTTATGTAGCTCGTTTCTTAATGCCTTCGTTTGCATTTAATAAGCAATAGGGCCGTATCTACTTACCGACTTACCCCTAAATTTCAAACTTTTACAGAAAAGACCTGTTGCATCTACTTATGACCTTTGACATTTTTTAGAGATTGAGGTGTCATTTTACGTGTGGTATTACATTTATTAATAATTACTGTGCGTCGGCGGCACAGTGGTTAGGACTCTCGCCGACCATGCACATGGTCCGGGGTTCGAGCCCACGCCGGCGCACACCTGATATCTATGGTCGGCCTGCAAAATTTGGGCTACCGATATCCATGCTGAAAATTCCATACTTGTACCAAAAATACAGTGTGGAATCAAGCTGTAAATCAAAAAAAAAAACTATCATCTAAGAGTTAGATATATAAAAACCAGTGATCTTCAACATAAGGGCATGTGCATATGCTAGTTGTCGTAGTTGTTGCCAGAAGTCACTTGGACATGTTTTATGTTTTAAATCACGAAGCTGCTTTCATTTTCCATAGAAGATGCTTTTAATTTAGAATCAGACTGTTTAAATAGGAAAAAGCTAATTATAATCCACAAAACAGATTGAAAATAATCTCAATAGCCAGTGTACAACTTTCATCACCAACCTATTTGCGGGAATTTCCTTATATGTAACTGAATTAATAATCATATTAGAGGGCATAGGAAGCCACCAAAAGGTCGATTAAATACTGACAAAGCAGACCATTAAAATGTATAATATGAGAATGTATATTGGGGAATTACTGAGACATTAGATTGAATAGTCTCATAGATAAGTTTCAAAATCTAACTAAATGTATTTAAGTTAACGATAACCATCTTCTACTCGTGAGTTTTGTGTAATAGCTGAAGTAATAGGTAATTCTTTATCCGACTGCATCTTGACAACACTTCAACAACAACGTTATGGTCAGGGTTACGATAAAAGTACTGGAAATCTTTGCGTTCGCTTTTACGGTACATGTAAATGGCAGTCTTTAATTAATCTGAGACCTGTTTATTCATGTTTAAAAAAAGTAAATTCATATTATTTGAAGTGCCAAGGGTAACGTTATCTGTAATCTTTGCTTTACTAGCACAGTAGAGCTAATCGATGTAAATTTTGTAGAAGCATAGTTGATTTTTAAACCATGCTCCACATACTGATGTAGTGTCTACCGAATAGCTTTTTTAAATAGAATATATTACTTGCAATCACACTAATTAATCCTGTCAATCTGATATGTTTATAAACAGTTAATTATACTTAAAATGTCATCTTGTAAATAATGCCTTATCTTAGTACACTGTAGCAAAAATAAATAAGCTAAGGCGAAATCATTCGATTATTTTACCTAAATGATAACTTCCTGTGTGGGAGTATGATTTAATGGATCTAGCTTGGATCTATCACCTACTTCACTCTGAGCGATTGGGTAATAACACCCATCCCTACACTGTATATATGTCTCAGCTTAGTACATGAAAAGTAAAAAAAAAGCTTTGAATAGCAACACGCCTCTGTGTGCATCATATCTTCGAAATAGCCATATGACAGATACCAATTTCAGGATTTCATCATGAACTGACATCAGTTAGAGGACCATTCGAAAACAGCAGAGAGTACTGGACAGCTGTTTCGTCCGTCTAGTTTGGGACTCTTCAGCGATACACACCCAATGACAGGGTTCGAACCCAGGACCTTCTAGTTACAAGGCTAGCGAGCTCGTAGACCATTAAGCCACTAGGACCCGATCCAATGGCCAGCCCATGAATTCCAACTTCTGCCAGTTCACGATATGGTCCGATCACTTGAACATCAATCTGATGCTCATTAATGACGCCCTATTCAGTTAAGTAATTACCTGAGTGAGAAGTCGTGTCCACTGGGGTACAGCAGGTTAGGTGTGAGGACAAATACTCGCGCTAACCTTCGCTTTAGTGGTCGCGACATATCATGGATTGGCAAAAGTTGGTGTTCATGGGCTGGCCATTCGATCGGGTCCCAGTGGTTTAGTGATCTCCGAGCTCGCCTTGTAACCTCGAGAAGGTCCCAGGTTCAAACCTCAATGGGTGTGTAATGCTGAAGAGTCCCAAACTAGGCTGATGAAACAGCTGTCCAGTACTCCCTGATGGTTTTCCATTGGTCCTTTAACCGATGTCAGTTCATGATGAAATCCTGAAATTAATCAATTCCATCCAAATCAACATTTAAATACCAATTTCCTCAAAATATTGAAGCATATATTCTGCTCTATACTTCTTATGTGTTTTTGTTAACGAGTGTTTCTGAGTGTGTTGCATCTGTAGGTCCACTTCGTCATACTGTTCATTTTATTTTCAAATATTATCAGAATAAGTTAATTTTGTTAAGTTGATGCTTATTTTTTTTTTTTTGTTTTGAAATGTCATGGACATCGAGAAATACATTACATAAAGTAGTATTACAAAAAATAAAACAGAAGCAAAGTCAGTAGTAAGGAAAAACTTACTGTCGGTATTTAAATCATTTCTTAACAAATAACTGAAAATTCAAAGGAAATATCGGACCCCATGCTTGGTGAAAGCTTATGAGCAAATACGAAGCTAGCTGTGAAGGTCTGATGAGAACAGGGTGAATTAGAGATATACTGCTAAAACAAGCACCAATCATCACTATTAAGGGAAAAAATTTAAGAGAGGTCATTTCCTTCACTTGTCTAGACAACGTCCTTTCAACTACAGGCGATAGGTCTGTCTGTCTGTTTTCGACATAGAACTTTGCACAAATGTGCGCCAGTTCAAGTCGCCACACTCCGTGTAGCACGCGAAGCAAGAGAAGAAAGTACAAGAAAAGCATAATAAAAACAGTGAGCAGAGGTATGAGACAAAGGAGTAATAAAGAAAAACAAAACAGTTTCATTGGTGGAGATCATATGTCACAAGGAGTGGATGCATCTGCGCCACTGAGAACGATTTTGAGCCATGTCACCAATTGTTTCCAACCATAGATTTTTACCGTCCCGAGGACCCCAGCCTGGAAGTCTACACCTTCCTACGTGGCTTAGATCGACTGTTGTGGATTTCATTGACTGGTGAGGCCAAGTTTTTGTTTGACCACCGCTAGCTTTTTTCCAGCCTGACCCTATATCCGCTAACATTGCTCGTCGAGGGAGGCGATGGCTTGGCTTACGTAACACATGTCCTAACCATCTCAGTCTTTGTAACTTCACGACTTCGTCGATTGATTTCCCCTGTTTACCTAAAACTCTACGCCTAACCTCAATGTTGCTCACCTTATTATGCCACTTTACACGGGAGATAGAACGCAGGCACCTATGATCAAAGACAGCTAGTCTTTTCATGTCTTCCACTCTCAGTGGCCAGGTCTCACAGCCAGCCATAAAGGAGGACGGAGCGGACTGATGAGCAGTACAGGCGATAGGTACGGATGAAGATGTCAAACCCGGAGTCGGAAAGGCAAAGCATACCCTTATCACTCTCTTGTACTCAGCATAAACAACAAGATTGGGATTTATCGAAACAAATGTGAAATCAGTCAGTCGGTTCTTCTATGTGTGTCTGAAACTTGGCGATTGTGTCATGAAAAGCATTCCCAACAGGCTTCGGAAAACTTTTATGAGCAGCTACCCTCTTTACTGGCGGCTTCATAGCGAAGATCAGATGACTGGCCAAAAAGAATTAGCTGCAGGGAACTCCAGAAATGATGAACCAATCAACAACTTATTGCTCGACAAATGTGCCTTAGAAAATGGAGGTGGATAGAACACGCGCTGAAGAGGACTGTTGGGTGACATTGTGCGCAATACAGGTCATCACTTGAGTGGAAGCCGAATGACAAACAACGAGTTGGGCGTGAGTCTGACAGTGACATGGAGGAGACTGTGTCAGGAAGAGATGAAAACTTCATGAGAAGTGTTAAGGTCAGCTGAAGGGAAATGCAGAGAACCGGATAGTATGGGAATGTGCTGTTAACGTCCTATGTTCCAATCGGAACCCAAGGGAATATTAATAATATTAATGATAACAGTACTATAGATTCCAGTTCTTCGCCATCCGAGGTTTGTCTGTAATCATGTTACAAGTCGAAACAATTTCTGTCAATTCTCCAGTTAGTGTTAACTTTTACTGGGATCTATCAGCTGAACTTTATTATAATTAAAAAAGGAATTTTTTGAATAAGCGTGCATCATTAGTTCAGTAATCGATATCATCCCAGCAATTATATGTACTATAGATTCACTTATGTGGCTCACTTATTTAAGCTGTATTATTAACGATAGAATATGCTCATCTCACTGCTGAACCCCTAAAGTCAATATATGAAACGTTTACTGGTTTTGTGCATTCTGTCTAATTTAAATATCTAACTTTTGATGTTTTAGGCTGTACAATTAAAGTCACATACTGAGAGCCTTCGATCAGTTTTTAACAAGGTTAGATAGAAATTGATTTTTTTTGCTGTTTTTGTTTCGATATTACTGATTTATTTTGATTATTGTTATAATGGAGTGATGTACACACTGGGCTGTGGATTTGTTTAACTTGACTAGAATATGCCTCTAATATCCTCCGATACTACATTTAACTGATCAGTTGATGAAAATATCTCCCACACTGAGATGACTGATACAAATCCCTCAGAAAATTAAGCCATAAGTAAAAAGAATAAAAACTGTTCAATAAGATTATCACGTCAGTACATGCATAAATCACGACTTCGCAGGTAACAAAGGAGCTTGTCCGTTCTGTGGTATGATGTTTAGAAATGAATTTGTCTTTTCGTACATGTTAAATGGGTGTGTCACTGAAGACAGAATATTTCAAGTATTGGTTTTTTGTAGGGATTTTGTTTGATTGGTTGAAGGATTTCATCATTAACTGACATCAGTTAGAGAACCATTGGAAAACCTGTAAGGAGCACTGGAACAGCTGTTTCGTCAGCTTAGTTTGGGACTCTTCACCAGTACGCACCCATAGCCGGGGTTCGAACCCACTACCTTGTGGTTACAAGGCTAGCGAGCTCGTAGACCATTCAGCCACTCACTGGGACCCTATCCAATGATCCATGAATTCTACCTTCTACCAATTCATGACATAGCTCAACCAATTTGCAATATCTTCTTCGATGAGTAACTGCCTCACCTTCAACCTGCTGTACCCTACTGCTCGTGACTGAATAGGACCAGTCGTTAGTGAACATAAGATCGATTTTCAAGCCTTGTTTCTTTTTGTAGGGATTCTGTTTGGTTGATTGGTTGGAGGATTTCATCATGAGTTGAAATATTTCATCGTCAAATCTTATCATTGTTCTAGAAAAAAACGATACAATATCTTTATCGGTATCGTATTAGTTTTATGGTAGAAAGTCTTTCAAGATGCGGTCACTCGCTTAACTGGTACCAAAAATAGTAGTAGGTCGGTCATTAAAGGTATGCCTAAAACATTATCCGCTTAGAAATGAAGCTGGTTGATGACTGTTCAAAGGTTAGCTTCATCGTGGGTGGGTATTCGCCAAGAGATCTGTTGAAAACCGAAAAGCATAATTTTGTCCCTGTACAGGCCTCTTCAGTAGTCCTTACGCACGAGCACGTGGGGGTCAAGACAAGAACTGTTAAATCCTGAAGTAAGCCAATGTATTGGATTGCTGACAATATTTATTGATATGAGATGCCAGTATATAGTTATTTCAAGAGAATTTTTAGCTTTAATACTTCAATCTGAAAAGTATATCTTATTAACAACCGACTGTTCCTGAGCTACGTAGGAAAAAACACAGTGGAAAAATAAGGTAGAATGTTTTTACCAATGAACTGCACCTATTTTTTTGAAACTGATCTTGCAACGACAGAAGACAACGGCCAGGCAACAGATCGTTTATTGAGGAAATCAACAGATATTTATGGATTTTCATGTAAATTATTATTCATTATTATTAACGGAGGAACAGCGTCTTCTGATTGGTCGTTTTCTCACTGGAAGTTATTCTGTCATCTCTTTGTGGGCGTTTGTTTTTGAAGGTCAGACCACGTATCTGTGGATCGTATCCGCCCACGCAAAGCCTTTGTTCTTGTTTTTCTCATGACCAAGATTTGGGAAGTGTAAACATTGACGTAAATTGCTGTCCAGCAATTTTGGCTAGCAGACAGCTCTCACCACAATCTTTCTATCTGTCCGGTCATCAACTGTTAGCACTTCCATACCATTGGTAATGAACACCTATTCATAGTGGAGGCTAATGATACTATCAAGCTACCCGCACACTTGAATTGGTGGGAGTGCGTTTCAAACTGGCGAAATAAACTGTTGGAAGTTGAACGCACAGACACACCTAATCCAATTGTACCACTCAAATCTTATTAGATGGAATGAAATTTTCTAGTATATGGATGAGCAATGGTCAGATCATTTTATCTTGTAATTTTGAAAACTTATCATTTCGTCAGCTGTAACATTTTATCATTATTATTATTATTCCTTTTCCATTTATCTCCTTTAGTATGCGAGTGTTAACACTAATGGACAATTGTATATGACACCGAAAGACTTTGTTGTCAGATATTTACATTTATTCGATGAAGAGAATTATAATGATTCATCGGTGGCTTGTATTGCCAGTGCTGCAGATACTGCGAAAGATGGGTAACTAAGGTTATTATAATCTAATTTCTTTGTTTGTTTGTTTTCATTTGGTTCTCTACGTTTAATATATTGCTGTTAACTAACTGCTTTGATTATAGGTTACAGGGAAATAACACAAACTTCTGTCCATTCATCTATATGATAAAAAAGGTAGATCAAGGCACTCTACTCGAACTCATGCAGTCAGCCATGTGAGAGCTTTTGGCGAGTTGTCATCTGAAGTGGCGGTGACAACTAGTAGTGTCCGATAGAGATGCCCATTATCCCCATGTCTATTCAATTTCATCATAGATTTACTGATGGAATTAACCCTGACTGACTTCAGAGACTCAGGGATTGATTTGTTACCATCAGGGAATAATCTCGTTGACTTAGAATATGCAGATAATATAGTTCTGCCTCCTAGGTGAAGACGCTAACAAAATGCAAAGTCTTGTGAACACATTGAGTTGCAATCGGCTAATGTTTGACATGCGATTCGCTCCCGCCAAATGCAAGGTGATGTGGCTATAGGACTAGAATACACTGACACCTAGCTTAGAAATAGGGAGTGAAGTAGTGGTTGGCGGAGCGTGTTGACCGCTTCACTTATTTGGGAAGTTGCATCAGCCAAAGCCAACGGGTTGATCTCTGACGAAATCTCTGCACGGATACAGAGGGCTAGTTTCGCATATGCCAGTTTACGCCGTCTCTGGCGTAGACGTAATATCCGACTATCGATCAAAGGGCGGGTGTACTGCTCATCAATCCGCTCCGTCCTCCTTTATGGCTGTGAGACCTGGCCATTGAAAGTGGAAGACATGAGAAGCCTGGCTAGCTCTCTTTGATCATAGGTGCCAGCGTTCTATCTTCCGTGTTAAGTGGTATAATAGGGTGAGTAACATTGAAGTTAGGCATCGAACGAGTGCTAGGTAAAGAGGGGAAATCAGTCGATGAGGTTGCGAAGTTACATCGAATAATAGGGTTAAGACATGTGTTACCCATGTCTGCCTACCCATCACTTTCCTCGACGGGCAATGTTAGCTGACATAGGGTCAGCAGTCCACTTGTTATATGCATGTGAATTATTTATCCAAAGTGATTAATTTAAAAGACGGTTGCAGCGAAGGGAATTCTTTTTTCGGCGAAGTCAGCGTCGACTAGGCTGTACATTCGTGTACGTGGGTGAGAAAGTCCTAGAACTTTTTCCAGTCAAAGGTCAAATTAACAAAATTACAAAATGTAATAAACAGGAAAATCGGATAAAACACAGTCCAGTAGTAGAGATAGGAATTATTAAAAAGAATGTAAAAATAATTGAAATTAACAGGAAGTTTGGATAATAAAGGTAATGGGATAATCGTTATTGAAAGGACTGGCTTTTTATGATGGTCATGTTTGGGATAACAGTCGAACGTATCTCTTTTAAATGCATTTATTATTATTGCTCCCTTGGGTTCCTAGTGGAACATAGGGCTTCAACTGCACGTCTCCGCTTGCTTCTGTCTTCTGCTGTACTTTTCACCTGCATCCATTCATGTTAGTCCTTACTTTTTCAACTCCTCTTCACACGATATCCTCCATGTCACCCTTGCACCGACGTCCCACTCGCCTCTTCCCTTTCGGATTCCACTCGGGGGCCTGACGCGCGATGTCAGTAACCGGCCTCCTCAGCGAGTGTTAGATCCATCTCCACTTTCTCCCACATATTTGTTGGTTGGCGATTGGTTCTTGTTTTGTTCGTTCCCATAGTTTCTTGCTGGTGATTCTTTCCGGCCCGGCCATCTGATCTTCAGTATATATCCAGCGAAGACAGTTATTGATAAAGGTTTGCATAGCATGGGCTATTACCTTTCTTATCCAACCTTCCTGTTTATTTCTGTTATTTCCACGTTTTTAATCTCCAATCGCACAAAAAGTCTAGTTTTGCAGCAATTATGTGATCCTATTGTCTTTTTCATCTGATCTTCCTGTCTATTACACTTTACCGCGTTTTATTAATTTGACCCTTGACCGGAAATAGTTCCGGGACTTTCTCACCCATATACCACATATACACACATCAATGTAACAGCCTAGTTGACGCTGACTTTGTCGAAAAGAAAATTTTCTTCTCGGCTGCAACCGTCTTTGTTAATAATTCCTATGATGTAATGTGATTAATCCAAAGGGCTTCCATCACTTTGAATTAAAGTTATGTGGAATAACGAAGAAATAGTCACTAATATTGATTTTGTGACCAGAAATCTGTGGATGCTTTGCAATGGATGATGGTGCTGGATTTCTTACGTCACTGAATAGTAACTTAGGATGCTGTGTCACCGCGATTGCTGAGGAACTTGTAGGTACACAGTGTGAAGTAAAGTCCATAGAATTTCATCGTTGACTTTTAGACACAGTGCAGTTGAAAATGTTCAAAATGTAAGAAAAAAGAAATGCGAAGTAGAATGCGAACTTGGTAGACAAACCAAAGCCTTTGACTTGTGAATTGCATGATTTGATCACCCTTGAATAATAATAAAGACAGTTTTCTTTGATGCGGAGGCTGTCTTTTCATGGGACAGTCTCTCCTTACTGTGTCATATATAATGAAGTTTTCAGGATATCCACTAGCCAACAAAACCGAATGTGAATATGCAGTGTGTAGCCTAGCTCATCCATTAATGTACCATGTTTACAAATTTTATGGTCCTTTGAAAATAAGTTTTTCCCTAGGAACATTCATACTGGATAGATACAAGACTGCTGAAATGACCGACAGATAGCTGGTACCTTGATGTGGTGGTCACTAGGCTTGCATATCGCAATGACCCAACAGGCTACACTGGCTGGAACTAATGTTCCTCTAGGTCCTACCATGCCAGGAAGACTGTCAGGATAGCGATTAGACTAAACGCAGTTAGCAGCATAGTTTAGGAATTTCTTTTACACTATGCTGGGGCGTCTGTGGGCAAAATCGTACTGCTGAGGAATAAGGATGTAACAGCAGTGAGGTGTTTTCCCTCAGATGACCAGCATGCTATCTCCACTCTGGAGAGTGGGGTTTAGAAAAGATCAACCTGAAAAATCATAGATTCCAACTTACCCTACGGTGGTCTGTAGCCGACGGTAAGTTACTAATACGGAACCAAACCAAAAAGCCATTTCAAGAAAGCCGTGTGTGACCGACCGGCCTCAAGCACTTATCTCCTGAGCTCTACGGTCACACAACACTAATTCTCTTCCTGTTTTAGTTACTGTAAGAAAAAATCAACTTCCAAGGACAGGGCAGCCGGGAAGTAACAACCACCCGCACACACTTCCAAAACCACACAAAGTCCTTCTGATCATCGTTCTCCTTTATTCCTGTCACCCTCATCATTGTGCTTTCCTACTACTGTTAGTACTATTCTTCAGTCAGCTGAAATGAAGATATTGTCTACTGCACATATGTGCTTGCAAAATGTGCGTCTCTTAGATTGTTCCGTTCCTAAACTACTAACTATCAGAGACTACACTAATAATAGTGATAATACTAATCAAAATATTGAAATTGAAAAAACAGCCATCATTTTTATCCTGACTTTTTCGCTTAAATTCTTTTGTCATTAAGTTAAGTATATTCACTTAATTCATGAGACAATTCACGCAATTACTTCAATATGCCCTGATTTTAAAAGTCCACTTGGCCATTAAAAAAAACAACAACATTGCTTTATGTTTACAAGGTACATACGTCTACAAAATAAGCTGAAAGACAAGACAAAGACATAGAAAGACTTTTGACCTTTTTGGTCAATGTTATATTATACGTGTATTATTGAAAATGATAGTTGTGACGACTATAATCTCTCACATACATGTATTTATTGACTATTTTTGATTGATTTATTGATTGATTGTTTAGTTAATTGGTCACTCTGTCTGGTTTTTTGTAATTATATTGTCTAAGTTCTATTGATAAAATCTATAATATAAAATAGTGACTTTTCTGTCCTACTGTGAATGATTACTAGTCATTCACAAAAAGCTAAAATGTACTCATTTTCTCAGCTGTGTGTGTTTCCCTTTGGTGTAGAAGGAATTGTTTTTCGAAAAGCACGATTGAACATGCATTTACTAATATGCCTTTGCTCAAAACAGTTGACATTTTGTGTGATTATATTTCCACAAACAATTTTTTCATCCCGTTCCCTATATCTTATTTGAGGGATTTATTACTTCTATGTACTAGCAATGTTAGGTTTACATTTGAAGGCGATTATTTCCGCCAGGTTGATGCTGTTGCTATGGGAAGTCCGTTAGGGCCCCTTTTGACAGATATCTATGTGTCGTACACTGAGAGTTTATCGGAAGATTTAATCGAAAATGTTCCACTTCATAGAAGATATGTTGGTGACATTGTAATCATAAGTGATAAGCCTTGTTCTGCCACTTCAATTTTAAATCGAATGAATGAAGTTCAGAATGGCATATCACTTATATCTGTAGAAGAGGAAGGTAATTGTTTATCTTTCCTAGACATATTGCTTAGTCGATGACTTGATGGGTCAATAAAAAGATCTATTTATAGAAAACCTACCTGGATAGAACAGTATCTTAATTATCACAGTTTCTGCCCTGTTCGGTACAAAAGAGCCTTAGTAAGGTGCCTCTTCATTAGAATCCAACGAATATGCACCGAAGGCACCCTTCATGAGGAAGAAAGATAATAATTATCCAGACAAGTTCGTCAGGAGATACAAAGTATTCAGAACTCCAAGACCCACTCTACAACTCTCCCCTAAGAAAGGTATGTACATCAAGCTACCCTATATGGGGCATTATAGCAGCTTGATAACTAGACAAAGACTGAACGCTGCTGTTAAAAAGACTTTTTATGCAGTTGATATCATAATATTAGAGAATATAAAGCCAATATATCTATCTAAGCCCTTCAAACATGCGAAAAATGATGTCACATCTCACTGTATTTGTCAGTTTGAATGTACGCGTGGACATGCATACATACATAGGGAGGATTCATCGATCTCTGCAAGTAAGGGCTTCAGAGTATATTCCTAAATGGCTCCAGAAACAAATGGAATCTTCAGAACCCATTAATGGTGAGAACAGGAGACCTAGCTCTTCTGTTGCGAAACATATTATAGAGACAGGACATAAAATTGACGTTAACAGATCTTTTATAGCTATCTATAAAACGTGTTTGGGGCGTATCCTAAAGTTTGTGGAAGCCCTAGCAATTAGAAAGTTTAAGCCACCTTTATGCGTTCAGAAACAATTCGTCATCACATTAAACCTTCCTTGTTCAATTTTGTTTTGATACCATAGCAGATGTACTATTACCTCTGCTATTTGGTTTAGTGGTCTTCATTGTTATTTTGACCTTCAATGTGTGATTTCAACTTTACCTAAGTCTATTTTCTCACCTCTTAACTCTTTATTAATTTCATATATATATATATATATATATTCCTATGACAAGTCTGTGGAGTGTGATCAGATTGTTCGAAATATGTTTCGCGCGCAAATACATTACACGATTCATACAAATTACGCCTTCTTATTGCTTTGTCTAATTGAAAACAGTTACCTTGAAAAGTTCATCAACAAACACACGACAAAGAAAGTAGAAAAGTAATTCTTCTGTATCTGTTGTTAACAAGAAGCCTCTGTATGTGTATATGACTACAGTTCAAAGGGGGATATACTAAGTGAAATAAATAGTCAGCAAGTTGAGCGGATCGATTCTGAGGAACTTTAATGCCAGTAAGCTGCAACTCACGTTGTCCAACCGATTGGTTATGATTCTCAAACCGAAAGACCGAGTATTCAAGACTAGCCACTTCCCTTACTGTATTTATCAATTCAATTGCTCCTACGGAGCTAGTTATATTAGTCGTTGCTCTAACATTTTCGTGCTCAGAAACACCATACTCACCAATGTGTATCTGAATAAAGGTGTTGTTAAAACCATCAACAGTTCTGTGTCAGATTACCTCGTCCAAACAAGACAGAAAGCTAACTGGCCACATTTAAGAGTTCTTCTCTATCGCTTATTGCGTATTGAACAAATTACGAAAGGCTTCTAGATACCGAGTATTTCAAATAGCAGAGGCCATTTCAATTCGTCTAAATCAACTGAAGCTCTGTATGCAAAAGAAATGGGTCCAGTCACTATTGTTACCCTGACCTTCTGTTGAACTTATAAATTCTGTAGTACTGTAACAACAGAAGGCAAGGGCCAGGCAACAGATCGTTTATTTACGAAATCAACAGATATTTATATATTTTCATGTACATTATTATAGATTATTGTGAGCAAACAAAAACACAGTCTTCTGATTGATTGTCTCTCATTGAAAGTTAATCTTTTATCTCTTTGTGGCTGTTTCTTGAATGTCAGATCATTTATATGCTAACTGTATCCGCCTACGCAAAGTCTGCTGTGGTTGATTGGTTGTTGAATCAGTCTTTGTTCATATTTTCTCACGACCAATATTGGGGACATAAACATTGACGTAAATAATTGTCTACCAATTTGACTAGCAGCTTGCTCTCACCACAGTACTACTTCACTTAACTTATGTGATATTCAATTCGGTGTTATATTAATGCGTATTGTCTCTTTCTTACTGGTACTTTTGAAATGTTATCTATCGATAGTACTGATGTAATGTAATTTAAGGTAACATGAATGTTGTTAATAAGAGTATTTCTTCAATTATTACTGTCATGCCAATGTAGAATCTAATGAAGAAGAAATCGGAAAGAATATTCTTTGTTCATTCATCAGTCTTTCAAATTTCTAACTGGTATCTTCAGTGAGTGGTAAATATATGCTCTCCTATATTCGCTTGTGAAAAAAAAATAACAAGCTAACTGAAGGATAACAAATGAAATCATTAACCCGTGGTTATCTAAGCTACTTCTTTAATTAATGAGACAACTTTAATGTTGAGAATTCAGTTCATCAATCAATTGACAACTTGTACGTTTATACACCTGATCAGTGACTATCTAACAAAAAAAAACTAATCTTTCAGGCCACGGATTGATATCAGTTAGCGAACCAGCATTGGATTACTGGACAGCTGTTTCGTCCACCTAGTTTGTGGGACTCTTTGGCGATTCGCACCCATCTCCAGGATTCGACACCAAGACCTTCCAGGTTACAAGGCGAGCACGTATACCATTCAGCCACTGAGACTCGATTCGATGGCCCTGGATGCTCGCTAGTGACTGGTTACAGAACGAAGTGAGTTGCCTGGAGTTGAAGTGAGAAGTCGCGACCACTGAGGTCCATCCAGTCGAGAGTGAGGATGAAGTTCCCACCGTTGACTTTGGTTGGTGCCAGTTGCGCTAAAATCACAAATTGGTAGAAATTAGAATTCATGATTTGGCCACTGAATCACGTCCCAGTGGCTGATTGTTATACGACCTTGCCTTGTATAAGAATAAAACTTGTGCACTGTGGTAGAGTGTAATTCCATTATGGGTAAATTTTGTTTTGATATGTTTTGATAAATTCTCACAGTGTTATACAGTAATGTTTACTGATGACGTTTCGAGCACAATTTATTGCTCATAATCATATCAAGGTAATCACACGACTTCCTAAATTCATTTATATAGTTCCATTGTTTTTCTCTTGATTTTCACTTGATTTGATTGGTAATAGTATTTTCCATATTTCAGGTATGAGTGACGAGTCATTCCTATTGCATGTGTTGGGTGTAGACTCGATGAACAAGGATTCAGTAATCAACCTCTCTCTCCACCTACCTAGATTACTTTTTAGAATTTTAACCCTCTCCCACCCTATTGTGTGGTTGTGTGTTAGCACATGCATTGCAATTGCTGAGCTTTTTTCTAAATTACTTCTTACCTTAGTTAAATTCTTATGTCCTGACAATCTGATTACCCGCAATCTACTGGTTTGACCTATGTAGTTCAGCTAACTCACAGTGATTGCAGGGTATTTTGTAAATGATATTATTTTATCTAATTGGGTCAACTGGGTCCTTTAACCTACAGAGCTTGTCCCTGAGTGAGTCTGTAGGTTTAAGTGCCACCCTAATTCCTATTTTATTCAGAATCCTACGTAGTGTCTCGGATGTCCCCTCTTTATATGGTATAATTGTGGATGACTTATATTCTCTCTTATTTATGTTATTATTACTAGTTTCACAATTATTTTTATTTTGTTTTTGGCCTTTAATGAACTTTTTTAATGAATTTTATAGGATAGTTATTCAACACCAACGCTTCTTCTATCTGTTTTAATTCATCATTTAGATCTTTTTTTGTGCTACTTAGTGCCACTGCTCGGTTTGTTAAACATTTAACTAAGCCTGCCTTAACAGTTAAAGGATGAGACGAATTAAAGTCTAAATATCTATTAGAATGCGTCGGTTTTCTATAAACACTAGTGTGTAGTTTGCCTTCTTCTATTCTTTTTATCTTACAATCTAACATAGCTAATTCTTTTTGCCTTGTAACCGGCAGGTCGTGAGTTCGAAAGGTAGCGGTGGGTGCATGCTACCGACAAATCTCAAACTAGAATGAAACAGCCGTCCAGGATTGAAGTGCTGGTTTTCACTGCTTCTCTCACTGATATCAATCCATGGTCTAATATGAAACAAATAGAATCCCTACAAACTAATTCTTGATATCCAATCTTTATCACGAAAAGTTGTGAATAATCATCAAAACTATTTGCAAGAGTTAATTTTATAAGAATATGATTCGTTTCAAGCTAGCTCTTGAAAATTAATCTGATGCTGATAAAATGAAGTTACGTGATATTCTAGTGTGAAGTCGTCGCCAGTGGTTGGTCTTCCTAGTTGGTTGCGGAAATAAATACTTTCCGATGATATTTACTGTTTAGTTGTGCTATATATATATCGTGAAATGGACAGAAGTTAAAAATTATTTAACGGGTATCAAATTCTGTCCCACTGGCTGAAATGGTCAATGGCTTTCACCTCTTAACCTGAAGGCCCTGGGTTCGAACACCAGTACCTGAGAAGTCCTGAATTTGGACGAAATATCTACCTGTCCAGTACTCCCAACTGGTTTTCAATGGTTCTCTAGCTGATATCAATCGGTGATCAAACTTGAATAAAGACTATATGGACACGCTTTATATGTATGATAAAAGATAAGATAAGATGGGGCATTTCGAATGGTGTATGCAATAATTGTAATATTTCTTTACTAGTAGATAACTAACATCGTAAGTTGGTTTGTTCATTGTTGTGTATCTGAACTTGTCTCCTAATCTTCTACATGTTATGAATCGCGCCTTCACTAAGGCGGTGTCAGTAAATGAGAAGTGTATAAATTCTTCGCCTTCTTCTGTTTTTGATTTTTGGTAAATATAATTGACTGTATATTTATTACGTAATGGCATTTTGTTTTTCTTTCTCCCCACCCTCTTTTATTAGACTGATTTCATTTGAAGAATTTCTTGCCTTTGAAGCACTTCTTTGTACTTGTGATTCTTTGTATACATGGGCTTTTGAATTATTCAATCGAGATGGTCACGGAAGTATATCATTCGGTAAGTAGGATGAAGAATGGCCAAGAATGACGCCTTTTTTGGTTTTATAGAATCCATTCTTGTATACTTCTTATTGATTGGTACAGATAGAGTATGAGAGTCTTAGATTGGTGGTTATACTCTGGAGAATGGACTTTGTACTTGTCATGAAGGCGTATCTGCTTATTTCCTCACTTAGTTTTGAACTGACATCATTCAAGGACTACAATCAGAGATGTAACTATTGAAAAATACTCAGGCTCCTGATTGAGCTTCGATAGGACTGTAAATGGTTACATTGATGTACTGACTGAATTCTTTCCATTATTCAGTTGAAGAATCTATTCAAAATGGACACGGTAAAGTTGAGTCATGCAAGTTCGTGACTGGCCATATTAGAAACCTGACTGGTAGAATTCAATTTGAACAAGGCATTAAGAAGACAAATTTCGCGAGATGATATCGTCATTTCGTAGTTTCTTTACAACCGCTTTACAACTAACACGGTTAACAATGATAAAATAAAGTTCATGAAAATTACTCAGTTAAATAAAAACAAAAGTACATACTAATGACCAATCATATTTAGATAGGTCATGTTGTCCATGGTAGGCGAAGATTGAAGTCTATTAATTTTTGTACACATAGTTTAGGCTGTATGTGATTAATCCAAAGTGCTTCCATCACCTTCAATAACCTTGAATTAGGGTTATGTGAAATAATTGTGAAGTAGTCATTAATATTTATTTTGTGACCAGACATTAATAAGTGTTTTGCAATGGATGATGCTGGATTTCTACTAAGATTAATCGCGTTAGGATTTTCGATATGATTCACTAGCCATTTTGGAATATGTTCTTTTCGACGACATTGGAACATTCTGTTAGTTCTACCTATATAGGTGTCATCGCAGCTGCAGGTGAACTTGTAGATACAGTTTGAAGTCGAGTCCACAGAATTTCGTCCTTTAATCGTAGGAACAGGGATCGAAAATGTTCGGCAACACTTATTAATGTCTGGTCACAAAATAAATATTAATGACTACTTCACAATTATTTCACATAACCCTAATTCAAGGTTATTGAAGGTGATGGAAGCACTTTGGATTAATCACATACAGCCTAAACTATGTGTACAAAAATTAATAGACTTCAATCTTCGCCTACCATGGACAACATGACCTATCTAAATATGATTGGTCATTAGTATGTACTTTTGTTTTTATTTAACTGAGTAATTTTCATGAACTTTATTTTATCATTGTTAACCGTGTTAGTTGTAAAGCGGTTGTAAAGAAACTACGAAATGACGATATCATCTCGCGAAATTTGTCTTCTTAATGCCTTGTTCAAATTTATCAAAGGGACTAATTGTTTTAATTGGTAGAATTCAGTCTGCACTACAAAATGAGGAATAGATACATGATATTATTTTTATATTATTTTTGATAACAGCTTGATTCCACACTGTATTTTTTTGGTACAAGTATGGAATTTCAGCATGGATATCGGTAGCCCAAATTTTGCAGGCCGGCCATAGATATCGGGTGTGCGTCGGCGCGGACTCGAACCCCGGACCATGCGCACGGTCGGCGAGAGTCCTAACCACTGTGCCACCGACGCACACTGATTACGCCCTAGTAACCAATCAATATATAGCTTGATGACCTTTTAGACTTTTCAGGATTTCATCATGAATTGATATCGGTTAGCGGACCATTGGACAACCAACTAGGGAGTACTGGACAGCTGTTTCTTCCTTCCTAGTTCCGGACTCTTCATCAGTGCACACGCCTACAAGTCAGCCCACTACGAATCAAACTCAGAATCTCCAGGCTACTAGGTTAAGCTAGTTGACCATCCAGCCACTTGGGATGACATATAGCGCTATACTCAACCATTGCCTTTGATGAACGTCCACTTTACCTTGACATGGTGAACTTTAGTGCCACCACTTCTCAGTACTGCTTCAGGACATCCATCCGGTAGTGGCCAATAATTTGGAGATTGATATTTTCGATGATGGGTTTTTGTGGGGATTTGAATAAATCTCATTGTCGATCTCCTACCTTGAAGATCCCGTATTTTCTCTCTCTCTGTGGTGTGGTCGTGCGTGTGCACGTCCTAGACTAGGACGAAACAGCTGGCCATTATGCTCCCTGGCTAACAAAGATCTCTAGCTTGTTTATGGGTTTATGACTTCATCAACTGATTCACCTGCTTTTTTATATGGAACATTACAATATATTTTCACGTCTTTAAATATGACGTCATTAACAACGAGTGGTAGAAATGTAGTCTACTGATTTAAGCACTCAACTTTGGCTCTGTGGTTTATGGATTCGAATTACGGTCCACCTACCTACCTACCTCAGCAAGTAGAGTTGTGGCTAATTGGTTTAATGTGTTCAGCTTCCAACCAAATGGGTCACTTCACTTACTAAGGTTTGGGCAGCCCCGGATAATATAACTAACCGTCACATGAAAGATTGTGGTTCATTACCAACTGCATGGGATTTTTAGGTGGTTGTTGAGTTAACTAACTATACATCATCAGTATGTGCCCTATAACCCTGTCTCCAGGTAACCAACAACAATGAAACTGATTAGAGAACTATTAGAAAACCACTAGGGAATATTGAACAGCTGTTTCGTCCGCCTAGTTTGAGACTCCACATCAGTACACACCCACCTACAGGGTTCGAGCCCGGCGCCTTCTACTGGTTACACAACGAGCTTGTATGGGACCATTAAGCCACTGGACTCCCTATCCAATTATTCACGAATTCCAACTTCTGCCAATTCACGCTGGTGAGTATTTGCCCTCACACCCCTGACCTGCTGTAACCCACCTGTCATGATTTCTCACTGGAACCTAGGTAACTGCCTACTTGAATAAGGCCAGTCGTCAGTAGTGGGCATCAGATTGGTATTCAGTGGCTTAGTGGTCTACGAGCTAGCTCGCCTTGTTTTTTACCGGAAGGTCCCGGGTTCGAATCATGGTGGGTGCATAACTTCTGAAGAGCGCCAAGCTAGGCCGAAGAAACAACTCTCTAGTATTCCCTAGTAGGTTGGTTGTCCAACGGTCCTCTAACCGATGTCAACTCATAATGAAATCCTGAAACCAATCAAATCAAATCCTTACAATCCAACACTTGAATAACAATGAAGCCGTTTCAACAGTATTTTGACTAGATTATTAGGCAAGTATTAGGCATCATTTATTTAGTGATGTGTTTCGTTTGGAGATAAAATGTTCCAGTTCTAATATTGTTCTATCGCCTTTAATTTTTCTTTTTCTTACTGTAGAAAATTTCAAGAATACACTTAATCTGACAACAGTGAATAAAAATTTCGCCTTCGATTTCAATTGTGATTTTATCAATTTGCATTTTGCTCAAGATAGATCACGTAAAATTAACTACGATGAATTTACACAAATAATTCATGTAAAGTAAAAATTAAAATTTACAAAATGCATTTAAAACCGTTAGGATTTTTATTATTATTTTTTTGTTTGTTTTTATTTGTGTTCAGTTGTTTGTCTTGTTAGGGATAATCATATAACATGTGTACGTCGTCTGTGATTCAGTGATAGAATTTCTGTCATCCACAAAGCACGTGTTCGGGGTTCGATTTTCGACCGACGCACTCCAATGACATCACACATAGGCGGCAGTCAGCCCAACAAAGAAAGAAGATTGAGTGTGTTTGTCAAGTTTCCCTTATTTTTATTATTTATGTGAACGCAGAAAAAACTTGGTACAACATGGCACCAAGAAAGATGTGCCACACAAGTTGTGTGAGGGCTGAGATACTGCCTGGGCGCCCAGACCGAAGCAGGTGGTTTTCTTAAGGGACCACCCCCCGAGCCTTTGGTTTGGAGTCTAATCCCCAAGGCAGTGGAACAGCGTCAGGAGCTGCTGCATTCCCATGGTTTCCGGTGACCCATATGGGTTCATACGCCGTTTGATCCGATTGGATTCTGGAGCCCATGAACCCCATGGTAACCGTTTCTAGTCTAACCGCTATCCAAACAACCTTCCTGACATGGTAGGACCTGCAGGGACATGAGTCTCAGCCAGTTTAGCTTGTTGGGTCACTGCGGTATTCAAGCCCGACCACCACGGCAAGGTAGCAGTTGTCGGCCGGGCCAGTTTCCCCTCCGCCAAACACACACACACACCACAAAATGAAACAACACCACCACCACAGAGACTTCACTTCATATCGTAACCTCGAAGTCCTATATTCTCCACTCTGAAGACAAGGGAATGAATACAATCGTGTATGAAGTGTTTTCACTGCGTATTCAATCATTTGTTTGCATTCATAATTAGATTCAATAATCAATTATGTTGACAGTTTGGGCTGAGTAGTTGTCACCTTCGTTTAATAGTTATACATTCTGTCACTATTAGTCTTTCTTAACATGTGTTCACAATTGGCTCTGAAATACGAAATGTTTTTCTAATCACAATATTGTGTTCTTCAACTGACACGTGAGCTACTATAGATAAGTTTCCATTTATTGATGTATTTATTATGATTATGGTTCCCTTGGGTTCCGAGTGGAACATAAGGCTTCAACACCACGTCTCCACTTTGTCTTATCCTCTGCGGTCCTCTCTCTAGTTGGTCCCAAGATTGCCTATAATCTCTCAACTCCCCATAAGACCTCATCCATGTCAACCCCCAATAATTAGAATTACAAATGAAAGTCTGATGTACGATGTCATTCGACTGTCCCCTCAGCGTGCGCCCAAGCCATCTTTAATTTCCTTGGCGATATTTGTTAAGCAGTAGGTTCTCGGTTGATCCGTTCCCGAATTTTTCTTGTTAGTAATTCTTTTGGACCATTTGATCTTCAACATGGTGCTAAGACAGATGCTGATAATAGTCTGCAGTAGGCCTGTTGGAAATACTTTTCCTAACGCGAAGTGCAAGTTCCTGACCCATACAGAAGAACTGATTTAACATTTGTGTTGGAAGATTTCTATTGATATAAGAATAAAACTTTGACACTGTGGTAGAGTATAGTCGCATCACAGAACAATTTGATTTGATAAATAGCACATAGTGGTATATGGTATAATTTATCGATGACGTTTTAAGCGCACAGTTTATTGCTTTAAATTATATCAAAGTTCTACCAACAAAACTTTTTAACTTAATTTATATACTTATATTACTTCTTATCCTTTGATTTTATCGATAGTAATATGTTCCATCCCATATCTTTGGTATTGGCATCGCATCATTCCTATTGCATGTGTTAGGTGTAGATTCGATAGACACAGATTCAGTGTTCCGATAACCTGACTGACATATGTAGTTGATCTCATAGTGATTGTAGTGTAACAACAAAAGACAAGAGTCAGGCAACCGATCGTTTTATTACGGAAATCAGCACGTATTTATATATATTTCATGTACATTAATGTAGCTTTATTCAAGCAGACAAACACAGTCTTCTGATTGGTTGTTTCTTGCTCAGGGTGACTGGTTTCCTGGAAAGTTAAGCCATATATCTGCGAATCTTATTTGCCCACGTTAAGTCTGCTGTGATTGGTTGTTGAATCAGCCTTGTTCACGGCCAATATTAGTGACCTAGACATTGACGTAAATTGATGTCTACCAATTGGCTAGCAGCCTGCTCTCACCACAGTAGGACATTTTTTGTAGTTTTGCATTGTCTAGTTGTGTCAGTAAGGTCCTTTAGCCTACATAACTTGTCCCTGAGTGAGATTGTAGGTGTAAATACCTTTTAGTAATTCTACGTTAGGTTTGAGATGTTCCATCATTGTGTACAGTGAAACACTGTAGATGCCTTAAATTTCTTATTTATGTTGTGATAAACAGTCTCTCCACTATCCCCCCCCCTCTATTGCAAACTTTTTGTAACCGTGTTATAGTGTATTTTATGGGATAGTTATTTGGCACCATCGCTTTTTACTATCTGTTCCACTTTGTTTCACTTCTCCTGAATTTTTATACTTTCGTGCCTACGTCGTTTAATCTTTAACTGAGCGTTTGTGTTTATCCTATTTATATTTTGAATGATCTTGATGGTTGACCTATATGGGTTAACTTGGAGAGTCAGCACACACGATATTTTGTAAACTATGTTATTGCAATTCAGTGTATTTATTTATTTTTTTGATTGGATCTTTTAACCGATTTATTTTGTTTCAAATTATACTTCTCGACGAAAAAGCAATATTAGGTAATATAGGATTAAGTTGGGAAACAGTTAAGAGTGGTGAGGTCAAATAGAAACTTGGTATCAGTCTGTAAAGTCTTTGACGCTGACGAAATCTCAGCAGGGATATAGGAGGCTTGTTTGGCACGTGCCAAATTACGCTATCTCTGACTTAGTAGACATGATAACCGGCTGGCCGTCTACCAAAGGATATGTGTGCTGCTTATCAGTTCGCTCTGCCCTCCTTTATGGCTGCCTGTGAGTTAGACATGGTCATTGAAAGTGGAAGACATGAAATGCCTCGCTAGCCAGCTGTATTTGGTCATAGATGTCTGCGTTTCACCTCCCGTGTTGAATGGTACAATTAAGTGAGCAATATTTAGGTTAGACACCGGTCGAGTGCTAGGTAAGGAGGAGAAATCAATCGACGAAGTTTTGAAGTCATCAATTGAGATTGTTAGGATATGTGTTACTCATACCTGTCTAGCCATCGCCTTCCTTGACGACAGGCAGTGTTAGCTGACATGGATAGGATCAGGTTGTAAAAGAGTTAGTACTGGTCAAACCAAAATATGACCTCATCAGTTAATCAGATCCACAACAGTTAGTTTAAGCCACACACGTAGGGAGGTGTAGACTTCCTGACTGTTTGGGATCATCGAGATGGTAAAAACCAATGACAGCTGGACACAATTGGTGATGTGGCTCAAAATCCTCGTCGTCAATGACACCACAGATGCATCCAGTCTTTGTGATTCGTCATATCCAATAAATCTCTATTGTTCTTCCACCACATTGCTATTCTTTTTGCTTCACATTTGTGTTTATTATCTCTTTTTGCTCTCTTCTGTTGCTTCTTGTGCTACATGGGGGTGGGGTTGGTGGCCTGTGGCGACTCGAACTGTTGCACATCTGTGCAAAGTTCTATGTTAAGACCAGTCAGACAGTCAGTCAAAGTCCTTTGACTGTTAGTTTGAGCAAGTCACGTAGGTAGGGGGGGAATTACTTGGTTGGGGTCCTTGGGATACTAAAACCCAATAGCTTGAAATTGTTGGTCCAGATATGGCTCAAGAATACATTCACTCTGTGTAATCTTCTTCCAGTTCCAATAAGTCCTCATGTTTTTTTTTAAATTTTCATGTTACTACATTCTTTCTTTCTCCTGTGCATTTCTACTCATCACAGTTCTTTTTAGTATCCTTGTTTTCTCTGCGTTTATGGGCGGCTGTATGAATTGTGGTAACTTGAATTACTGCACTGTTGTACAGTAGTTTTACGCTGAAACTCAATTAGTCAGACTTGTTGGTTGAAATATGACTCTGCTACTCTCTTTCTGAGTTGTTTTGTTTCTTTGCTTGCTTGAGATTTGTACTCTCTTCGAGACACGTTTTTGTTGTCGTTGTTGTTATTGTGTGAAATGTCTGTATTGTGCTTTTCTTGTCTACTGTTTGCATCTTCTAACTCTCTATTTTTCTTTAGTGTTGTTTCTTATGAATTGTTTTGTATTAGTGTTTTTCTTCCACTAGTATTTTGACTATAAAACATTCTCTAGGGCTTGTATTGTTAATCTACGCTCCTATAGAGGTTGATAAGTTGAATGAATAGTGATCATCAAAGCATCTTCTGGATGAAGTTGTTGTTTTCTGTTCTTTTTTTTCCCTCATCATTTTCAAACTACTGTCAACCGATTTGAAGTTAACTGGTGGATTGTGACTAGCAGTGGAATCCACCAGGATGGTCATTTTGTCCTATTTCAGGCTCATCAACTGGATTTACTTACCTGCTTTCCCCAGTGAGTGGTGGTGGTGTTCGCACCGAGGCTCGAACCTAGTGCCGATTTATTTGTATTTTACAGTGTAGTGTAGACAACCTGAAGACACAGATTAACAATGAACCCAGACAATTAAAGAAAAGAGAAAATGAGCATAAACACGCTCAATTAAAGGTCAAGACAAAACGACACACAAAAGTATAAAAAGTTATCAGAAAGTTCATCCATAGTGGCTCATGTGTCAGTTGAAGAACACAATATTGTGACTGGAATAGTATTTTTTATATTTCAGAGCCGATTATGAATACATTAAGAAAGACTAATAATGACACAATGTATGTATATTCATATGAAAAAGAGCAGACGTCTAGCGAAGAGACTTTTCCGCGAATTCATTCACATAGCTGTACAATCGCATTTATATACAATTATTTTTGTGTGTATGTAAATGAGATTTGTCAAGTTTAGATAATTAATTCGGTAATAGAAGAATTCGTCGGTGGCATGGCGGTTAGGACGCTCGCCGACCATGCACATGGTCCGGGGTTCGATCCCGGGCCGACGCACTCCTTTACCTGGCTAAGCCAGAAATAATGCTGGTAAAAGGGAAAGGCATGAGACTAGCAACCCCATCCTGTAAAATAAACACTGCTACAGTAACTCCAATTCACTAGCTTGGAGCTCTATGTTCCACTGGGGAACGTGAAGGAAAGAAAAAAAAAATAGAAGAATGACCTAATATAGAAACAAGGTTAATTAGACAGCAACTAAAGTAAGATTGAGTATGCATATTCAGCAAAGGTGACTGACTACTACTCAGCCCAACTGCCGACATGATTGATTACTGAATATAATTGTGAATACAAACGAATGATTAAGTACTCCGCATAACAAACCATATGCACACACACACAGTCATAGAGACAAATAGGCATATATAACAATTTGACATTAGTCATTACATGTGATGACTGTTTACATTTTTCTGTTGCTAACCTTTCATAGGGACTGATTTCAGTTTATGTCATTTTTGATTATGTATCTTGACTCGTGCGTCGGTGGCACAGCAGTAGAATGTTCGCCAACCACGCCTCATATGGTCCGTGGTTCGATCCCTGGCCGCTAAGCTCGTAATAAGACTGGTAAAGAGGAAAGGTTGTGCATGAAGCTAGCAACACCATCCCGTAAAAAAAAAATAAACACAACTGTTACCGAAACTTCAAGCCTCTAGCTTGAAGCCACCGTATGTTCCACTGGGAACGTAAATGAATAAAATGATAATAATTCTGCTGCTGAAGAAGAAGCTGTGACTTACACAGACAGACGTCTAGGAAAAATCTTGTTTTGATTTTTCTTAAACACGCTGGGATTATTTTAAATAATTTAGAATATCATAGGTACTGTTTTGGAGTAAAGCAAATTGTTATTGTTATTATTATCGCTGCATCGATCAACCCTTGATTATATGTTGTGCTGATTATAAAGTGCTAGTATGCGTATAATGATCACTTCAGCTGTTTCCACTAATAACAATATCCCACAACTGGTTAAGCTTATAATCATCTTCGTCCTCGAGAACATCTCCCTCTATGGCTAAGTAAAGGCGTAGTGAAAATCATTAACAGTTCGATATTGGACCATCTGGTGCAAACCGGCCACAAAGCCAGCCAGCATGGAAGAATCCTTCTCTATAGTATACCGGGTGCCTAATAAATTGCCAAAATCATCGAAACACTGCAGGCTCCAAACAGCAGAGCCTATTGCAATTCGCCTCAAACAACCAGTGCTCTGTGTTCAAAAGAAGCAAGTCCAGCCCCTACTACTG
This sequence comes from Trichobilharzia regenti, assembly GCA_944472135.2. Taxonomy (NCBI): domain Eukaryota; kingdom Metazoa; phylum Platyhelminthes; class Trematoda; order Strigeidida; family Schistosomatidae; genus Trichobilharzia; species Trichobilharzia regenti. The sequence goes on along the minus strand of OX235265.1, from coordinate 79,883,635 downwards.
CCCTGGCTGGCCTTCAGTAGAGACTATAAATTTATGAATTTGTAATAATATTTTTCCTAATTTTTTTTGACATTCAGCTTATTTTATGTTGATGCTATTTAGCTGTAAACTATCAGTATTATTGATTCGATGTTATTTAAACAACATTAATGTTGTTCATAACACTAATTCATTCATTCACTATAATGTATATGTGACTGCAGAGCCTGATGATGAAGGCGTTATCGAAAAGAGTACTCTTTGTTCAGTAATGATTCTTTTGAAGAATTTTAATGGGTATTTTTAATCAGATAATGATTATTATGAGTCACATAAGGTGAAGTATCAACTTCTTAAAGATCGAGTGAAATCTGCACTTGTTTCCAAATAATTGTTATATACATAAAATCTGGTATAACTGAACATTGTTCTCAGCTGCTGCTAGGAGTCTCAGACAATTAGATGAGATGTAGCAAGCGGAGGGGGGTGAAGTGAGATCCACATAGTGTCAATAATGTTGATGTCAGGATTTTACTTGGCGTCGATAGGAGCATGATTCCTCGCCAGCTCTTGCAGAGTGAGGCGTAAGCCACCCTTCTTTGGTAGTTTCACGAGGTGACCTTTCCTCCAGTCAGTAGGCACCTTTCCCTCCTTCCAGATCTTTTGCAATAATGGAGTCAGCATGTCTGCTATCGTCTCTGGGTCTGCTTTCAGTGCTTCAGGGGGTATTCCATCTGCTCCAGCTGCTTTTCCAGCTTTCAGAAGCTTGTTTGCATTCAAGACATCAGCTCTCGTTGGAGGTTTGTTGTGAACTTGCAGTTGTGTGCGCGCTGTTGTTGGTATTTCTGGACGGGTTGCAGGTAATGGTCAGTTCAAGAGTCCTTCGAAATGATCCACAAGTTGTTAATTTGTTTTCCTTCCTTGGTAATTGGGTTCCTTTGGCTGTCTTTTATAGGTTTCGCTTGTGTTGATCTCTTCCCGGATAGAGATTTGGTTATCTGATATAAAGTCCTCAGGTCCGTTTTGCCTGCTGCCTTCTCAGCTTCAGTGGCCAGGTTGTCGTAGAATCGTCTTTTGTCCTTCCTAGCACTCTTCTTCACTTCTTTGTCCAGTGCTTTGTAAGTTAAGCTCAGCGTCTCCTTCTCCTGTCCGTCTTTGCATTGAATCATTTTCTCGTTCACCATGAGGGTTGGGGCGTGGTGCTAGCAACTCCACCCCTGTAAAACAACCAAATCGCTACAGAAACTTCAACGAATAAATATATTAAAAATTCTAAAAACATCAGAAGTAAATATTACTGTATAATGCTGTGAGACTTTATCAAAATAAATTTTACCCACAATAGAATTATACTCTACCACAATGTACAATTTTTATTCTTATATCAACTGTCAGGATGTGTCTTATTTCGTAAAAGTTTGGTTCGAGATTTGTCGTTATATTTAAAAAATACTTTTGTCGCTTTCAGATTTTTTAAATTTCCTGTTAATCTGTCAATTTATCATCAGGAATCAAGCGCACTATCCGAAAAATTGCGTGAGAGAGAGAGATGTACCTATCAATAGATCGCATGCATTTCACCCTGTACACCCCATTGTGTATAAATTTTAGTGTGTTGTCCTTTTTTATATCTCCTTGTTGGTGGTGCCTTTTCTCTTTGTAGTTTTTTAGTCGTGATTATTTCTACTACAGTTATCCCCTTAGATTTTGAGTGTATAACAGTCTGAATTCAGAAATACATCTGTGCATTTCCCTCTGTTCAACACAGACATTTTCAGCTGACTCCTCACGATTACCTATAAGCTTCTATTTCCTCGTCATACAGTCTCCTTCATGTGTGTCATTCTTGGACGTACACCCAACTCATCGTTTCCCAGTTGGCTTCCATTCGACAGCCTGCTTTGCGCATGACATTCATGACTTAACTGCCTACTCAGCCTGTGTCCAGTTCCCCTCCACTCCCTTTTTGTGCATATTTATTGGGCAATACGCTATTGGTTGAATCCCTGCTTATCAGCGTGCCTTCTATCTACTATTTAGTTTTTAGTTGCATTGTGTTAGTGAATTCCCCCGCCCTCTCCCCTTGTATTACCTGTTTTGATTGTTTTGTGAGCATTCGTGAGTGTACAAGTAAGAATTACATGTATTCATATGCCCTACTACTAAGCAAAAAAAACATCATTGTTGGTTACAGACTTTCATCATGCGCGCTGACATCCGTTAGAGAATCATTGGAATATCAGTTGGGAGTACTGGACAGCTGTTTCATCCGTCTAGTTAGAGACTCTTCATCAGCATGCACCTACCGACAGAGTTCGAACCCAGGACATTCTAGTCCAATACTCCCTCCGGGGTTTTCCAATGGTTCTCTAACCGATGTCAGCGCTCACGATGACATCCTGTAACACCAGTCGATCAAATCCCTACAAACCAATACTTGAAGAACATAATTTATTGTTCAGGAATGAAAAACAAGTAATAATAATAATTTCCCCCATTCTTATATTCTTCTTCGTATTTATTCTTTTCATCTTCATTTCATTATATTGTTGTAGGATTTCAATGATGAACATGCTATACAAGCATTTCAACAATTAGATGAAGATAAGACAGGAACAATTACAGTGAATCAATTTGTAGATGTTATCATACAATTAAAAAGTCATTTATTAACTGATTTTATTAAAGAAAATCTACTCACAGTAAGTTGAGTTATATTTGTGTTAAAAAAAACTCTTTTTACTCTTGTTTGAACTTTTTATCCCTCTTCATAGTTAAGTTTTGAGTGGATATTCAAATTTATATCATTAAATATTCATTTATTGACTGACTGACTATTTTTAACGTAGAACTTTGCACAGATGTGTAGCACTTCAAGTTGCCACACTCCCCCACCATGTGTAGCACACAAAACAAGAGAAGACAGTAAACAGAGATAATAAATAGAAGTGCGAGTGAGGTAAAAAGAATAGTAATATGGAAGAAGAATACAGTTTTATTGGATATTACAAGTCGCAAAAAGTGAATACATCTCCTCCAGACATTGAGAACGAGGATTTTGAGCCATATCATCAATTGTCTCCAGCCTTTATTGGTCCTTACCATCCCGAGGACTCCAGCCGAGTCAGTTAGGAAGTTTACACCTTCCTACGTGGCTGGTTCAAACTGTTATAGATTTGATTGACTGATGAGGCCATACTTTCGTTTGACCACCACTAGCTCAATTCCAACCTGACCGACCCTATGTCAGCTAACATTGCCATTTGTTGAGGAAGGCGATGTCTAGGCAGGCATGAGTAACACATGTCCTCACTATCTCAATCGATGTAACTCCACAACCTCGTCATATGTTTTGAAACTCTGCGAAGAAAACCAGGGCTGACAAACCAAATTCTTTCGCGAAAGTCTTACCACAACACCTAATTATTACACATAAAGTGGAGAGATGACCATTTTCGCATTTATTATCCCAAGGCTTCTGTATAACAAGTGTTCCAGCTGGCCGAGCTGGTTACATGACTGCCGAATGCAAGTCAAGCCATCAGTCGAATATGTGAGCGATGTCAATAATCATACTCAGTCTACACGAGAAAATCTCTGGAACTCGGTCAACGTCTAACGTAGAAAGTTTTGTTCATCTTACCGAATGACTCAACCTAAACACACCTCTAATAATGATGAAGTACAAATACACCTGAGTATTGAAACACATCTAGCATATTCAAGTGTTGGTTTACAGACAGTCTATACCTCCCCACGTGTGTGGCTTCAACTAACTGTTGTGCATTTCATTGACTTATGAGGCCATGTTTTCGTCTGACCACCACTAGCCTTCTTCCAACGTGACCTATCCCATGTCAACTAACATTGCCTGTTGTCGAGGAAGGCGATGTCTAGGGATGCATGCGTAACACATGTCCCAACGATCTCAACCGGTGTAACTTCACAACATTGTTGACTGATTCCCTCTCCCACCTTCCTACCACTCGACCAAAGCCTAACCTTAATATTTCTCACCTTATTATACCACCTAACACGGGAGATACAACGCAGACATCTATGATCAAAGGCAGCCGACTAGCTAGGCTTTTCATATCTTCCACTTTCAATGGCGATGCCTAACCCACAGGCAATCACAGAGGAGGAAAAGCGAACTTCTGAGCAGTACACACACATCCTTTGGTCGATAACCAGCCGGATATTACGTCTACCTCAGAGATTGCATAAGTTGGCAGTTATATGTCAAACGAGTCTTCTGTATTCACGCTGAGATTTCGTCAGTAATCAACCCATGAGGGCTGATGTAACTCCCCGATTAAGTGAAATGGTTAACACTGTCTACTTCTTCACTCCTTATCTTTACGCTAGGCAGTCGATATAGTCCACTCCTGTGGCATCATCTTACATTTGACAGGAGCAAATTTCTTGCCAAACATTCGGTGACTGCGACTCAAGGTTGGTTCAGAAGACTGTGTTTTATCATCCTCTTCATCCAGGAGGACTATATCATCCGTATATTCTAAGTCAACAAGACTATTCCCTGGTAACTAGTCAATCCGTCAGTCGCTGAAGTCAGTTAGACTTAAGTTCATTAGTACAAATATGATGAAATTAAACAGAAATGGGGACACCCACTGTCCTCATTTATTTCCTTGTATGTGTCTGGTTAATCTTTTTTATCTGAGCATTTCATCTAATTCTATACTGTTTGAAAAAAATTATTATTCCATCGGCTTCCGGATGGAACATAGGGCTTCAATAAGACATCTCCAGTTTGTCCTGTTTTCTGCAGTCCTCTTTAGCTGGCTTCACAATTTCCTATAAGCTTTCATCCCCTCCTAGCCACACGATCTCCTCCATGTCAGTAGCCATCCATCTCGTTGTTTCCCATTCGGATTTCACTCAAAAATCTTTTCAACGTGTGTCCAACTCATCTCCATGTTTCACTCATTCTTTCTGACTGGCCAGCCATATCTGATCTTCAGTATGGAACCAGCGAGGTTGGCAGCTGTCGATAAAAGACTGAAGCCCACTGGAAATACTTTTGGTGACATATGTTCGTCAATTTTCTGACTCGTGTAGAGGAACCGATTGATATAACATCATTGATGTTGAAAATCTGAATTTCGTTCTTTATGTTGCGGAGTACAGAAGATTTCCAAATTGATTTCAGAGTGACGAAAATCTACCCTGCCTTTCCTTTTCGATTGCGTAATCCATTTTTAAGGATAATTGTAAAGAAGGTAAACGCTTATTGTCTGATAGTTCGCTATATTATCCTTGATTGGTTACAAGCAATAGTTTAATGGTCAACAAACAGGTGGCGTCTAACTATAAATGTGCCTCTCTAATGCGTTGTTACTTTCATAATAACCGCTGTTAGTGCTTGTCAACTAAAGTTTACTTGCTAATGAGTTATTCCTAACACCGATTACTTTAATGTTTTCGCTGAAGTAAGAAGATGGTAAGACAAGATAAATCTTCAGTAAGAGCCTTAACTACCCTGTCAACAAATATATATTTAAGTGTTGGTTTGTAGGGATTTGATTGGTTACAGGATTTCATCATGAGCAGATATTAATTAGAGAACCATTAGAAAACCTGAGAGTTCTAGACAACTGTTTCGTCCTAGTTTGGGACTCTTCACCGGTACGCACCCACCAGGATTCGAACCCAGGACCTTCTGGTTACAAGACGAGCTCGTATACCATTAAGCCACTGAGATCCGATCCAATAGTCAGTCCATGAATTCTAACTTCTACCAATTCACGACATAGCGCGACCTCTAGCCAATATCTTCGGCGACTATTTGTCCTCACACTCGACCTGCTGGTCACAACGTCTTACTAGAACCCCAGGTAACTACCTACCTGAATAGGGAAAGTCGCTATTGAGCATCTTGTTGATATTCAGGTGTTGGTTTGTACCAATCGAATCCCCACAAGAGTCCCAAACTAGGACGAAACAGCTGTCCAGTACTCCCAGGTTTTCCAATGGTTCTCTAACTAATGTCAGCTCATGATGAAATTCTGCAAATAATAAATATGAAAGAAGTTATTGTTTATACATAGAAGGAGCATAAACTCGTCCAAAAATAGCTTAGCAGCCTAATGAACAGTGTCTTGTAAAACTGTGTGGCTTATCATAGGCTTAAACATTAGACTTTCGGTCAGTTTCATCCCAGGTTCGAATCCCGTTCGACTTACTTCAACGTGAACAACTGGGTATCATAATCATCATCACCTCTCACATTTTAAATGTGGTTCACAACCTGCTGCTACATAAAATATCTGTTCTGGGTAACTGAATTTATTAATATATGTGTAAAACTTAGTTGCTGTGCTGGTGGTATGTAATTCCATATTAATTTGTTTATTAGGTATATCACACAGTGAAACAGTATTATCATTATTTACTGGATGACGAAGTTTCCAACACAATTCATTGACTTCCATAATCATATCAGTTATAGCTACACAACTTCAAAATTGTCAGCAGTAAGTATTTCCATACAAAATAGGAACTTTGGAAAGCTTACATAGAATTCTTAACAATACAGGAATAAAAGTGCATTCAAGGTCATTGGGGCGTTCGCACTCTTGGGATGCTATTGTTGAACTCCGCCTATCGTTTTTCCCTATTATTAACTTTTGCCTCATATTTCTGTTAATTATCTCTCCTTTGAATCTCTTTTTACTGTCTTCTCTTGCTTTGTGTGCTACACATGGTGGGGGAGTGTGGCAACTCGAAGTGCTACACATCTGTGGAAAATCCTCTATTGAAAACAGTCAGACAGTCATCTTGAATCAGTTCGTTTTTTAGTGAAATTTAATTTAGTTTGTATGTTTTTACGAGTTGACCACAGATTGATATCAGTTAGAGAACCATTGAAAACCAGCATCGGAGTACTGGATAGCTTTTTCATCCTAGTTTAGGGATCATCAGTCCTGGGTTTGAATTCCAGTGGGTGCATATTGCCGATGATTCCCAAACTAGGATAAAACAGTTGTCCAGTGCTCCGATACTGGTTTTCAATGGTTCTCTAACTGATATCAATCCGTGGTCACCTCGTAAAAACATAACTAACCCTTACAAACCAAACTATAGAAAATTAGTTTGTATGGCAATAATTGTTGTCACCTATAAGTTGCACTGTATGCACTACATAAGGTGCTTTTGTGTGTAAGTGTGTGTGTTGGGGTATTCGTACTCAAATACAGAAAATCTCTTCAATACATGAATAAAAATCTCACAAACATGATATGAAATATTTATTGATTATGAAGAGTGAATTCTGTTACACAGTCTAGTTGTGATTATAAACTTGAAACACTCAACGACTAAGAAAATAAACACAATAGTCTGTTCCTTTTATGTACACTTGTGTGTTCATATGACATTCATATGATTTTGTTGCTATGACCTTTCTACCATGTTTAAAGTCATTTCAATGAATATACTTTTATATTCGTGTGACCTTTTGTCTGGTCTTTTGCATATAATAGCCTTCATTGAAATGTCTGTTAAGTGGTATGTAGGTAAGTCATAAAACACTTAGAAAACACTAACCAACACTTGAATATCAATGAGATGCTCACTAGCGACTTTCCCTATTCAGGTAGGTAGTTACCTGGGGTTCTAGTGAGACGTCATGACCAGTAGGGTGCAGCAAGTCGGGTGTGAGGACAAATACTCGCCACCGAAGACATCGGCTAGAGGTCGTGCTATGTCGTGAATTGGCAGAAGTTAGAATTCATACACTGGCTGGCCATTGGATCTGGTTCCAGTGACTTAATGGTATACGAGCTAGCTCGCCTTGTAACCAGAACGTGGTCCTGGGTTCGAATCCCGGTGGGTGCGTACTACTGAAGACTCATAAACTAGGACGAAACAGCTGTCTAGAACTCTCAGGTTTTCCAATGGTTCTCTAACTAATGTCGGCTCATGATGACATCCATTTGTGTTTTTTTTACTTTTGTGTCATTTTCACGCTATACTTTTATTTGTCACTGATGTACACATTTGTAAATTATATAAAGCGAAATAACTGTTAGTTTGCAGGAGTGCTTGGTTCATCATGATTTGAAGTTTGATCACGAGAGAGAGAGAGAGGGGGGAAAACACTTGAACACCACTGGTGGTACAAGACAGCTGTTTCGTTCTAGTTTGGGACTCTTCAGCAGAAAACGTGCCCTTGACTTCCAGGTAATGAGGTGGCGAGCCCGTTGACTATTCACACATTTATTGGAATGGAATCCAATCACACTGCCCTCATGAATTCATGCTTCTGGTGATTTGAGATATATGTTTCTATAAAATGAAATCCATTCCAAGAAGCGGCCTGCTTAAATCACTGGGTTACTGGAGTTGCTTCCTGTGAAAAATGCTTAATTTCATCTGGATTTATCATTGTTTTAATCGTCCAGTTATATCTGTCTGGATTCAACATAGAACTTGGCACCCAAGTGCACCAGTTCGAGTTGCCACGTTCCAAATAGCACAAAGAGGTACACAAGAAGATGAGTGAAGAGAATCAATACAGTCTGACAAGTATAAGAGTGAAACAGAATGGGTAATGGTGGAGAGGAATATGAAAGATTACAGAGACTGAATACATCTGCGCTGGCCATTGACAACGATTTTGAGCCATGTCACCTATAGTCTCCAGCCATTGATTCCTAGAGTCCCGAGGCCTCCAACCCGGGAGTCTGCATCTCCCTACCTGACTCAGTTTAACTGTCAAGCATTTCATGGATTGATGAGGCCATGTTTTTGTTTGGCCACCACTGGCTCTTTTCCAACCTTCACCTATATCAGCTAACAATGCCCGTCGGGGGAGGCGGTGGTTAGGCATGCGCAGCACGTGACCTAGCCATCTTAGTCTATGTAACTTTATAGCCTCGTCGATTGATTTTCCCTCTTTGCCCAACACTCTACGCCTAACGTCAACATTACTTACCTTGTGAAACCACCTAACGTGAGAGAGAGATCGCAGACATCTATGATCGAAAGCAATCAACCTTTTCATGTCTTCAACGCGTATTGGCCATGTTTCAGAGCCATAGAGAAGGACGGAGCGAACTGGTGAGCAGTACACACGTCCCTTGGTTGATAACCGGATGTCACGCCTACGCCAGAGATGGTGTAAGTCAGCGAAAGCAGCTCGAGCTTTTCGGATCCGTGCTGAGATTTCATCGCCAATCAGTCCGTTGGTGCTAATACAACTTCCCAAGTAGGTGAAGTGGTCAACATGTTCTATCACTTCACTCCCTATCACTAAGTTAGGGGTTGACGTCGTCCAGTCCTGTAGCAGCATGTTACATTTTTCAGGGGCGAATCGCATGCCAAACATACGAAGATTGGTGCTCAAGGTGTTCAGAAGACTCTGCATTTTGTCAGCATCCTCCCCTCTCCAAGTGGAACATAGAGCTACGACAGCACATCTCTATTTCGGCCTGTTCTCTCCAGTCTTCTTCAACTGACCCGACGATTACCCAAAGTCTCACATCTCCTCGGACGATCTACTCCATGCCACTCTAGCATGGTTGTTTTGTTTTTTTACACGAAGGAGGGTTGCTAGTCCTACGTTCAACCCTACTTCGAAGTAAACCGGTTTTTGCTACCGGTGTAACAACAGAAGACGATGGCCAGGAAACAGATCGTTTATTAAGGAAGTCAACACGTATTTATAGATTTTCATGTACATATTATAGTTTATTGTTAGCAGAAAAATACAGTCTTCTGATTGGTTGTTTCTCACAGAAAGTTAACCTTGCATCTCTTTGTGGCCGTTTATTGAAGTTCAGATTATCTATCTGCAAATTGTATCCGCCTACTCAAAGTCTGCTGTGATTGGTTGTTGAACCATTCTTTGTTCTTACTTTTCTCACTACCAATATTGGGGACGTAAACATTGACGTAAATTACTGTTAAAAAGACAATTGCAACGAAGAAAATTTTCTTTTCGACGAAGTTATCATCTAGGCTGTACATTCATGTATTTATAATAAATGGGTGGGAAAGTTCCAGAATAATTTCCGGTCAAGGGGCAAATTAATAAGAATTACAATTAGGAATAAGAATGCCATAATAACCAGGGGGGCGGATAAAACTCAAACAAAGTAGCATTATAATAACTAAAAAGACTGACATTGTGCAATTGGGGGGTTAGAAATGTAGAAATAATAAAAATAGACAGGATGTTTGGATACAAAACAAATGTGATGAATAATGGTTTATGCAGTCAGGGATTAATTGTGTAGAAATAATAAAATGACAAATTGAACAGGAAGTTCGGACATGAAAATATGGTAGTGTAAACAGGAATTAGGAAAAACTTAAAAAAACAGCATGAACAAACAGGAAGTTTAGATAAGAAAGGCAATGGGATGGTCATTACTAGAAAAATTTACCTGTTTATGATGGCCATGGCAGGGACAGGGGTTAGACGTATTTTTTTAGATACATAGCATGGGTTTGAGTTTTTGGATAGTTAGTGCCTCGGCTATGCCCAGATGTCTTGATTTCACTCCCTTTGTTAGGTCTGATTGAATCTTGTATATTAATTTGAAGGATTTCTCGATTGGCGCTGAATGTTCTGAATTGACCAGATTTTCTGTCACTGAACTGTATACACGTTTTTGGTCTCCTATTCTGGAACTTTCCTATCCATTTGATATAAATACACGAATGTACAGCCTAGATGATGACATCGTCGAAAAGAAAAATTTCTTCGCTTTAATTGTCTTTTTAATAACTCCTATAACCCAATGTGTAAATTACTGTCTACGAATTTGGCTAGTAGCCAGCTCTCATCACACCGGTTAAGCAAGGATTAGCTGTTTGTCTGTCAAGAATGAGAACAACCCTGATCACCTGGATGTTTTTGGCGAACATTCTGCCTTCGAACTATCACTGCCTCAATCTGTCGAACTAAACTTTGGGGTTTTTTTTTTCTAAAAATTATTTCGTTACCAGTTTGATTTTTTAAAGTCTGAAAGTATTGCACAGCATTATTTTCCGCTTTTATTCTTATTTCTGCCTCTTATTAGGTAGCTTTACATGGTGAAACAGATGGACGAATTACGTTCGCCTATTATATGGCTTTTATCACATTGTTATCGAATATGGAATTGGTTAAAAAAGTATATCTAAGTAGAACACATGGAAATGCTAAAACAGAATTAACAAAAGGTTTGTATCACATGTGGAAAGTTGTTTCCCTTATCGTTTCTTTTCTCAACTCAGGTTTTACGCGGTTAAATAAATTCGGGTTATATATTGAATCTGAAATTTATAACCTACACAGTTTTAGAGGAGGTGAAATTTCGATAACACACATACACAACTTGTTATCTGCTTGATCCCATAAATAATAATCATATAATCATCTATGATGACGTGGACAAGGCAGTAATTCGATTACATGCATACCCTTACTGTGTTAGATGTTTGGAGGCAATCGGCAGGAAGCCGGGTCAGTGGTAACGTCTCTGACTGCAGCACTACGTGATGTACAATCAGCCTCAACGGGTTGATCTCTGACGAAATCTCAGCACGAATACAGGGGGCTCGTTTCGCATTTACCAGTTTACGCCGACTCTGGCGTAGACAAGATGTTCGACTATCGACCAAAGGGCGAGTGTACTGCTCATCAGTCCGCTCCGTCCTCCTCTATGGCTGTGAGACCTGGCCACTGAGAGTGGAAGACATGAAAAGACTAGCGAACTGTCTTTGTCATAGGTGCCTGCTCCCTATTCCCCGTGTAAAGTGGCATAATAAGGTGAGCAACATTGAAGTTAGGCGTCGAGTGCTAGGTAAACAGGGGAAATCAATCGACGAAGTCGTGAAGTTACGAAGACTGAGATGGTTAGGACATGTGTTACGTATGCCAAGCCATCGCCTCCCTCGACGAGCAATGTTAGCGAGGGAGTGAGGAGCCATCAAGTAGAGGAGTTGCATCAGTGGGAGGAAGGCAAGGTAAACGAGATGAAGATGAAGACAAAGATAAGTGAGGATTAGAGAGGTTTTGTGTGCATTTTGGATTGTGAGGGCGTTTGTTACTTCCCGGCTGCCCACACCGTGGAAGTTGGTTGCGTGACCGCAGAGCCCAGGGGACAACTGCTTGAGGCCGGTCACACGCGGCCTGTTTTTGTTTGCTCTCTTTTGTTTGGTGTGCCTCAGTAGCATACTTATCACTCCTGCTCTGTGACACGGCAGCAGGAAGCGCGGTCGTTGTTAATCCGGGCCACGGCCGATCCGGCATGAAATTTTGTGAATTTATTTGAATCATGGTATTGGATGGGGTAGCTGCTTTTTGTTTAACCGCTATCCAAACAACCTGCCTGGCATGGTAGATCCTCGAGAGACATAAGTCTCAGCCAGTATAGCTTGATTAGGTCATTGCGGTGTTCAAGCCCGACCACCACGTCAAGGTAGCAGCTTTCGGTCGGGTCGGATATAGGGTCAGGCTGGAAAAAAGCTAGCGGCGGTCAAACAAAACTTGGCCTCACCAGTCAATGAAATCCACAACAGTTGGTCTAAGCCACGTAGGAAGGTGTAGACTTCCAGGCTGGGGTCCTCGGGACGGTGAAAATCTATGGTTGGAAACAATGGGTGACATGGCTCAAAATCGTTCTCAGTGGCGCAGATGCATCCACTCCTTGTGACTTATGATCTTTAATGAAACTGTTTTGTTTTTCTTTATTACTCCTTTGTCTCACACCTCTACTCATTGTTTCTATTATGCTTTTCTTGTACTTTCTTCTCTTGCTTCGCGTGCTACACGGAGTGTGGCGACTTGAACTTCCGCACATTTGTGCAAAGTTCTATGTCGAAAACAGACAGACAGACAGACTACGTGATGTGGATTTGAATCTCAAAAGGGACATGAGTTCCTTCAAGACTGCAGATACGTCTTTCTGACTGGTGAGTGCCCATTAGCTCGAAACCTGGGTCTAAAGCTTCCTCTCGATTGCCTCCAATCATCTAATATTGACAATTCACAGTGCACCTTGATGACGAGGCATCGTTTAGCATGGTGGCCATATTGTACACTTGACAGCTGGAATTCACTTCGCACCGAAGAAATGACTAGACACAATACACTAGTCACTAGTGTCAAGTGAAAATATCCTTATGATTCTAATTGACATAAGAATAAAACTTGAGCATTGTGTTAGAGTATGATTCCATTATTTGATTTAACGCACACAGGGATGCACTGTTGTTTATTTACTGACTACGTTTCGAGCACAATGTATTGCTCATGAGCTCATGAAGGCATTCACATGACTTGTAAACTTCATTTATACAAATCTTTTATTTCATATGCTTTGATTTTATAATAAAGGTTTTTGTATTTCTTAATGAATGAAAAACAAAACGATATTGTTTTTACTGACGTTTCGCTATTTAATGCTAATAGCTTTATCAAAGTATTATATAATGCTTTGATTTTATTGATGGCAATATTTGTGATATTGGGTATTTCGTCATTCTTACGGAATATGTTAGATTCAGGCTCAATAGACAAAGATTCAATGATCAATCTCTCTCTCAATCTACGTATTATGTTAATTTTTAAAACTGCAGCCCTCTCCGACCTTACTGTGTATTTTAGTGTTTGTCTTGTGATTGCTGAGTTATTCTCTGAGTAATTGATTTTTTATTTTATTCCATGACGTTCCCAGTGGAACATAGGGCTAGCTAGAGCTAGAGCTTTGCAATTTCGGCAGTAGTGGTATTCATTTTTATGGGATAGGGTTGCTAGTCTCATCCCCAATCTTCCCTCTTCACCAGTCCTATTACTTACTGGCTTAGCAAGGTAAAGGAGTGTATCGGTGGTCGGGAATCGAACCCCGAAGCACCTGAGGCGTGGTTGGCGCGCATTCTACAGCTGTGCCACCAACGCTAAGTTATTGATTATCCTGAGGTTAATAATTCTACACTTAGTTGAATTGCTATGCTCCGTTAACCTCACTGACCCCAATCGATCTAGTGGTCTGACCTATTCGCTTGACCTAACTAAGCTGATTATCTAAATTGTTATACCAATGCTTTATTTGTTTTAAAAAATAACGTACTTGAAAACTCCCATGTCCTACTTTATTCAATACTATCCCCTTTTTTATTTTATGATGTAGAGGAAATGCTGAATGAAGCTCAACATTTTTCACAAATTACCCCTATGGAGTTAAGTATTTTATTTCAACTGTCATCCCTTCTTCGACAAGATGGGTAAGTTATAAGTAATTGAATTGAATTCTTGATTTTCCCGTCGATTGATTGGACCGAAGTGCTCGGTCTCAGGTTGACATGTCGGCTTCTTGTGCAGATGCTTCGACGATGTCTGGGGATTTGATTTGTATACAATTGGTGGATGGTGGCTAGCAGTGGAATCCAGGATGCGCATTTCGTCCTAATTGGGACTCGTCAGCTATGACCCGTTGCACAAGAGGTGGCTCTCGTGGCCCAAGTGGTCTAGTGGATAACGCTTTGGCGTTTGAAACTATGGGCACTGGGTTCGAGCCTCGGTGGGAACATCATCACTCACTGAGAAATGCAGGTACATCCAGCTGACGAGTCCCAATTAGGACGAAATGCGCATCCTGGATTCCACTGCTAGCCACCATCCACCAATTGTATACAAGTTATAAGTAAATTCAAATAGTTGCCTGTGTAAGACTGTCATTGATATTTCAGTTTTATCGACAACATACAGTTTCCGGAAGTGATCATTCTCTCTCTCTCTCTCTTTATATATATATATATATATATATATATATATATATATATATATATATATATATGATGACATGAAAAGCCACTTTTTAACAAATATATAAACATGTATTCTTTAAAAGTACCAAAAGCAAATTATTCATCACCATATCATTATGGTATATGACAATGCCTGCCACGTGTCAGGTGATCCACAATGGGAAACCCAGCAAGACGTTCGAAGTGAATACAGGAGTTAGACAAGACTGCCCGACTGCCTATTATCACCCGTGATAATATTCCTAGTTGTGATGTGCTGGATTATGCGCCAGACTGTGCACTGGAAGTGATAAGACAGGAATTCGTTGAACCACACTGATAAGAAGACTCTAGAAGGTCTGGATTTCGTGGTGTTGACATATGTCTGATGTCTCACAAACTCGACGACTTGCAGGCGGAAAGCAGCAAACTGGTAGGATGGGGCAGTCAGCGAAGATAGGATTCCAGGTGAACACGGAGAAGACGGAGGTGATGAAGATAACTTACTAACAGCGACAACAAACACCACTAGTCACTATCAACGGAAGAGATTTGACAGAGGTTATTTCCAGCCAACCAGTATCG
Source organism: Trichobilharzia regenti (assembly GCA_944472135.2). Lineage (NCBI taxonomy): Eukaryota > Metazoa > Platyhelminthes > Trematoda > Strigeidida > Schistosomatidae > Trichobilharzia > Trichobilharzia regenti. The sequence goes on along the minus strand of OX235265.1, from coordinate 79,868,311 downwards.
TTTCAACCGCAGGCAGTCGGATAGCACAGATAAAGATATCAAAGCCAGCCAGCCAGCCAGAATCGAAAAGCTAAGCAAGATACGTCCTCATCAACCTGATACCAGTTTGGAAATCTTCTACATTCAGCTGGCATAAAGAATAAGATTCGGATTTTCAACACAAATGTGAAGTCAGTCAGTCACTTCTTTTATACAGATCTGAACTTTGTGTCAGTCACGAAATGGATTTCCAACAAGTTACAGTCTTTAGTCAACAGTCGCTTTCGCCTAGCTCGATACTGAAGGTCAAATGGCCAGCCGACCAGAAAAAATTAGCAACAAGAAACTCTGGCTAGAAACAAAAATAACGAAGAGTCGATCGCTCAACAAATATGTAGGAGAAAGTGGAGATGGATTGATCGGGCATACATTTAGGAGGCCGTCGAATGACATCGCGCTCAATGCAGGCCAGTAATGAGGATGATATGGAGATGATAGATTATGGGCAGTCGTGAACCCAGATGAAGAGGATAGCAGAAAAAATAGAACAAGGTGCAGATGTGCTTCTGTTGAAGCTCTGTGTTCCACTCGGAACCCAAGGGAATAATAAATGAGTGATATCATTGTGGTTATGAAGTGGACTGTCGGGTGACACTGCACGATAAACCCTCGAATTGAACCCATGTGGGAAACGACGGGTTGGGTACGTGTCTGAGGGTGACATGTGGGGAATCGTGTAAGGAGGAGGTGAAAGCTTATGGTCAATCGCGTGGTTAGGTAAAGAAGGCTTCAGAGAAAAAGTTGAAATGAAGATGCTCCGTCAAAGCCCTTTGATCTTCTCTAAACCCAAGGGAATAATAATAATGTCACTATTGGTCATTATAAACTTCCATTACTGTAGGCTGCTGAAACATGCGCTACGCATACTTATTCAGTGAGGACATCATTTCCTTCAAGGTTGCCTTGTCGATGACTACCAGTAAGCGCAAAATCTAGATTAAATGCTTCCAACTGACTACTCATAACTAGTTTAACCTTAATACAAAAAATGCACTATTTTGGTGTCCCCTAGATTAGTGACCATAGCTCAACACTGAGGACTAGACACGTGACCCTGGTTAGTCATCAGTGTCCAACCAATATAATCATTACACTTCTACAATAGGTTAATGGCGGATCCGAATAGGTCAATGGAAACCCCTCTGATTGCAGCACTGGGCGAAGTGGGTTCTAGTCTCAGAATGGGGCATGAATTCCTTCTAGGTCGCAGATACTACTTCCCGTCGAGTGGTCAGCAAACACCATGGCCAGGTTCAGGAATTCTGGTCGATTATATATATATAAACAATACACTACTTAATCCATGTGTTTACAACGATCATCTAGTCAAATATATCTGTAAATTGAATTCTATTCATAATTGTAACGTCTGCTGAGAAAATGGCAGAAATACACGGATGCCTAAACCGCACTCTGTGGATGTGCATATTTTGTTAGCATAGGCTTACGCTTATTATCTTTAATTTGAACTATCAGTGAACTCTATCATGTTAGATGCAGGCAGGAGTTCGTTGACAGTAAGCCATTTCTTGATCTAAACTCCCTTGCTCTTTGTGTTATTCATCAACAAGGTATATCTGCCACACTTGTAAAACTGAAGTTTACCACGGTTTCCTAATATGCATCACTCATAGTTGAAGTTAGAGACTTTTACTGATTCGCTACTGAGACTTCAGTCCACCTCTTCTTTTGACTGAGTTATGTATTTTGGAATATATGACTTCAGCAGCACCTTTCAGTTCCTCCGCAAATAATCTCCTCCATATCAGTCTCGGACGCGCCCAGCTCATCGCTTCCAATTTGCTTTCCACTCGAGTGCCTGGTGTATGTCATGTCATTCAATGGCCCCTTCGATGTATGTCCGATCCATCTCTTTCATTTCCTTCCTTATATTTGTTGCTCAATAGATTCTTTTTCGGTTCATTGCCTGACAGAGTTCTACTCGGAACTTGGGGGACGAATTATTATAAAAATAAAGTAATACTATATACTGGTTGGTAAATCGATGCTTGCTGACTGGTGCTAATATGCGCGTGTGTGTTGGTTAAAATCAATCGGTTGTTTACATTTTTATTACATAGCCAACAAAATGGCTCTGAAAAATGAAGCACTGATCAGAATCTGTTAATGTGTAACGTAGTTATCAGATCGATCTCTAGGCGTTGTGTATTCGCCTACTGAATAGAGTACTTACAACCGTTTATTTAAAAGTTTGAGCCTTATATACTACTCACCCGCTTGGCTTGCAACTGCAGTATAGCGCTTCAACAGCACATCGCTATTTTGTCCTATTTTCTGTGGCCCACTACAGCTGACCCCATGATTGCTCATAATCTCTCATTTCCTCCCTACACAATCTCTTCTGTGTCACTCTCGGACAGCCCACTCGTCGTTTCCCATTCGGGTCTCACTTGAGCGCTAGCCTGGCGTACGACATCATTCGACAGCCTCCTCAGAGTGTGTGCCCAATCCATCTCCATTTTCTCCCACCATATTTGTTGAGTAACACCGGCTCTTGGTTGGTTTGTTCCAGGCCAGAGTTTCTTGTCGCTAATTCTTTCTGGGCAGCCTGCTGGCCATTTGATCTTCAATATGAAGCCAACCAGCGAAGGTGGCAGCTTGGTGTCAAAAGTTCGAGAACATTTCATCAATTAGATGAAACATTTTTCAGTGTTCATCAATAAATGTTATTCAATTTCTTTCTTTCTTTCTTTTTCTGTTTGTTTATTTTTAGACGCATTAATTATCATGATTTATGTACTCTAACGCCTATCGAGGATAATTCCACTTTACATTATATGAAGTCAAGACTTCAGGTGTGTTTATTTGACAGTTATATATGTTGTCATATAGTTTAACATCCTTGGGAATTCTCCTCAATCCTTTTTTTCTGCCAAGTTAAAGTGTCACGATCCAGGAGTGCAAATACACCAATGATCTTGAATGCATACTATTCTATTCGTCCGTGGGTAACGAATGAGATCTGCCATTATTATTATTATTATAGTGTCAATATAAGTGCTGTTTGCAAATTAACGTGCAAATTTCACTCCGATCACGTTTTTAAGTAGTGTTCTGACAATGGGTTGATAGCACGGGAACCGTCTTTGTACTTGTGATGCTTCTACGTACATTTACTGGTGTTTAGAAGCAGGTGATGGACATGTATTTAGGTAGTACACACAGTGTAGGAAACGAGAATCAGTGTTCGTCGTAATGGTCAGTTACACACTTAGTTCATCAATGTTTTCTAGAAACTTTCCTACCTAAATCGAAACTACCGCTGATCAATATACTTCTTGAAGGCAATCAACAATCAAAAGCATCTAATATTGTCCTACAGGAAGTCAACTGCCAGCTCAGTGGTAACGTCTCTGACTGCAGTGCTCACTGGGTGACGGGTTTAAATCTCAGAAGGGAAATTAGTTCCTTAGAGATTGCAAATACGCCTTGCTGACGTGGCTGCCTATCGATTGTCTCCAACCATCTAATAACAACAATCCTTGAGTGTACCGTGATGGTGAGCCACCTAGTGGGGCGTGGTGGCCACATTGCCAACGTGACTGATAGAATTCAGTCTGCAGTAAACAAAAGAACTAGACACATCACACTAGTTACTAGTGTCTAATTAGAAGTACACTTCTTATCAGCCATTATCGGATATTAAAGACTGGAGTATGAGATCAGCGGTTGCAGAGATGGCTAATTCCTTAGTATCTTCTGTGAAATGATTCCAACATTGGAGAGATATAGGAGCATCCTGGAAGATGAATGCTGTCACACAGCTATTAGAAGGAGTTAGTGTTATTGTTCACATCAATGAAACAGTTCTCATAAAGAAGAAGTATAACCATGTTCACCCTTGGGCAAATAACGTTTGGGTATTTGGTATTTACGACATGAAGCTTCAGAAGTGAAATGTGGAGGTTATTCGAAGTCGTAGTGCAGACATTTTTCTACCAATTACACAAAGGTTAAATTAGTCGGGGAATATGTAAGGAAATGTAAAAATCAAATAAATAATGATGGGAGTAACAGTGATAATAATGATAATAATAATAGTAACAATAATAATATTAACGACGACACCAACATTTAGGAATCTAAATCATCAACAGTAATTCCATACAAGGAAGGGACCTCGGAAACCACATTACGCAGAATTCTTAACAAGGCAGGAACAAAAGTGGCTGGTATTAAAACCAACCACAAACTCAATTAGAAACAAGCTTTGTCGGTTAAAGGATCAATCCTGATAGCGGAGCCTTTAAAACAAAACAATTTAGTTTATCTAATACCCCGCCTGCTAGAATGATTGTCAGGTCAAATACATAGGTCAAAATAGTAGAACAGGTGCAGTCAGTCAGACTAGCCAAGCTTAAAAACCTAGCAAAATCTAGATTAGTTGACCCGAATAAGATAAGAAATCTAGAGAGTAGTTCAGCTACAGCTCTACATGCAATTACATAAAACTATTAAATAGGATGGATGGGATAAGGTGATAGTTTTAAAATCTAATGTCACAGGGTGGAAGGAGGAGATTGATAACAGAAGCTTTGTTTATCGAATCAACTGCAAACCAACACGTGTAATGAGAATGATTCAACACCTGTCCAGGCAGATATCTGGAAAATTCTACTACCCCAATGACGACGAATAGGAGAGAACAAAGAAAACTACAAAACCTAAGTTTCGAGATCGTGTGATTATATTTGATGATATGATTATGAACAATAAATTTTGTTCGAAACCTTGTCATCCAGTAAATAATACTGTTTCACTATGTGATACATCTAATAAACAAACTAATATGGAATATACAAAGGTTTAGTCATTCCTGATGAATGGGCGAGATACAACCGCCTATTAGATCTAGGATTTATCCATTATCGCGTAGAGCATTCTGACGAACTCGTCGACTCCCTTACTAGGACCCATACCAACTTAATTGAGGGTTTCTGGAATAGATTGCAAAATCGGATAAGAGCAATCAATGGGTTACAAAATGAATCCATTTTCAGTCATCTTGATGAATATATGTATAGAAACTGATTCAACTTAAAAACTGAGACATCCTCATTATAATGGGGACATATTTTTAAGTCATTTCAGGGGGAAATATGCAGTTTAATGTGTTTTCATGTATTTCTTTTGTAAATCGACGCTATATATTTTTGAATGTGAAAGCCACTCTTTTCTCTGATTGGTTGGCTCCAGGTCATTTGCGTGTTCGCATTTCGTGAATCGTGATTGGTTAACTTTGTTTATTTTTTTTCTATATTCAGTATGACTAAATAGTTTTTGTAAACGCACCTTCGATATGGTATCATTCTTAGTAAATTACAAAACAGACAAAATTCGTTTATATTTTTCTTTATCTGTTTATTTTATTTAAAGAATAACTCTTCTAGTTGAAAACTCTATATCATGAAGTAATTCTTTCTGAAGCGACTGCATAACACTTAGATGTTTGTTCTGTCTTGTATTCACATTAATACTAAACTATGGATATAAATAACTGCATGGTTGTGTTTATTATTATCGATGATATTCCTGATTGTGGCAGACTACTGAATCATGCAACATAGACAGTGGAAAGCGTGAAGACAAGCATCACATTAGACCAACAAGAGGAGGATTCTAGAAGATCTGTGGTGGTTCAGCAGTGGAACGCTCGCCAACTACAACCCCACGTGGTCCTGAGTTTCATCGCTAGCCACCGACGCGCTCCTGAACCTTGCTAAGCCGTTAGTAAGGCTCGTAAAGAGGGAAGATTGGGCATTAGGCTGGCTAGCAACCCCATCCCGTTAAATTAAACATCACTGCTACCGAAACGTCAAACCTCTAGGTTGAAGCCCTATGTTCCACTGGGGACGTTAAGGAATAAAAAAGGGGGATAGAATGGATGAATTACAAAACTTTCAAAGATTATTTTAAAAAATCAACTGGTGTAAAGATTTTAAAATTGTAAATCAAGTGTTTTCTAAAAAAAAATAAGTGTACGATGATGATAACAATAAAGACAGCTAAGGTTGAGTAAGCTGGAATGAATTCAAGTGATAAAATGGAGTAACATAAAAGAACATAACTATGACCAAGCTAGAGAAGTGAGTTTAACAAATAGTTTTTGACCACACAAATTTACGTTTCTGTCCATGTTAATAGCTAGAGCTTCGGCTATGCATAAGTATAGAAAATGTAAACATTTGGAATGAATTGATTGAGTTCCAGTGGCTTACTGGTCTACGAGCTCGCTAGCCTTGTAACTAGAAGGTCCTGGGTTCAACAAACCCTGTCGGTGGGCGCATACTGATGAAGAGTCCCGCACTAGGACGATACAATTGCGTAGTACTCCTAGTTGGTTTTCTAATGCTTCTCCAACCGGTGTGAACTCATCATGAAATCCTTCAACTAAGTTTTGTAATTCTCGCCTGATCATATTTCCTCAATATAAATGTTGTTATTTTAAATTTATTTATTTTCGTTTTGTTTGTTTACCAATTTAGGATGTACATATAAGTAAAACAGATACTGTGCATGGACGGAGTGCATTAATGTCTGTACTTGAACAAGTCTATCGATTTACTCTAGGATCTGTTGCTGGAGCATTTGGTGCTACTGCTGTTTATCCTATTGATTTAGTTAAAACAAGAATGCAAAATCAACGTACTGGATCAACAATTGGTGAACTTATGTATAAAAATAGTTGGGATTGTTTTCGAAAAGTTATACGGTATGTATTTATTATATAGACTTTATTATTATTATTACTGTTCACTTTGGTTCCTAGTGGAACACAAGGCTTCAACAACACATCTCCACTTTGTCCTGTTCTCTGAAGCCGTCTTTAGATGGCCCCACCATTGCCTGTAGGCTCTCTTATCGCCTTGTCACGGGATCTTCTCAATTTCACTGTCGCACCCACGCGGAACTCGTCGTTTCCTGTTCAGGTTCAACTCGACGACCTGAGGAGTGATGGTACTTAATTGGTTTGTTCCTAGACTTTCTTGTTGCTAATTCCTACTGGCTGGCCTTTTGATCTTGATCTTCAATATGGTACCAGCGAAAGGGGGCAGCCGTTGATAAAAGTGTACACCGGCCTGTTGGAAATGCTTTTCGTCACTGATACACAGTGCAAGTTTCTGACCTTAAAATTGGCGTTGAAAATCTGAATCTTGTTATTTATGTTGACTGACTGAGTGCAGAAGATTTTCGAACTGGTTTCAGTTTGATGAAGCCGTATCATGCTTGTCTTTTCGATTCTAGCTGGCTCTGATATCTTCATCCGGGCCGTCCGCTGGCCTGTGGTTGAAAGCGTGCTTCCCAGCTGGATATATGAAGGAACTAACCGCTCTTAAATGTCTCCCGCTGATGGTGATTGGTGCTGGTTGATGTTGGTGTTGGTTGGTTATCTTTATCACCTCTGTCTTCTCTATGTTCACCCGGAGTTCTGTCTCCGCTGCCTGCCTCGCCTCTTCAGCCATTATATTAGTTTTCATCTGTTAGTCTTCGAGTCTGTATGATCTTAGACGTGAATCATCTGCAAAATCGAGATCTTCTAGAGTCTTCTTATCGGTGGTCCAGAGTTTCCCATTCTCCTCGCTCCTTGTCCGCAGTCTGACGCGTAATGCAGTCTACCACAATTAAGAATAACATCGGTGATAATAGACAGGCAGCTTTGTCTTGCTCCTGTATTCCCTTCGAACACCTCTCTAAGTTTTCGTTTGTGAATCACCTGTCACGTGGAATTGTCATATAGCCAGCTGTTGTATGAGGTTGATAAAGATTTGGGGCACTGCATGCCGTATTGTTGAAGTAGTTTCCAAATTACTTCTCGGTCAGCGCTGTCTGTCGAAGGCCTTTTCGAAGTCGATGAAGTTAAGGTAGGTAGAGGTTTGACTGACTGCTAATGACACATATAGTTCTGCCCTCATTAGTATTACAGTATTTCGTATTTTTGTTTCTGGATAAGACGAAGGTATTTTGACATCGCTTACTCGAAGAGTTTTATAAACATTGGGGAATTTTTGAATGTTCAGGAGCTGTGAGTACAGAGACTGTTGAGAGTTTGAGACAAATCACCACATAAGCGTCGAGAGAATATTAATGGATTGGGATCATGGGCAGAACGTGTTTATCGAGCGGAAGTTGTGTCTTTCTTTATAACTGTGATAGAACATGACCATTGAGAGTGGTAGACTTGAAGAGACCAGCTGTCTTTGACAGCAGATGTTTGCATTCTATCTCCTGAATTAAATGGATTAGTGTGGTGAGAAATACTGAGATTAAGTATGAAGGGGGGGGTGGTAAGTCAATCGATGAGGTTGTGAAACTACATTTGTCACCTATCTGAAGTTATGACTTCTCTTGTCGAGCGATTGTCTTCTGATATTGGATTCTCTTGGAAAAGAGTTAGTAGTAGTACTAGTAGTAGTAATAGTAGTCAGAACAAGACATGGAGCCGATACCTGAAGTCTTCGACTATCTGTTTATGGGCCAACTGGGGAGAGGTATAGACTGTCTAGCTGTGGAGTCCTCGACACACTAATATCGTGTGACTCGAGACTTTTGACATCACGAAACGAATTCGTTCTCAATGGTGCCTACGCATTCTACTCTTTGTAATCTCGCAGACTCATTAAGTCCTCATGTTTTTTTTCGTATAATGATTCCTTTTCATGTACATTTCCGCTCCTTATAGCTTCTTTGAATTTTTTCAATTTCTTCCTTATTGTGTTTATTATATGAAGTATGGCAACTCGAACTGCTATACTTTTGCTCAAAGTTCCATATTTAACATTAAGTCAGTCAGTATAGTGAAAAATTGTTGTTGGGTGACTACTTACCAAGATTAGCATCCAACCAGCGGTATCCAGGATAACGCGCATTTTGTCCTGTTTGGGACTACTCGTCCACTTGGTGTACCTGTATTCCCCATTGGGTGATGTTGTTTTCACTGAAGCTCGAGCCCAGTGCCCATAGTTTCAAACACCAAAGCGTTATCCATCAGGCCACTTAAGCCACCTGTTGTGCAACGGGTCTTATTAATTATTTAATTCAATTTAGATTTTATCATCGATTGATTGAGCCGAAGTGGTCGGTTTAAATTGAATTAAATAATTAATAAGACCAGTTACACAAGAAAGAGGTGGCTGTCGTGGCCCAAACGGTCTACTGGGTAGCGCTTTGACGTTTGAAACTATGGGCACTGGGTTCGAGCGTCGTTTGGAACAACACCATTTACTACGGAATACAGGTACATCCAGATGACGAGTCCCAAGTAGGACGAAATACGTGTTATCCTGGATTTCACTACTTGTCACCACCCACCGAATGACTTCAGGTTAAGTTCTCGGACATTGCCGAAGCATCCGGACAGGGAACCGACATGTCAACAGAGGCCGAGCACTTCGGTCCAACCAATCAATTGATGGCATAATCCAAATTGAACTAAATAATGTGTAATTTACTTTACTCTAAGTACAGAAAATCTTCTCCTGTGTTACCTGAATTGTATTTAAGCCTACTTAAGTGATCACTTCCATGCTATAGCCGCATAGTAAAAATATGTATTCGAATTATTCATCATCTTAACTACAAGGTCGTGGGTTCGAACTCTGGTGGGGGGGGGAGTTCTGCCAATGAGTCTCAAACTAGAGCAATACAGTTATCCAGTACTCCCTCACTTCCCAATGGTTCTCTCTCTCTCTGACTGACGTTAGCTCGTGATAAAACTTGGAACAAATCATCAAATCCTTAAAAACTAACTCTTGAGAATGTGTGAAATAATCTACAATATTCCCTCCCAAAAATTTGCATACAGAAATAGCAGTGCCTTTTATCTGAAACATCATATAACCGATATGACTAGTCAACCCAAAACGTGTGCCTATGATATCAAGATTTCCCGAACTGAACTAACTGGTTGAAAGTGGAGGCACCTCTTAAACCCTTGAACCGTGTAACCCCCCTTTTTTTATTCTAATTGTTTTTAACTCATATTTCTATTTCTAGATACGAAGGTTTCACTGGCCTGTATCGAGGTCTAGGACCACAACTGTTAGGTGTTGCCCCTGAAAAAGCTATCAAACTAACTGTCAACGATATAGTTCGTGATCAATTCACTAAACCAAATGGTGATATTTCAATATATGCAGAAATTCTAGCTGGAGGTTGTGCTGGTGGTAGTCAAGTGATATTTACCAATCCATTGGAAATTGTTAAGATAAGACTTCAAGTTGCTGGAGAAATTGCTAGTACAAAGCGTATATCAGCTTTTTCAGTAAGATTATTACTATTATTATTATTATTATTATTAATTTGTGTTTTTAAGAAAAGAATATTTTTATTTTCCGATAACTTATTTTTTTCATCAGGTTCTACAGCTACATATTCATAATAATTAAAGAATTATTGTTATTAACAACATTAATGCTGTTTTAATTAGCTTACATTGAATCCATTACGAGCTCGCCTTGTAACCAGAAGGTTCTGGGTTTGAACCCTGTCAGCGGGTGGGTGCGTACTGGTGAAGAGTCCCAAACTAAGACGAAACAGCTGTGCAGTACTCCCAGGTTTTCTAATGGTTCTCTAACTGACATCAGTATATAACACTAAACCAAATATCAAATAAATTACGAAGAAAAATAATGCCAAATTTATCGATTTATGGGTTCTACAGAAGGTCCTGTTAGCAATAATGGTTAGATCTGTTTCTTTTACGTCGTCTACAGACTTCCAGTTGTTTTAATAGAGTTGGAATGACCTCTGTCTTTTTGAGTTATTTCATACCTAAAGGTCCGGGTTTGATCCTCGCCTAGTAGCAGGCAGTAAGCCCGAAGAAAAAGCGGAAAGTTGGGTGTGTGAGGTTAGCAACTCTACCCCATAATAGTAACATTCTAGGAAACCAATTAGTTAGTCTGCCTAAACGACTTCGAGTTCTCTTTCGGTTGGTTTCGACTAGAAATAGCGCTCACGATTGGTGTATGGTCAACTATTCTGCTAGACTTAAACCATAGTCACACTTCCCGATGACCTTTTGTCCTGGTCCAGCTAACTTGGTGACCAGACTTTTCTTAACACCTACGGCTGTCCAAGAATGAGTACGTGACGACGATTTAAAGTGAATTTAGAGCTGTCTAGCCACCCGATGTTTCGCTTTGTACGTATAAACAAATTAATCGTTGAAGGTTCGATTGATTTAACGAACTTCTCTGTTGATCGCCTACAACAGCCCCACACACCCTCTCTCTGCTGAAACTTTAAAGCTTGCGACTCCATGTCTGTCCACTGGAATGAAAAAATGTAGTAAGAATATACATGGTTAATAGTTTTTCTTTTCGATATTCTTAACTATTTTTATTGATCATGTTTTTTCTGTTAATCTCTCTCTCTTATTGTGATACATAATATATGTGAATATTAAATTTCAATTCGTTAGAGTATAAATCTTCAAGTTTTCTTCATAGTAAATTTTGCTTACATATATATTAAATTGACCTCTCGAAAATGTCAACTTCTTAAAATGAGTTTCATTTACATTACTCCAAAAGTCATGTGTATCTACTATACAAATGAAGTATTGTCATAGAGATCAAACTAAAGTCAGTTTATTGTTATTTTATTAAGAAAATTAAGACCTTTCAACCATTATGACCCGACTCAATGGCCATTACATGAATTCTAACTTCTATCAATTCGTGATTTTAGCGCGTCTGCCATCGGCGAGCGTTTGTCCTTACTCTCAACAGGATAGACCCCACTGGCCACGACTTCTCACTAGAACTCCAGGAAACTACTTTCTGTAGCCAGTCACTAAGGAGCATCGGATTAATCTTTCAAGAGTTGATTTTTAGGGATTCGATTTGTTTTTAAAGTTTGAGAGAACTATTGGCAACCAGTATATTGGAGTACTGCATAGCTGTTTCATCCCAGTCTGGGACTTATCATCAGTACGCTCACACTGCCACGTTTCGAACCCACGACCTTCCGGTTACAAGGGTGCGTGCTGCGTACTGCCGACGAGTCCCCAGACTAGGATGAAACAGTACTCCTACGCTGGTTTTCAATGGTTCTCTTTTTTTCTTCACGTTCCCAGTGGAACATAGGGCTTCAAGCTAGTGGCTTGAAGTTTCTGTAGCAGTGTTTATTTTTTACAGGATGAGGTTGCCTGGCCTCATGCCCAACCTTTCCTCTTTACCGACTTTTATTACTGGTTTGGCGAGGTAAAGGAGTGAGTCGGTAGGGGATCGAAACCCGGACCATGTGCATGGTCGGCGAGTGTCCTAACCACTATGCCACCGACGCACTGGTTCTCTAACTGATATACGATCGCAATCGTGTATCAAGTAGTGTATCATAGATTTTACCAATTAGTATGTAACGGAGGACAAGAGGACTTGGTAACAGCATGTTTATATGCGATTTGATTGATATACGCATGTAACGTAATTATATATACCTTATAGTGAAGTCGTTATTTGCACAGATCTCCCATGTTATGCAACCTATGCCCTGTGTACTGTGTTTCTTTGTCTTCTTTTCGTGTCTTCCATGTTTCTCCACCATACTGGTTAATTTTCTCTCTTTGACATCAAATCTCAGTCTCCGCTATTTGATATTTTTGTGTGCCGATTAATATCTGTTTATATACTACTGATAAATCTTGTCAGTAGCACATGTCACAAGTATATATATATATATATATATATCAGTTACATAGAATTCAGCTATTCAGAAAAGATTTCTTGTCCCTCAGGCTATGACTGACACTTATTATTTTGTGAGGTTTACTGACGTTACTCACCTGTTGCTGGCCATACTGAAGTGTATGGTGTGGGATTCGGAACCAGGAACGATTAAGTGAATGTCAAATTGTGCTAAAGTCATCTGCTGTTTCATTAGTGTCATGTATTGATTCTTGGTTTCTCCATTATCATCTATGATATTCAGTAATTTTGGTTTCCAAAGGAAACTGTGGTGACATTTCACCTCCTTGAACGGTGCAAATCGCTAATTGCGACTATTACTCAACGTATTATCAGTTCACCTAAGTAGTTCACGTGATTTCCACTAATTCGGTTCTCTGAGCTGATTCACACCGAGTACACCCGTGATGAACTCTACCTGAAACAAGCAAAATAGCCGTCTTATGTTTATATCCCTTCGATCTGATTGGTTGGCAAGCACTACTGTTTGGTGCGAGTGGTATTCAATTTCCAATATGATTATTGAAAGAATTAACCAACTTTATTGATATATATCTTATGGTAGGTCAATTTCTGTTAAGGCTTCTTTTGGTTACAGGATTTTATCATGATCTGACATCGTTTAGAGAACCATTGGAAAGTCAGCCAGTGAGTAATTGACAGCTGTTTCGTCAGCCTAGTTTGGAACTCCGCTTCATCAGTACACACCCACCCACCCACCGACAGGAATCGAACCTAGAACCTTCTGGTTACAAGACTAACGAGCTCGTAGACCATTCAGCCACTGAGTCCCGCCAATCTAATGGCTAGCCCGTGAATTCCAACTTCTGCTAATTCTTTTATTAAACAAGAACTGTCTGTTAATTCATGTTTACAACTACAACTACCACAAAACTGTGTTGGCCTACACCTGTGATGAAAGATTGTCACATTACAGACTAGTCATCAAGGATAAAGAAAATTTGCATTCTATAAATATGACTAGTTTTAAATAATAATTTGTCACACATAGTGAGTAAATGTCCCAGTGGTTGAACGGTTAATGCGCGTTTGCATCCTACTCTGGAGGTCCTATGTTCGACCTCCGGTGGGTCATGAGTACCTACCGATAAAGAGTCCCAAACTAAAACGAAGCAAATGTTAGTGGTAGAATACTCACTAGGGACACAAGAAGGCGTTTGATTTCAGGCTAACGAACTCCTAAACCTCTTCTAGCTTCCTTTATTGAACAGTTGAGCTGTATAATTTATGAATTCAGGGAATCTCTTTATTATCACATATAAAATCAGGATTTCACCATTGAATAAAATGCGATCGCCAGGTGTTAAATTGCTGCTAGATTCTAGGACAGAAACGACGTCAATCAGTCAAGCCCTTATGAGTTTTCTACTGACACAATATACAAGATGAAATTACCCCAAGTCTCCCTCTTAATGAGGTTGTGGGGAGAGCTGTCTGCAAGTCAAAACTATAAACAACAGTTTACGTCAGTGTTTACGTCCTGTTTCGGAGTAATAAGAAAAAAGAATTACAAAGCCTCACCTTGAGGAACTCACCAACCAATCGCAGCAGACTTAACGTGTGCAAATATGATTCGCAGATATATGGCATAACTTTCTAAGAAACTGTTACAAGCAGGACAGAATAACCTTCAATAAGAAAACAGCCAGTCAGAAGAGGTTGCTTCTCTGCTAATAATAATGCACAAAAACCTATGAATACCCTTTGACTTTCCCAATAAAAAATCTGTTGCCTGGCCGTTGTCTTCTGTCGTTACAAGGTTAACTAGTACTCAGCTTAATTTCATATAATAGAATTCCATCATTATCAATATTATTGTTTTTATTTCTCTATTTTGCTATATACAGGTTATTAAAGAATTAGGCTTTTTTGGACTTTATAAGGGATCACGTGCCTGTTTTCTTCGTGATATTCCATTTTCGGGCATTTATTTCACCGCCTATAACAATTTAAAAAAGTATTTTTCTGATGAAGATGGGTGTAATTCACCAGCTACCCTGTTGTTAGCTGCAACTTTGTCCGGTGCACCAGCTGCATTTTTCACGACTCCAGCAGATGTTATAAAAACAAGATTACAGGTATGTGTATAAATCATATGCGCATGTGTGTGCGTGTGTCTTAGTGTCCTAGTCTTTTTTTCTATTCTTTTACGTTCACAGTGGAACATAGGGCTTCAAACTAGAGACTTGAAGTTCCGGTATCAGTGGTGTTAATAATTTTTGCGGGATGGGGTCTCTAACCTCATGCCCAACCTTCCCTCTTTACCAGTCTTATTACTGGCCTATCGAGGTAAGAGAGTGCATCGATGGCTTGGGATCGAACCCCCAACATTCTACTGATGTGTCACCGAAGCACGTCACCGTCAACTAGGCTGTACATTTGTGTATTTATAATTAATGGGTGGGAAAGTTCCAGAATAATTTCCGATCAAGGGTCAAATTAGTAAAATTACAATTAGGAATTAAAATGCCTTAATAAACAGGGGTGGGGCCGGATAAAACTCAAACAAAGTAGGCCGTGGCAGGGACAAGGGTTAGACGTGGGTTTGAGCTTTTGGATAGCTAGTGCCTCGGCTATACCCTGACATTTTAATATTACTCCCTTTGATAGGTTTGATCGAATCTTGTATATTATTTTGAAGGATTTTTCGAAAGGCGCTGAATGCCCTGAATTGACCAGATGTTCTGTCACTCAACTATATACACGTTTTCGTTCTCCTTTTACTAGCCTGACTGTATAATGTTCACGAGCGCGTTTTTCAAGTTGGAGCATGGTACGGCTGATGTACTCAGCTTCTCACGACCAAGTAAACTGGTAGATGTACGTTGAAGTGGCTCAATGCGACAGCTTGTCTTTCGCGTTCTGGCTGAACAGGTTCTTGCAGGAAAACGTCAGTCGTAGGCTCGTGGTGACATATGTATTCCTCAGAAATTTGCAGAGGCGTTTCCGAAGGATTTCTGCTTCGATGTCACCTTTGAATTCTATTCCGTGGTTCGATAATGTTGTAGAGCGGCTCGTCAGTCTCGCGGGATGTCCAGGTTCACCTCCTAGTCGACGCACTCGTAAATCCTGCATTATTTTGCTAACCTGTAGGTAGTAAGCTAGATTAAGAGGGAAAGGTGAGCGTGAGGCTCTACCTCTACTGAAATTTCAAAATCTGAAGTATGCTATGTTCTACTTGGAACGCAAGAAATAATGAAAACGAGTTACACTGGTTAAATACTTGACTTCAAGCACGTTTTTTTCAGTCCTTCCGCATATCTCATCATTTGATAATATAATGTGCTCAAAGTTTGTATGAGTGTAGAGTATATTCACTACAGTGGGTTCTTACAATTATAAAACCCAATAATTTGCCAGTATACAGTGTATACATCTTCCTACGCGGAATATAACTGGGCATCTAAAATTAGATCAGTTTCAATTTATGAATTTATTTATTTTATGAACTTTGATTATTACAAATGTAATAATAATAATAATTATGTAATGTAATAATCAAAAGAAACGAATTAGATAAAACTCACAACTTAATAAACAACGTCTTCAACGACATCAAATTCACAAGAGAAGAGGAATCCGAGAACAAAATACCATTTTCGGACGTCTTAGTCAAGCGAACAACCACAGGAGAATTAGAAACTCAAGTTTATAGAAAATCTACTCACAAAGACCAAACCCTGAATTACAACAGCAACAATCCAATAACACACAAAAGGAATTGCATACAAAGACTATTCAGGAGAGCAAGGACTCATTGCAGCACTCCCACCTTAAGGAAAATTGAAGAAAAGTATCTCATGGACGTCTTTCAAAAGAATGGATATCCACAGAATTTCATCAAAAGACATATACCCCAAGCCAATCTATAAAACCAAAAGCTCCAACCAAGGAAAACACAAAGAAAATCGCCTTACCATATATAAAGGATATCTCAGAAATCACTACAAGACTCTTCAAACCTCTAGGAATTGACGTCGTACATAAACCAACAAAGTCACTGCACTCAATTCTATGTCAACCAAAAGACTCAACAGCGAAAGAAGATAAAACTAACACCATCTACAAAATAAATTGTAACAACTGCGAAAAACACTACATTGGCCAAAGTGGACGTCCCCTTCGTCTTCCCATCCACGAACAAAAGCTAGTCGTCAATAGACATGATATCCACTCCTTCATATCGCCTAGCTGCATACAGACAACCACGGACATCAATTCGACTGGGACAACCAGTGTTCAAATATTAGACAGAGGAAACACCAAGAATGCTAGAGAATTTTAGAAGCTTGGCATTCCAGTGAATCGTCAATCAATAGACACATCGAGATAGACAAAATTTATCAACCGATAAGAAAGAAACTTCACACACAAAGGGTCAAAGTTCAAGTCAAAGAAACAATGAGTTCCAATACAAGTAGCCTACAGGGTGTGAAAACACACAAAAACAACTAATCATGTTCAAGGTGGTCACCAGGAGAGATGATTAATAAACTCGTGGAGAAATCTCAAAGCTCACTTCATCAAATTGAAGTATGCGCTGAAGATGTCGCCTAGACGGGCGATGAAAGCTTCGCAAATAAACCACTATCCAGCTCAGAGAACACAACCACATCAGAATCATCATAATAATAAAAGTAAAGTTTGCAGTGTATACATTTTCCTACGCGGAATGTAATTGCGCATCTAAAATTATATCAGTTTCAATTTTTAAATTAGTGAGATGACTTATACTCCGCGAATTTTTAAAATTAGTATTGAACGAAAGATGATTACTTCTCATATAAATCGTTACAGTATGAAAAAGGAAATTCAATCAAACAAACAAAGAAAGAACGAACATATTTGCAGGATAATACTGACTGCATTTTTCTTTTCATAGATCTCTTCAACTGTGTACACATCCTAAACAAATTCAAATTATAAGTTACTAAATGAGATGACTAATCTCTCACTATCCTGGGTAACTGTAATTGTTTTGTTTTTCGTTTACTTTTATGTTTTGTTCTGTTGTTGTGTAAGACTCCATTTAATTTTGTGTTTGATTTTCACTCACTCTTAGTTGAACTCACTGTTAAGTTTTCAAATGTATTTCATTGTTTTGTCTATGTCATAATCTTTCTTACCTGACTGTTCACTCACAACGTCTTTAACTCTTCATCATAATATGTGTCAATTCAGACTGTTGTTTGATCTTGTAGTTTGTCTCTAGTCTATCTTTGTTTCCAAACGAAATCTGACCTCTACACGTCCCCCCCCATCCTCCCTTGTCTAATTATATTATAAATTTGTCTGCTTACATCATTTTTTAAGAATTATATTGCTGGTACTTTCTATCTATAACTCGACATTACTGTGACAAAAGTATGTTCACAAAACCATGTCAAGGAACTTAATCCTAAGTTTATATACATATATATATATATATATATTTGTTGTTCCCTTGGGTTCCTAGTAGAACATAGGGCTTCAACTGTACATCTCCATTTGCTTCTGTCTTCCTTCTGCTGTACTTTTCACCTTCATCCATCCATGTTAGTCCATACTCTTTCAACTCCTCTTCACAAGATCTCCTCCATGTCACCTTTGGACGTCCCACTCGCCGATTACCTTTCAACCTGGTTCCACTCGAGCAATGGCCTGACGCGCGCGCGATGTCACCCAGCGACCTCTTCAGCGAGTGTCCAATCCATCCATTTTCACTTCCTCCTGCATATTTGTTGGTTGGCGATTGGTTAGTTCTTGTTTTGTTTGTTCCCAGCCATAGTTTCTTGTTGGTGATTCTTTCCGACCCGGCCATCTGATCTTCAGTATAGATCCAGCGAAGACAGTTAGTTGTTGATATAGGTCTGAGTTAGCCTGTTGGAAATATTCTTTGTGACCCGCCCACCAAGTTTCTGATCCGTATAGAAGAACTGACTGACTTGACGTTTGTACTGAAAATCCAACCGAATTTTTTGTTGATGATGGCTGAGTGACGAATATTTCCAGATTGATTTCAGGTTGATGAATGTGTTTCTCGCTCGATTTGACATCCTCGTCCGTTCTGACTTCCTGTAGTTGAGACAATGCTCCCTAGATAAGTGAATGAAGTAGCCTCTTTCATATCCCTCCCTTTGATGGTGATTGACGCTGGATGTTGCTGTTGTGTTGTTGTTGGTTGGTTGGCTGGTTATTTTCATAACCTCCGTCTTGTCTATGTTCACTTGGAGTTCTGTCTTTGCTGCTTCTTCAACCAGTTTGTCGGTTTTCGCTTGTAAGTCTTCGGTTTTGTGTGACATCAAACATAAATCATCCACGCGCGAAATCCAGGTCTTCTAGGTTCTTCACGTCGGTCCAGGATATTCCTGTCTTCTCTTTTCCCACTGTCTCGTGCATAATCCAGTCAGTCCACCACAATTAGGAATATCATTGGTGATAATATGCCACCACCCTTGTCTGACTCCTGTGTTTACTCCAAACGCCTCGCTGAGTCTTTCGTAGTCGATCACTTGACATGTGCCTTGTGTCGTACAGCTGTTGAATAAGGTTGATGAATATTTGGGACACTGTACGCCGTAGTCCTCGAGTAGTTTCCGAATTACTTCGCGGTCAACGTTATAATTCTAAGTGAGGTCTTATTATTTCCGAACAGGTTCCGAATTTGGCAACCACTAAGCACAGATATTGACTTTAATTCATAAATACAATGAATGGATGACAAAAAATTGTATTCTTCGATTGTTAAAAATCACTATTCTATACTAAGTCTATAAACAAATGTTTTTCCAAAGGAATGTACTATACTTTTATTCGTATTCTTTCGCATTCTTCTAACTTGTACACGATCGAATCACTTGCGCCTTCAAGTTGCCTGCCGCTAATGGCGACCATGGCCAATGACCAGACGTTCAGTGTTCATAGTCACTGACACACACCATTTTGTAACTTATAATTTGATTTTGTGTAGCATGTGTACACAGTTGAAGAGAATCCATGAAATAAAAGGAGCTTGTATTATTATCCTGCCCGCCTGCAGATATAATAATAATAATGATAATAATTTGCTTTATTCCAGAAACACTACAATGGTGCATCTAATTTTATCAAACATTTAAAAAGGAGTATTTTCAAGAAATAAATATAAAAAACAACAGCAACAACAAAAACAAAGAAAAACACAAAAATAACAAAAAACACGAAAAAAATACCAAGTAGAAAGGAAAATAAACAACATGATAAATAATATCTCAGTATTGGGTAGTGGAAGCTATGATATGTTTATGCGTGGTGAACAGTAAAGCTATGATCATACAAGAAGTTATGAGATGTTCTTAAGAATGTTTATAGCCAAGATGATCAGTTAATTTGATTGAACAACACTGAACAATCATAAAATAAACATTTCAGAATTCTTTTTATTGTCAGCTCTAATGCGGTGTTTGTAGTGATAGTGTGAGTAATCCTGCATAATACAAAATTTTTAAGATGGTAATAATGGAATTCACAACCAAGATTGTCAGTCAATATTGCCGAACAAAAAACAACCACAAAACTAATATTACATGATGGTTAATGACAGGACAATTTTGTTATACTCATAGTGATAATATAGTCGGAACCAGTAGATAAACAAAAGAGGGAATAGAATAAAGAATAAAAAAGTAAGCCATTGTTAATAATATAGGTAGCTAAGTGTGTTTAAGAAGGTGTTGACTATAGAATACAAATAAGAGAGAAATAAAAGAGCCAAAATTATGTTATTAACAACAAAGCAAGTCATAGGCTTCGCGCTTAACATTGTCTCTGTCACTTAGAACACGGGCCAAATATGGTATCATTGAGTTCTTATACTTGGTTGTACGAGCATATATTATTTTCTACTGATTTCTGGTTCTACCTGATGAGATGCAAGGAGAGAGTTGGGAATAGAGGGGGTGTTAGGGGGTCAGAGAGTATGGCTTTAGACCATTTTTCGCATGTATTCAGATGGCTTTCTACTAATGTAGTGACGAGCTGACTGAGTTTTACACCACTGGTCCTACTAACTACCTTCAACATCCTTCTTAGGATGGTATAGTCTTTTTTTCAGTAACCCAGGAACGACTAATGGGGAGCAGTAAAGTACATTAGGTAAGATACGAGAGTTGACAAATTGTGAAAGTAGAGGTTGGGGGATTCCAGATATTCTAAGTTCATTCCTTCTTTATTCAAACTACTATCGCTCAAACCGGTTGGAATTAATTTGACCAGTTATTTCAAGAAGTGAAAATTTCATCAATATATGGAATAAAAATAGGATGAAGTCATTTGTTATACCTTACTCCCCAAAAAACACATAAAAGGAAGAATACTTAGTCTAGTTAAAACGTCATAGCGACGTAGATGACTATTGGCAATAGAGCCTATGCAAATTAGTGACTAAATTTAGAATTCACGGATCATTGGATTCTAATCCATTGGCTGATTGGTTGATGAGTTCGTTTTGTAAACTTACAATTATAGGTGTAGACTACTGAAGAGTCCCAAAGTAGGGTGAAACCGCTTTTCCTGACTCTTTCTCTGTTACTCAATGAGTCTCTGACTAATCTTGATTGGTGACGAAATCTACACGTAAATTTATCCATATCCTTAGAAAAATTCATAACCTGAAACTTTATATAGCGAAAATATTCATTCAGACATTTAGAAAAAGCAAAAAATTCAGCAAATAATGTCCTTTTCGATAATTTCCTCTTCTGGCTGTACAGTTATGTATTTATATACATAAAATATTCTAGAATAGTAGTCAATAACAATATTAGTGTTTTTTTAAGATAATATCGATTTGTTGAGTAAGATCACAATGGAATTACAGTTCCCTAAAGATGCATAAATTAGAATAGGCATAAAAGCGTTATAGCAAATAAAATTAAGGGAATTTCTACAAAAAATTAAGGATCACTAAAACCTTGATGACCAGAGGGATAAGGACAATGTCTGAAACAGCCAACTTCTTTTGGATATATAAGTTAGGCTTCTTAATGTGGTTACCAACCAGCCAGCCTCAGGAATATGTAGTAGACGAACTGTTAAGGTGAAGTTAAAATTAGTTGGTATGCCGTGGATAACTTTGAAAGCTGCCTTGTTAACATCAATCATGTGTTCTGCATCCACAAGATGAGATAGAATAGAGCTATGAAAGGAATTTTTTTTGTTCATTACTTAACCATGCAAAATGATGTTCAGAAATCCGACGAGAAACACACCTAATTGTACGACCTCTGCAACAAACTGGTTCCACAGGAGCAGTCAAATTGGTAGATACATGTGGAAGAGGCGAAACTAGGCAGTTTGTCTCTAATTCCCGAACGCAAAAAAAAAAGACTATTTGTCTTATTAGACTAAGAATTGACTTGATTTCCATTTCTATTCCCGCTTCTTATCGACTCATTGTCAAGATGTACTAAACCGCTTTTTGCTGTTGTTACTGTTGTAAACATTAGGTTGTTGCACGTACAGGACAAACAACTTATACTGGGGTGATTGATGCAGCACGTAAAATTTGGCGTGAAGAAGGCGGTCGTGCCTTCTGGAAAGGGTCATTAGCTCGTGTTTTTCGATCTAGCCCACAATTTGGTGTTACACTTTTATCCTATGAAATGTTACAACGATATCTTTCAATGGATTTCGGTGGAAGGTAAGTTTTGTTCTACTTTTTGTCTTGTCACACAGTCTCATTTTTTGTTGACTAAATCCCCATTTGAATTTTAAGAAAAAATATCAATATTTTCATTGATTACCAGTATAAGACATTGATATTATATGTCAGTGGTTAGGACTCTCGCCGACCATGCACATGGTACGAGGTCCGATCCCCTGCCGACGCACACCTGATATCTATGGTCGGCCTGCAAGATTTGGGCTACCGATATCCATGCTGAAAATTCCATACTTGTACGAAAATACAGTGTGGAATCAAGCTGTAAATCAAAAAAATAAAAATAAAAAAACAGTGAAAAGTGGGCCTTCAAACGTTTTTTTTTTAATGCTCAATAAGTTGACTGGATCATCAAGACACACCTGTCGCTTAGATTTTAAGGAAGAATTGAATGATACAATGCTTGTCATACTCTGTCAAACCTTCTAAGTATTGTCCTTGAAAATCAACCCTTAAATAGGTCTTCATTACGCCGATACCATGTATCGTAAAAAATGGCATTCACATCTGAATCATAAATTTTTAATAACAGTGGTAACGGAGAGATTGGCTTCGTGATAAAGCTGAACCAAATTCTGTTGCTCTCTGTTAATAATTCCCACTTTTGTAGGATCTACAGTTGTAGAATTACTTTTGGCCTACAGAATTAGACCTTCCTCAGTACTGACGACACAGAGTCTTGGCTTAACTATAGTTAAAAAAAAACATAGTGACTTGACTTAAACTTTATCTGTTTTTAAAACATAAAATAAACCATACAATGTGAAGTCAGTGCTACTGACTATACGGATCAGAGACTTGGTCAGCGCGTCGTAAAGAGCATCTCAAACAAACTTCAGACCTTCATTAACAGTTGTCTTCACTCAATGCTGAAGATCAGATGGCTGACCAGGAAAGATCAGCAACAGGGATCTCTGGCGATGAGCGAACCAACACAACAGGAACCGATTGTGAAATAAATAGGCAGGAAGAAATGGAGATGGATTGGCCATACTCTGAGGAAACCATCAAGTGACATCACTAGACAAGCCCTCGAGTGAAACCCGACCGAATGGGAAGCGGCGAGTTGGTCGTCAGTGTGAGGTTGACTTGTAGGAGGTCATATGAAGAGGAAATGAAAGCGTGTGGGCAGACTTGGAGCGGAGTGAAAAAGTTGGCAGAAAACAGAAGGCAATTGAGATGTGTATCTGAAACCCTGTGTTCCTCTAGGAATTAAAGGACATAATGATAATAATACACCAAGAAAATTATAAACCCAGTTTTACTTAAGAAAAGACAAAAACGTACCGAACAGTATCGAGGGTACGGACAAAGTGAACAGTTAATTAATTACATGTACACACAAGTAGAGTGACAGAAAACAAACAACACTCAAGGTCACATCACGTGGTGTGAGTTACATTAAATTAACCAATTATTGAGACAAAAAAGGTCACATAATATTGATTAACTGTCTATCAAACAGTCTATCAATCTTCGAGTGTTGGTTTGTAGGGATTTCATCGGTTGCAGGATTTCATCATGAGCTGACATCAGTTAGGGAACCATTGGAAAACCAGCTAGGGGAGTACTGGACAGCTGTTTCGTCAGTCGAGTTTGGGACTCTTCAACAGTACGCACCCCACCGGGGTTCGAACCCAGGACCTTCTGGTTACAAGGCGAGCTCGTAGACCATTAAGCCACTGGGGCTCGATCCAATGGCCCATGAATTCTAACTTCTGCCAATTCACGATATAGCGCAACCCCCAGCCATTGTCTTCGGTGGCGAGTATTTGTCCTCACACCCTATCTATCTGTCGCGATTAACAATAGTTTTCCTCATCTCTCTAAATTATTATAATCTCTGACTCTTCATATGAATAAGGTTAACCTCTGACAATTTCCTAATATATTTTCTCTGACCTAAATTGGCAATTGCCAAAATCTCTCGTACATTAATATTGGGATGTGCGGGTAAGAGGTGATTATTAATTCCCGAACGAAATAATAGTAATAATACAGAAAAGAGATATCACACGAAAACTAATTCTGCTTCAGCATGACCCGGTTAGTAGGTGTCTATCAACATGCTGAAATCTGATTGGTTGTTTTTTTTTACTGACTAACACATGGTATAGCTAATCAATATGTTTACAAATTAAATTCTGACTTGATATACCCTTCGTGCTAGTCTGTGTGTTATACATGTCAGGTTCAAAATGATAGTACACATTCCCTTACTCTGCTCCCATGTAACCTTGACCTTTCAATAAAACAAACAAAAATTGTAAAAAAAATAAATAAAGAAGCAGCCTTTAATGATTTCACCTATTTTGATAGGATTCATAAGCTGTATAAGGTTAGCACATACATACAATCATAGAGACGGTGACAACAAGTAACTTTCAAGTTCACCAAGTATCAGGGATAATTTGTTTACATAATTAAGTAGTAGTGATCTTTATCCTGGCATGTTTATTAAAGATTAGCATAAAAGTACACACGCAGACAATATACAACAATACAAAAGACAGTAATAATAATAATACTTATTACGAGTTGCTCACGGACTGAAATCAGTTAGAGAACCATTGAAAACCAAGGAGTACTGGCCATCTGCTGTTTCATCCTCGTTTGGGAATTATCGGCAGTACACACCCACAGCCGGGGTTCGAATCCAGGACCTTCCGGTTACAAGGCCAGCAAGCTCGTATACCATTCAGCCACTGAGACCCGATTCAATGGCCACCAGCCCATGAATTCTAACTTCTACCAATCCGTGATCAACTCGTAAAAACATAACTAACCCTTACAAACCAAACTATAGAAAATAATACTTTTCAGACAAAGCGATAAGAAGAAGTAATTTGTCTGAATCGTGTAATCTATTTGTCCAACAGATTTCGAACAATCTATTCACACATGGGGTTGTCATAGGAATATACATGAAATTAATAAAGAGGTAAGGGGTGAGAAAATAAATTTAGGTCATGGTGAGAACACGAGACCTAGGTCCTCTATTGTGGTGCATATTATAAAGACAGGATATAAAATTGATGTTTACACGTCTTTTATTTAAAACCTACCTACAGAACATGTTTGGGGCGTATCCTAAAGTTTGTGGAAACCCTAGCAACTAGGAAGTTTAGACCACCTTTGTGCACTCAAGCAGAATTCATCGCGCTAAACCTTCTTTGGTAAACTTTGTTTTAATACCATAACAGATGTACTATTACCTCTCTTATATGGTTTAGTGATCGTCATTGTTATTTTGACCTTCAATATGTCCTTTTAACGTGACCTAAGTAGTAGTTCAGGTGAACATAAATAAAACAGAGGTGATGAAGATTCCTGGCCAACAACAACAGACAACAATCAGCATAAATGGGAGAAATCTAAAAGAAACAACCTCCTTTACCTACCTAAATGGGAAGCATCGTTTCAACTACAGGCGGAACTGACGAGGATATCAAAGCCAGAATCGGAAAAGCAAGGCAAACTTTCATTACTCTTAAGTCTGTGTGGAGGTCAACAGCACTCCTCAGAGTGAAAAATAAGATCCGGGTTTTCAACTCCAAAGTGAAGTCAGTGCTACTGACTATACGGACCGGAGACTTGGCCAGCGCGTCATAAAGAGCATCTCAAACAAACTACAGACCTTCATTGACAGTTGTCTTTGCTCAATACTCCGCTCAAGATCAGATGGCCGGCCAGAAAAGATCAACAACAGGGATCTCTGGCAATGAGCAAACCAACCAGGAACCGATTGTGAAACAAATATGCAGGAAGAAATGGAGGTGGATTGGATTGACCATACTCTGAGGAAACAAATCATCAAGTGACATCACTAGAAAAGCCCTCGAGTGAAACCCGACCGAATGGGAAGCGGCGAGTTGGTCGTCAGCGTGAGGGTGACTTGGAGGAGGTGATGTGAAGAGGAGATGAAAGCATGTGGGTAGACTTGGAGAGGGGTGAAAAAGTTGGTAGAAAACCGAAGGCAATGGAGACTTGGGCAGCTGAATCCCTATGTTCCTCCAGGAATTAAAGGATATAATAAATAATAAGTGGTCTATTTTCTCGCCGCTTAACTCTTTATTATTTTCATATGTATTCCTATGACAATGCCGTGTGTGATTAAATTGTTCGAAATGTTTTTTGGAGGGGAAATACATTACACGGTTCAAACAAACTACGTCTTGTTATTGCTTTGTGTAAATTCATAAAGGGAACTAATTGTTTTCAATAGTACCTTTCGTCTCTTGTTTACTACTCATAACTCAGACATGATTGAACAAGAAGCTTATATGTAATAACACCTGATATTTATAGTTTCAATCATTTCCCTGGAGAAGTTTGTATGTTACTGCTGACTCATTACTCCCATGATTTATTCGATGACTGTAGCAAAATAAAAAGATGCGTAGAATGATATTTTAGCCGTTTTATTTCTTGTATAAAAGGCTTGGAGTCTTTGTCTATCCCATCTATAGAAGCTGTGTTTTGATGTCTTACACAATTGTAATAATAAAATTGCAGGAAATAAAACGTAAAAAGGGGAATGTACGTATTTTCGTGAGTTGTTTTGGTTTGTAGGGCTTTGATCGCCGATTGATATCATTTAGAGGAAGCCAATAAAAAGCTTACAGGGAGTACTGGACAGCTGTGTTTCGTCCTCGTTGAGGACTAACTCTGCAGTATACACCCACCGTCAGGTTTCGAACCCAGGACAGCTGTCTGGCTCAATAGCTAGACCGTGAATTTTTAACTTCAAATCCCTACAAACAAACTCACTGAAAATAATCTGATGCTCGTTGTTGACTGACTGACTACAGGACGAAATTGACTTGAGTTCTAGTGAACAGTCGTAACCAGAAGGATTCACCCGGTTGGGAGTGAGGAAAAAATACTCTCCGATGACATTGACTGGTGCCAGTGGCGCTAAAATCACGAATTATTAGTAGAAGTTGGAATACAATGGGCTCGCCATTGAATGGGGTCCCGGTCTCTGAATGCTCTCTGAACTTGACTTGTAACTGGAGAGTCGTGTGTTCGAAACCTGGTCATTGGAGCGTACCACCGATGAGTCCTGAACTGGTACAAAACAGTTGTCCAGTACTCTATGGTAGTTTTCCAATGATTCTCTAACTGGTATTTAAGTATATGGATTTGTTGTCATTTATCCAAGTGTCCTGGTAAAAAGTTACTAGCCAAACATTTTGCTTCTAATAAAAAAATATGTCGCAATTTATGTGAAAATGTTCTTACACTGTTTTTGTTTCTCTTTCCCCATTAGACTGATTAGTGAATAATGAATATTCTTTTTGATAAGTTGTTCCCTGAGTTGTGTGTATCCTCTTTTTTTTCAATGTAGTTTTCGTCACGAATCAACACCAATTACAAAGAGATCATTGAAACCTAGGAAGCACTGTACAGTTACTACGTCTTAGATTAGGACTCTACGGCAGAGATGAAACATGGGATCTTCAGGTTATGAAGTCAAGTTTGTTGACCATTTAGCCATTTGTGGGACGGAGGGTGGCTAGAACCCACCAACCTGAGAATTTTAACTTTGTGTTTTAATTCGTGATATTAATAGCGCTGTATTCAACCAATGTGTACCTCTCTCTGATGAGCATTCACTTCACCTTGACAAGATCGACCCCCCTACAAGGTCACAACTCCTTGGTACAGTTTCAGAACATCCGCCATCCACTAGACATAAATGACCTGGAGATTAATATTTATATTATTGGAATTTTTTTGTGAGAATGTGGATTTCGTTAGTGAACGACCCCGTTGCCCAGTGGATGATAATGCTCTCATAGTTGAAGACGATTAGTGCAGCGTTTAAGTGTCAGTGAGAACACTATCAATCCCTAGAGATAACATATACAGATCCAACTCGTGAGTCTCGAATCGGGAGAGAGGTTCACCATCAAAAAAGACATTGTCGAAGCATCCTTTGTTCTCTAACCAGTCTCTAGAAATTGGCAATGAACAACTTTAATCTTTTTTTGCTCTTTTCAAATGGGTTTTTCTTAAAAGTTAACTAATAAGTACGAATGTATTTCTTTTTTCATTTAATAGACAACTTTCTGGTAAACCATTGGATCGTCCTTTACAACCGATATCAACTAATCCAGATCATATTGGTGGTTATCGTTTCGCGACAACAACATTTTGTGGTATTGAATCACGGCTAGGCTTATCATTTCCAAAGTATAAATTAAATTGAGTGACACATTTTAATCAGTGTCTTTTGTTAGTATTATTATTATTATTACTGTTACTACTGTTTTAATAGCCTTCTCATGCAGCGCGGCGCCTCCCCCTCCTTCCACTGTTGTCATCTCGTCGCCTACCTCGTCCTCTTAACTTGTACAATCTAATTTGATTTGAATGTTTACGGATTTCGACTATTCCTCTTGTGAATTTTCGCTGTTGACAATATTTCATAGTGTATGCTTTCTTTTTTTTCGCTGTAAAACTTGTTTTTTCCTGTTCTCACTAGAAACAAAACCTTCGGGTATTTCAGGGTAGGGGATTAGGTAGGACAATAAATATACAATAAACAATAGGTAGGCATTTTTATTGGTCTTATTACGCAGACTTATTATTATTATTATTATGCGACATAGCGTGACGCTGTATTTTTTTGTTCATCTTGCTTATCGTCCAACTGCTGCTGCGCCTCCTTCCCGCCCGCTCTCTTTCCCCTCCCACCCTTTGCCAATTTGCTTACTGACAGGCTTACCGCTGAATTTTCGCTTATCATGTCCCGATGCAGTCATGGACAAGAATTTGAGACATGCGATCGATCGATCGATCGATTTTCTTCGACTTCCTTATTATTTTCCGAAGTTTCCATTAAAATATTTTATTAGCATATTTTATTTTGACTTTTTTATCGACTTGTTTATATACATATAGTTATGTTTGTTTGTTTTCTTCAATTTATGCGTGTTTCCGCTATCTCTGAAAGTTATCGGTTATCTCTAGAACAACAGATTAACCATGTACTCCCCCCCGCTGGTCTGGTCTGTATGGCACCAATTATTGTATTGTGATGGCTGATTTGTGTGTGTGTGTGTGTCTGACTCTTCTCTACTCAATTGACTCCCCCATTCCTGCGCTGAGGGGCAGACTGTCTGTTGGGCAGCACAATCATAATATTATACTTACAGTACTCGAGTGAATTGTGCTTTATTTCTCTGATGTAATATGGTTGTTGTTGTTATTATTATTATTTTTTATCATTATTACTATTCTCTTTTTTAATCGACGAGAGCCTGTTCCACACCGTCATCAAGATCATCATCATCATTCCTTTTGCTCGAAGTTTTGAACTGATTTTGATTTTGTTCTTCTGACTTTTCTCAGCGTTTTCTTTTCTTGTCTGTGTCTATTTGTGCGTGTGTGTGTGTGGGCGCGCCCGCGAGCGAGCTCGTCAGTGTTTCGTTCACTCTCCAAGGTTGTTTATTTCCTTTAAGAGTAGAGAGACACTCACAGAATTCCTTTTAGAAGAGATATACACCGAAGAGAAATAGAGAAGGATTAACAAAAGACAAAATCGGTGTGATGTATTTTAATATATTATGAATTATTATTTTTTTCAAATATTTTTTCTCCCTTTCTTTTCGCTTGTTTTATTTTACTGCTTCTTGTACTCTTGGAAGGTTTCTTTTCCACCATTTTATTTTTGTTATTATCCCTAATTTGTTTGATTTTAAAATCAATAAAATCAATTTTTTTTCGAGGAATGTGCCAAGTTTTCTTAGTGGATTTCGGAGTGGCTTTATGTTGCATATATATTTCTCCGTCATAGTCTGTTGTCTATGGTTGTTGAATGACAAGTCATGTTTCCTTTTTATTGAATTGTATGCGTCGGTGGCACAGTGGTTAGGTCTCTCGCCTACCATGCACATGGTCCGAGGTTCGATCACCCGCCGACGCACACCTGGTATCTATGGTCGGCCTGCAAGATTTGGGCTACTGATATCCATGCTGGAAATTCCATACTTGTACCAAAAATACAGTGTGGAATCAAGCTGTAATCAAAAAATTAAAAAAAATTGGTGGATTTCATCATGAGCTGACAACGGTTGGAGAACCACTGGAAAACCACCAGGAGCTGCTGGACAGCTGTTTCGTCAGCCCAGTTTGGGACTCTTCATCAGTGTGCACCCACCCACTCACCGAGATGGATTGGACTTAGGACCTTCCGGTGGTTACAAGGCTAGCTAGCTCGAAGATCACTAAGCCACTGGGTCCCGCCAATCCAATTACCAGTCGATGAATTCTAACTTCTGCCAATTCATGACATAGCGTGATCATTTCACAATGTCTTCTTCGATGAGTTACTGCCTCACTTTCTTTAACTAATAAAGCACCTCACGATGAAATCCTCCAACCAATCAAACAAAATCTCTACAAAACCCTAAAACTTGAAAATTATACTTTCATTTCATGCGTTTTAAATGAGATTTTGGGTGAAGTTAACGTGTAGAGAGAGTCACAGGGATGCGAACGCTCCATTGACCTTGAAAGTATGCTAGTCGTTAGCTAACGACACCTATCATTATTATAGCGGAAATATGAACGCTATTCATCAATTAAGGAGAAAATTTCACCTAGATCATGTTTTTAAGTAATGTTTGGACAATTTGTTAATATTATAACAGGACATATAAGCAAACACATATTGTTTTCAATTGAATCTTCTTCAGGCTTTCCTCCAATTTATATAGATTTAAACATAAGCATTTTAACCAATGATGGTGGGTTTGTAGACCAAATTAGGATAATAATAATAATAATAACTGTTAAATGTTTTGAACGTCACTGGTAATGGTGATTATAATGATAACAAAATAATGGTGATAATAAGGTTTATATACAGGTGGTGATAAGAATCACGTAGGTAGTAATATGTGGACAGATAATCAGAGTTTAAATAAATATCATTAAAACACGGAGGAAATAGAAAATAAGAAAGGGTGAGAGGGTTTTGAATAGAATTCACCTAGGCTAAGCAAGGGAGAGATACAGGTAGAACAAACTTCTTTTGTTGTATGCAAAGTCTGGGATTGTTCTCTGGAATTCAGTCCCATTGCTTCGGCTAAGCGGAGAAGGGCACTTCAACCGTTACCGAAGAATACCGTAAATCTATAGTGTTAGAGACGTTTTTGAATTTATTTCTAATGTACATGAAATCAATGTAAATGAGAAGCAAATACTATCCTCCTTAGATGTCGCATCACCGTTCATCAGTGGAGACTGTTGAATTCATATGCCAACAGATGCTAGAAAAGCAGTTCGACATCGGACTTCCGATAATTAGTCTGAATGAGCTGTTTTTATGATGCACTACGAATATACACTTCACATTCAACAACCTTTATTACAGATAAACCAACGGTACTGGCATGGATTCTCCATTGGGTCCAGTTTTGGCAGATTCCTTTCTTGCTAAGCTTGATTATGGTCCATTGAAACAAGTAATAGATAATACCGATTCTTATTTTCGTTATGTTAATAATACGTTTATTATTCTTGATATGAAAGCAAACAACAATGAAATGTTAATGGAACTTAATCATGCACATCCATCGCTCATCTTCACTTGTGAAGAAGAACATGATGGTAGACTACACTTCCTTGACGTCCAGTTGAACAGAAGAGAGGATGGTTCACTCAAGAAGGATGTCTATAGAAAACCTACATCTGTAGGACAATACACACATTTCCTCAGTTTTGTACCAATCCAATACAAAGTCAATTTGGTTAGATGTATCACTAATAGAGCAAGAAGGATTTGTACAGATGACTCCCTAGAAAATGATTTAGGATACATCCAGAATACGCTGGTCCAAATGGGTTATCCTAGTAGATTTGTATGGAGACACATGAACATCAGGTATAATAAAGGGAAACTGACAGAAGTTAAAAAGAAACAACTTCCTAAAATTACAATTTAATGAAGACGTGGCTGGTGAATTC
Organism: Trichobilharzia regenti; assembly: GCA_944472135.2. Lineage (NCBI taxonomy): Eukaryota > Metazoa > Platyhelminthes > Trematoda > Strigeidida > Schistosomatidae > Trichobilharzia > Trichobilharzia regenti. Next base: position 79,835,887 of record OX235265.1, on the reverse strand, counting down.
CTACATTTAAGGTCATCTAGAGCAATAAAATGAACTTATATTGTTGCCACAACCTCGTCTAGTTAACTAGCCTGCTAGTTTTCTAGCCGGTCCGAAGCTCAGGTTAGGCGTGGAGCTAGCAACCTCACGCCACTAAACCTATCAAACTGCTGCAGAAAACATGTTGAAAATACAAAAATTCAAATAACACCATTCTTATTCTTCGCTCAGATCGGAGAGGTGAAATGACACACGGGCTGATGAAAACCAGTTAACCAGACAATGTATCTTCTCTCGATGAAAGCAAAAATAAAAATGGAAACGTGGAATGTCCGCACAATATACGAGGCTGGCTGTGATAAGGCTGTCCAGGTACCCAAAGAAATGAGATGTGGCATAAAAGTACTGGGCATCTGTGAGAGTAGATGGAACCGATATGGATTGTCAAAATTGTCAACTGGTAAATCAGTAGTCTACTCAGGTCAGGTCACCCAGTTGCAGCCAAAACCCTAGTGCAGTGGGAACCAATTTCCTTCTTCAGGATCATGACAGCAAGATTCAACTGCAATGCTATGCACAATGCGGAGCAAGACAAGAAGGAAGACTTTAGCAAACAACTACAAATAGTAATGAACAACATCTCGAATGGCGACATCAAAACCCTTATGGGCAATATGAATGCAATTCAAACCGGGAGCAGGTAATACAGGAAGAGAACTCATCATGGGTTGAGAGGCTCTCGGAGAAATGAATAACAACGAAGTACTCTTCTCAGGTTTCTTCGCCTTCAATGATTTGGTAATCGAAGTCAGCGTGTACAAGTGCAAGGATATACACAAAGCAACATCGACTTCGCCTGAAGGACATACCACAAATCAAATAGATTTCAATACTGCTCAAGAAATTAGAGACAGCCTGCGTGATACAAAGTCGAGAAGGGGAGTAGATGTGGGCTCACAACATCATCTAGTTCTAGTTACCTTCAAGGTGAATCTGAAATCCCTGACAACAACTGGAGACAGGCCACTGTAATTTAAGTTCAATATTCAAAAACTGGAGGACAAAACCAAAAGGGACACTGTCAAGGAACTTAACCCTAAGTTCCTATTATATCCGAAGACGCTCAAACCGGCAATTACTATGCACAATATTGACCTTAAATCCAAAACACAAGGGCTGGTAATAAATTGTATTGTTCGACAGTTAAAATCAATACTCTATAAACAAATGTTTTACAAGGAATGTATTGTACTTTTATTCGTATTCTTTCGTCGTCTTCCAATTTGTACACGATTGAATCATTTGCGCCTTCGAGTTGCCCGCCAATGGCGACCAAAGCAAGTGAACCAACGTTTAATGTTCACATTCATTTACAGACACCTTCATTAAAGATCGGACCAGAGCAAAATCGGAGACACTATGTGGCACCACTGAAGAAGCATACGTGGAAGAACATTGGAACTCTTTGAAGGTGATATTCAAGGAAACGTGTGCTTATCAGTCTTACATCTCTCAATGTACTTTCAACGGTATGTATCCTTGTGTAGAGAGTATTCAGCTGAGGAAGAGTTCTACCGAAATTTGATGAATCCATTAAATCTTGCTTTATTAATACCTTTGTTGCTTGTTATAAATTCTTATCAAGAAATAAATGTTTCCTTCAAGACTACCCCTTACATTATGTAATACATTTTTCAAGGACAAATTTTACCAGTATCTGATTAGTCTTATGATTCCTTTGTTAAATATGGTTATGATTATATAGCAGCTTATGAAAATGAATCGTCGAAAAGGGAAAATTTCCTTCGCTGTTTACGTCTTTTTCTTATCACGGGAGTATTAATTTCGACAGATAACTAACTCTATGATGATCTATCAAACAAAGTCACTCTCTCGCTGTTTCAATTGACGATGACTAACAACTGAGAAAAAGTACTTGGACAGGACAATATACACATTTTCACACAGCTTCGTTCCTCTCCACTACAAAAGATATTTAATGAAGACCCTCAGCCACAGAGTTAGAGCTGTATGCTCGGAAGAAGTAATTGAAGATGAATTAAGCATTGCGTATGATACTTTGATCGAAAATGGCTATTGCGGCAAATTTACCAAGAAACACATGACAAAGAAAGCGGAAAAGGACTACTCACTATCTGTAAACAAGAAGTCACTTTATATACGACTACAATTCTAGGACGATATACCAAGTGAGATAATTACGAGGAAATTAAGAAAATCAGTTCAAAGAACTTTTAATGCTGTCGAAATACACGTCTTATTCTCTCTACACGACTGATGGTGCTACCTTGACTGAAAGATGAAGTACCTAGACTAGACTAGCCACTTCAAATTGTATCTACCAATTCAACTGCAACCGCGCTTGTGGAGCGAGTTATACTGACCGTTGCTCTAGGAACTTGATTTTTCGTGCTCGCTCGAGAACATCTCCCACTATGGCTAAGTAAAGGTGTAGTGAAAACCATTAACAGTTCGATATTGGACCGTCTGGTGCAAACCGGCCACAAAGCCAGCCACCGTGGAAGAATCTTTCCTTCTCTGTCATCATCTACCGGGTGCCAAATAAATTGCCAAAAACATCGAAGTACCGCATGCTTCAAACACCAGAGGCTATTGCGATTCACCCCAAACAACCAGCGCTCTGTGTTCAAGAGAAGCGAGTCCAGCCCCTACTATCGCCCTTGCCTTCAGTAGAAACTATAAACTCATGAATTTGTAATATTATCTTTCCTAATTTGCCTTTCTGACATTCAGCTTATTTTATGTTGATGCTATTGAGCTGTAATCTATGAATATTATTGATTCGACGTTATTTAAACAACATTAATGTTGTTCATAACACTAATTCATTCATTCACTATAATGTATATGTGACTGCAGAGCCTGATGATGAAGGCGTTATCGAAAAGCGTTTTCTTTGTTCAGTATCCATTCTTTTGAAAACTTACAATTGGCATTTTAAGTTCACGACTTGCAAGGTAAACAGTTCTAGGTGAAGTTTTGCCACAGTTTCCTGTGCAAACTTGAATTATTTAGATTATAATCTGTCATTTGTTTAATACTGTGAAAGACGATCATGAAAACAAATAAAACTTTCGTATTATGTCTTTTACTACTGAATGATCGATATGAGTAGTTGGGTAGTAGCTCAGAGAGCTAAATCACTTCAAGCTACTTGATCATTTCCATTTGACTGTCAGGCACCACTTGTTCTTGTGAGTGGTGCGTAACTGTGCATATCAATCAGTCAGGAGAATATGGCATCAAACTGAGTAAACGCCCATCATTAAAGGTTAATCGTGTTGTTTTTTTATTGTTTATTTTATTATCCTTATATGTATGTAAATATGCCATGGTTTAAACATTGTGTTTTTTTGCATGTTCATACCTGTTCAACTTGTTTCTGCTTTTGTTTTAACGATAAGCAATTGTATCTACACCCGATTCACTAATGAAGTGTTCTTTTAGTATACAATTGGTGGATGGTGGCTAGCAGTGGAATCCAGGATAAAGCGCATTTCGTCCTATTTGGGACTCGTCAGCTGGATGTACCTGCATTTCTCAGTGAGTGATGACGTTCCCACCGAAGCTCGAACCCAGTACCCATAGTTGCAAACGCCAAAGCGTTATCCACTAGACCACTTGGGCCACGAGAGCCACCTCTTGTGCAACGGGTCATATTAATTATTGAATTGAATTTTTGATTTTCCCATCGATTGTTTGGACCGAAGTGCTCGGTCTCAGGTTGACATGTCCTTGACAAGTGTTATTTTGTTATGAAAAACAATGGTGATCGAAGACAAGATACGTGTACTTTGATTGGACATGAGATACTAACTAGTGTCACACGTCTAGTCTTTTATTTTGGTGTGGATTGAATTCTACCAGAATAAAAATAATTAGAGACAACAATTGTTGAAAGGATTGGTGGATGGTGACTAGCAGTGGAATCCATCAAGATGCGCATTTCATCCTATTCGGGACTCGTCCACCAGCTGGATATACATACCTGCATTCCTCAGTAAGCGATGATGTTCCCGCCACCGACGCTCGAACCCATTGCCAATAGTTTGAAATGCCGAAGCGTTATCCATTAGACCACTTGGGCCACGACAGCCACTTCTTGTGCAACGGGTCTTATTAATTATTTAATTCAATTTTAGATTTTCCCGTCGATGGATTGGACCCAAATGTTCGGTCTCAGGTTGAAATATCGGCTTCTTGTGCTGATCCACTGTTGGTCACCACCCACCAATTAACTTCTAATTACATGTCCAGACATCGTCGAAGCATCTATACTAGGAGGTGACATGTCAACCTGAGACACAGCACTTCAGTCCAATCAATCGACATGGAAATCTAAAATTGAATTAGATTGTTGAATTAGTTGTGTTCTCTGAGCTGGTTGGCTTTATTGCGAAGCTTTCATCGTCCTTTTAGTCAACATCCCTCTTCAGCACAGGCTTCAGTATAAAATGTACTTATTTAAATTCTCCATGAATGATGTAATTTTATCTCTTGGCAGCGACTGTCGTGACTGGTTTTTAATTTACATCTATATTGATCATTCTTGTCGACTTGGAGTTCGGACTTCCTTGTCATGTGATTTATACCTTATTAGTTGTTAAATTTGGTCTGTATTAATTTGTCTGTTAATCGCTGATTCACTTGAGTACGGCCTTCTAGGAATTCTCTAGAGCTTTTGGTGCTTCCTGTGTTTAAAATTTCGACATTATCCCAATCATCAAATTGGTGTCCATAATTATCCACATGCATTGACATGAAAGAATGTATATCAAATCTTTTCACAGCTTATTTGTGTTCTTGGATTCTGATTCGAAGAGGATGCCCATTTTGACCGATGCAATGTTTATTGCAGCTCACATATGCAGTTTAATTTGTAAGTGGTATTGATTTTATCTTCTTTTTCTGTTGCGTGGATCTTTTGGTTTGCACAATATCGAGTGAAGTAATTATGCTGGCTGGCTTGTGTGCTGTGGTGAGAGCAGCCTGCTAGCCAATTGGTAGACATTAATTTACGTCAATGTCTAGGTCACTAATATTGGCCATGAGAAAATATGAACAAGGCTGATTCAACAAGCAATCACAGCAGACTTGACGTGGGCAAATAAGATTCGCAGTTATGTGGCTGTTATGTTCTCGTCGAGTAGTTAATAGTCCTGACGCGGAAAGAGGGAAATCAGAAGACCGTTAGTTTTTCGATGATACTTGTATTTTCCAGACAAGGAAAATAAATGTCACACAAGTGCGTGAGTGAAATGCTTCTAGTGTACGAAAAAGTGTGTGAACACAAGAATATATAAAAGTGTACAGTACAAAAGTATAAATGAAAATGACTTATACACATGAACCAATGAATAGACAGTCTTAACATGATTGGTTGTAATGTCATGTGACATCACGGTCATACATGTTTATTTAGTTAGTGGACAGACAAAAACATATTGTCAGTCATAATGAAATATCGATCCCTTTACACATAGCAAAATATAATAGACTGTCAAAAACAAAACACACACATCATGTGGATAGATATCAGTGGCTTAACTTTCCGAGAAACCAGTCACCTTGAGCAAGAAACAACCGATCAGAAGACTGTGTTTGTCTGCTTGAATAAGCTATAATAATGTACACGAAATATATATAAACACGTGCTGATTTCCGTAATAAAACAATCTGTTGCCTGCATTTGTATTCTGTTGTTACATTTAGTGTCGCTGCCTCCAAAAAATGAAGATCACATGGCCAACTGCGTTTGAAGAAGGAGACATACGGAGCTTCTTACATGACTTCGAGGCCGTCGCTTCCCTTGTCTTCTGTTGTTGCATATCTACTTCAAACACTCTTAATATTTTAGTTGTTATTTCAGAGACATATTTTATCTATGATAAAATGAATTTCCTGGTGGTCTTTGATGTTGGCCTGTTGTTGATGTTATGACTCGGTTTTAAACACTTTTTGATGAAACTGTGAGGATATTCATGTTTTTTTTTAAGATGGTTGGCAGGTAATTCCCAGAAGCCTGGGACTCAAGTGAATCAGCCAGCGATTAACAAACACATTACTATTGACCAAATTTACCAAGTGATAAAAAGTAAGCGTCGGTAGCATAGCGGTTAGGACGCTCGCCGACCATTCACATGGTCCGGGGTTCGATCCACGGCCACCGACTCACTCATTTACCTCGCTAATCCAGAAATAATGCTGGTAAAGAGGAAAGGTTGGGCATGGGGCTAGCACCTCCATCCTTCAAAAATGAACACTGGTACAGAAACTTCAAGTCACTATCTTGAAGTCCTATGTTCCACTGGGAACGTGAAGGAAAAAAATAAATAAAAAGTAAACCACATGACAAGAAAGTTCGAATTCCAAGTCAATAAAAATGATCAATAGAGATGTAAATTGAAAACCAGTCACGACAGTGGCCATCAGGAGATACAAATACATCATTCATGGAGAATTTAAATAAGTTCACTTCATGCTGAAACCTGAGCTGAAGGGGGATGTTGTCTAGAAGAGGGACGACGATGGAAGGTTCGAAATTTAATCAACCAGCTCAGAGAACATAACTAATTCAATACCATCCACCTGAGCTGCAAATCTCCATTATTTCAGAAAATAATTGTTTTCAATAAATTTCTCATCATACTCTACGATTATAAATCCATTAATTTTTAGTATACATTAGCTAGTTATGACAAATTTGAATGCATACAGAATTATATCAGACCGACCCATTACGACTTCATGACCCTTCTTATTATTTCTATTACCTTAGGTTTGCGTAATGCTACTTCTCACTCGTCATTATATTAACACACTCCGGCTCATTTCACCTCACTAAATTCTTTATTACTAATAGTACTTTTAAGCTTACAGCACACCATCATTATTATTGTTATTTGTCACCCCTCAACTTTCCGTCCAGTCTATCCTATTTGTTGGTTTATTTTTCTGTAGTATTCATATTGCCTCTCATATACCACTGATGACTACACTCACCCTTGAAAGCTGTACTTTTGCTGACTATGTATATAGACGCACAAATCATTGCATAATTTCGTCCACATTTTATCGCATTTTCTCATTGACCATGCATATTAAAAAACTAACTGACTATTGTTCCATCCCACAATACATCTTCTGATATAATTATGATTTGCCTTTACTAGTCCTTATTGTATGCTAAAAATTAATGGATTTATAACTGTAGTGCTTGAAGAAGAATTTATTGAAAACACAATTGTTCGCTTTAACAATTTTTGTTGTTAATTCTACCGGTCAAGTTTGCTCGCTAAGTGGTTCACCATCACAGTACACTGTGAACTATTGTTGCTAGAAGAATAGAGGTAACTGGAAGGAAACCATGTTTGACTTAGGTTTCGTGCTTTTTAGCACTTGCTGGTCAGCAAGACGTATCTGAAGTTGTGTCTCTTCTGAGATTTGAACCCAATGGTGCAATCAGAGATGTTATCACTGAGCTATTCGGGCTGTCTGTTGACCTGCTGTAGGTGATCTGAGTTTGAATCTGAGAAGGAGTAAAAGTCGTTTAAAGATTGCAGATACTGCTTTGCTCACTCAGTGGTGAGTGCCAACAAGAACAAGCAGAACTTAAGTCCATGTTTTCCTCCAGCTAACAGCACGACACCTGTGTTGAAAAAATATAACTAATCTCAGACTTTGAGTCGACAATACAAGCTATAAGGATTAATAAACCTCCAGAGAAGTTAAATATCATTATGAAAGCTGTTTTCAAATACTGGTTCATTCATAATCCTGCACATTTGATTGGCTTAGCAATTCGTGGATTACCGATAGAGAGAATTCAAGAGAATAATTCAAGATTTTGCAGCCCTCTATAAATTTATTCTAAAAATGTTTACTACTTGAAAGTAGTTAAATTAAAATTACTGAAAAACATACCAGAACCAATAGTTTACCCACAAATACAATTTAGCAAAATACGTGCATGCATATAAGTATATGATAGTTCAGTTATACAATGTTGCAAGTGACTCAATCCATATAGAAGATTTTAATACATCCATTGGTATCACTCTACCCACTGGTGAAATATGCAGGTATACCTTTCTCTGTCTTTCAGATACCAAATGAAAACCATTCAATGAATACCAAAATTCTACATCAAGTATAGGATCCAAATCTAAATTAACAAACAACTCTGGAGATTTCGCTTCAATAATTAATTCATAAATATAATTTGTTTGAAAAGGTGCCATTTGCTGATATGCTGATAAATTATCTTCTCCTGTGAGAGATTTTATTGACTTTAAACGTAAACCACTACCGGCATCCTTTGGAAAATCTTGGATATTCTTTGGTTCATCTAAGAGAAGTAGACCACCATCACTTTGCTTATACTCCTTACCCACTTTCATGCCTATTTGTATAATTCTACCACTTCTCCCATTGAAACGACATAATTTATTTAAATCTTCAAATGATTTGTTCAATACTGATATTGGACATTGAAAATTGTTTACACTAGAAATATTCAAAATTTCACGATACGTTGGTTCAAATGACCAAATAGTATAACAGATGATTTCAAATTCATTAGGAAGGTGGACAGTATTGTCGTCATTAGTTTGTACATTCGGTATCCAATCGGCTTCAATCACTACATCATCTTTATTATGTATAGCTATTCGTCCCCATTTTGGTATATCATAAAATTCTCTTATAGCAGCATAATGTGATAATTTCCATTGACCAGCTGAATCTATAGTTGACCAACTTGGTGCTGACCAAATATCATTCAGCTGCCAATAGATTGTACCCATTGTAATTAATTTATCAGTGTTTAGTGCTTTAGATGAAGATATTTGCAGTCGACACTTATTTCGCATATATAAGTTGATTTGAGCACGTAAACACATTAATTGATTCAGTTGACTAATATATGCCCATCTAAAAATTAAGAAGAAGAAGAATAATTACTATTTAATTGAATTCCAGATTTTCCCGTCGATTGATTGGACCGAAGTGCTCGGTATCAGGTTAACATGTCGGCTTCTTGTGCAGATGCTTCGACGATGTCTCGGCATTTAATTAGAATTTAATTGGTGGATGGTGACTAGCAGTCGATACCAACAGGATGCGCAATTCGGTGGGAACAGCATCACTCACTGATGAGTGCAGGTATATCCAGCTGGTGGACGAGTCCCAAATAGGACGAAGTGCGCATCTTGGACTCCACTGCTAGTCACCATCCACCAATTATTATTATTACTGTTCCCTTGGGTTCCTAGTGGAACATAGGGCTTCAACTGCACGTATCCACTTGCTTCTGTATTCTGCTGTACTTTTCACCTTCATTCATGTTAGTCCATACTGTTTCAACTCCTCTTCACACGATCTCCTCCATGTCACCCTCCCACTGACGTCCCACTCGCCGCCGCCTCCCTTTCGGCCTGGTTCCACTCGAGCGATGGCCTGACGCGCGCGCGATGTCACCCAGCGGCCTCTTCAGCCAGTGTCCAATCCATCCATCCCCACTTTCTCCTGCATATTTGTTGGGCGATCGGTTCTTGTTTTGTTTGTTTGTTTGTTCCCATAGTTTCTTGTTGGTGATTCTTTCCGGCCCGGCCATTTGATTGATCTTCAGTATAGATCCAGCGAAGACAGTTGCTGGTTGATAAAGGTCTGCATCGCAACCTGTTGGAAATATTCTTTGTAACCCACCCGCCAAGTTTCTGATGCGTATAGGAGAACTGACTGACTTGACGTTTGTATTGAAAATCCGACCGAATTTTGTTGTTGATGATGCTGAGTGACGAAGATTTCCAGATTGATTTCAGGTTGATGATGAATGTGTTTCTCGCTCGCCTTCCCGATTCTCGCTCGATTTGACATCCTCGTCCGTTCCTCCTCCTGCAGTTGAGACAATACTCCCAGATAAGTGAGTGAGTGAATTAACCTCTTTCAAATCCCTCCTGTGGATGGTGATTGGCGCTGGATGTTGCTGTTGTGTTGGTGTTGGTTGGTTGGTTATTTTGATCACCTCCGTCTTGTCTATGTTCACCTGGAGTCATGTCTTCTCTGGCTGCTTCCTCGACTAGTTTGTCGGTTTTCGCTTGTAAGTCTTCGATTTTGTGTGACATCAAACATAAATCATCCACGCGCGAAATCCAGGTCTTCTAGGTTCTTCACGTCGGTCGGTCCAGGATATTCCTGTCTTCTCGTTTCCCACTGTCTGATGCATAATCCAGTCAGTTCACCACAATTAGGAATATCATTGGTGATAATAAGTACCCTTGTCTGACTCCTGTGTTTACTCGAAACGCCTCTCTGAGTTTTCCGTAGTGGATCACTTGACATGTGCCTTGTGTCGTACAGCTGTTGAAGGCGCAGAAGTCAAAAGCTAACACTTCTCAAATTGAAAACATTTATTTCCCGATACGAATTATCAAATTATCTATCACACCATAAAAATTAATAATCTTATCATGAGGCGCCAAACACTTCTGTAGGCATTATTTTGAATCATACAGAGGGGTTTCATGAGTACTGCATCAATTTATACCATCTACTTACGAAAAACACGTGATATAAAACCACTCTTGAAATATAACATACTGAGGCAGGTGAAGATAGGTATGAATATGAGAAACAGACTGCTTGAAATTTGATAGCCCGAGTCAATGAACAACACCTTTATGAAGAAGCATTTAGTCTATAAAGATGTATGTACATCCAGTGAACTCTTATCAATCTGAATACAAAATTCCGCGTAGAATTCAACTGAATAGTATTCATACGTGTATACTATTCGACAAAACAATCGATGATAAACTGTTAAAACACATTTCCCACCTATTAGTTGGTTCCACAATTTACAATACAAAATGCTTATTAAGTTAAACGGAAGTAGATAGGTATCTTGCTAACATCAACTCTTATTGCAGTAACCAGTTTATATACACTTGCATTAGCAAATACATTTGAAGGATTGAGAGGAGAGCGCCTATTGTGCCTTTTAGGTATATGCCTTATATTTTTTTCAAATTCGGTTATTATCTAGTCATTTTGAATCATATCTGGTCATACTAAAGGTGGTAAGTAATTGAGCAAAGGAGGAGTCAAACACACCATTGTAAGGTTCTCCACCACAAGAACCAAGGTATCACAAAGCCCATCATCCTATTTCTCAGTTGTCGTATTATTATTATCATTGTTTTCTTTAATTCCTAGAGGAACATAGGGCTTCAGCTGCGCGTCTCTATTGCGTTAGTTTCTCTGCTCACGTTTTCACCTGGCTCCAAGTGTGCCCACATGCTTTCATCTCCTCTTCACATCACCTCCTCCAAGTCACCCTTGCACTGACGACCGACTCACCGCCTCCCATTCGGGTTCCACTCGAGCAATGGCTAGTCTAGTGATGTCACTTGATGGTTTTCTCAGAGTATGGCCAGTCAATCCATCTCCATTTCTTCCTGCCTATTTGTTTCACAATCGGTTCCTGTTGGATTGGTTCGCTCATTGACAGAGATCCCTGTTGCTGATCATCTTCTCTGGCCATCTTATCTTGATTATTGAACAAAGACAGTTGTTAATAAAGGTCTGTAGTTTGTTTGAGGTGCTCTTCATGACTCGCCAAGCCTCTGATCCGTATAGTAAGTAGCACTGACTTCACATTGGAATTGAAAATCCGGATCTTATTTTTGATGCTGAGTAGTGGCTGTTGACCTCCACACAGACTTGAGAGTAATGAAAGCTTGTCTTGCTTTCCCGATCCTCGCTTTGTTGTCGTAGTCATTTCCGCCCACAGCTGAAACGATGCTTCCCAGGTAGTTAGGTAAAGGAGGTTGTTTCTTTCAGGTTCCTCCCATTTATGCTGGCTGATTGTTGTCTGTTGTTGTTGGCCAGGAATCTTCATCACCTCTGTTTTCTCTATATTGGCCTGAAGTGAAGTCCTACCTTTGGTGCTTCTTCGACCAGCTTGTTGCTTTTCATTTGCATATCTTCCAGTTTGTGAGAAATCAGACATATATCATTGGCGAAGTCCAGATCCTCTAAGTTTTTCGTGAGGGTTCATTTTACGCCTTTCTCATCGTTGCCCACCGTGTGTCAGTCGTATTATCCAATCTACCGCAATCAGGAAAATCATTGGAGACAGTATGCAGTCTTGTCTTACTCCCGTCTCTACTTCGAAGGATTCCGTAAGTTTCCTGTTGTGGTTTACTTGGCATGCAGCATTGTCTTACAACGATTGAATGAGATGTATAATTGTTGGTGTGGCATCCTACTTGTCGTAGTGGTGCGAAACTCATCTTATATGTTTGATCTATGAAGAGACTCGTGTCCCTGAAGAATGATATCTGTGACATACACCCAAGCATCTGAAGAGGAAGACTATGATCGCTGTAGATGTTATGTATCCACTAGAACTCGAAGGTCGTACTTCTTACGGTTTCGACAGTTAATTTTCTCACTTTCATCAATGTGAGAGGTCACTTTGTGAACAGTCAGTGGTCCGTACGAAAGTGTATCAAGGTTCTTTTTTGGACCAGTTAGTGTATCAGTGTTACGAAGAAGGGGATGGAAGTATTTACAGGTGCTATAGCCAGGCACCTGGTAGACACATAACAGAAGTTGAAGTCAGCGAAACTTTTCCGAAAATCAGTATTGCGTAGAAAAGCCATGGTCCCTTCATTTCGTAGGTGCCACAGCCATCCAGCAATTACAACCTAAGCTCAGTATACAAAGAGATAATGCTACTGACTTCTCACTAGTCTGATGACGGGATCCCTTTTTTGTATATTGCAATCTTCATCTGATTTGTGATTGACACTCACTGAGTTGGACTCACTAATAAGCTTCCCAATATGTTCCTTTGTTTGGTTACGTAATAGTTTACTTTTGTTTACCATACCTATCGAATTCACACATATTTTAACTCCTATCCCTCCTTCTCTTAGCTCTCAGACTTCCTATTATGTGAATAAATTATGTTTATTTTAATATTATTATAAATATCCAGTCCATAAGAGTTATGAATGTCATGGAATAATTTGAGCACCATATCGATAACATTCGTTAGCAGTAGCGCGTTATGGCGTGATTTCTCAAAGGTTCCTTTTTTTTCCTTCACAATCCCCAGTGGAACATATGGCTTCAAGCTAGTGGCTTGAAGTTTCTGTAGCAATATTTATTCTACAGGATGAGGTTGCTAGCCTCATGCCCAACCTTTCCACTTTACCAGTATCATTACTGGTTTAGCGAGGTAAAGGAGTGCGTCGTCTGGGAATGGAACCCCGGACGATGTGCATGGTCGGCTAGCGTCTTAACCGCTGTACCACCGACGCCTCTCAGAGGTTAGAATTCACGGATCAATGAATTCCAATCCAGTTACTAAATGATTAATGGGCTGGCCTCATAACCGAAGAGTTCCCAGTTTCATCTCTTGTAAGTTTAAGAGTGTACACTAATGAAGAGTTCTGAGCTTGAGTGAATCAGCTTTTCATTACGTCTTGGCTTTGATCATTCCTCTAACTCGTATTGATTTTCGCTGACATTATCCAACATTCCCACATAAACCAAATATCTGAAAGTTATACATTCATCTGAACTTCTGTCTCTGTCTGTCTGGATTCAACATACAACTTGGCACCCAAGTGCAGCAGTTCGAGTTGCCACCTTCCAATTAGCACACAGAGGTAGACAAGAAGATGAGTGAAGGGAATCAATACAGTCTGACAAGTATAAGAGTGAAACAGAATGGGTAATGGTAGAAAGGAATATGAAAGATTACAGAGACTGAATACATCTGCGCTGGCCATTGACAACGATTTTGAGCCATGTCACCTATTGTCTCCAGCCATTGATTCCTAGAGTCCCGAGGGCCCGTTACATACGTCCAAACCAAGTTCACTTTTAACAGTTTGAAAAAATTTTGACATTGGGTATATGATATTGATTATAATAGAGGTTTTTGTATTTTAAGTATTGGTTTGTTGTAGGGATTTTTGTTTGATTGCATGGAGGATTTGATCATGAGCTTTGTATTTCCCAATCAATGAGAAAGAAAACGATATTGTTGTTTATACTGACGTGTCTCTATTTAATCCTGCAAATAGCTTTATCAAAGTATTATTCAACCAGAATTTACAAGATCTCAGCTTACATATATAACAACTTAATCATCTTTCCTCAGTATGGAGTCATTTCTCGTTGTCAAATTGGCCAATCGTTAAAGTTAACAAAACCATCATGTGTAGAGTGTTGGATTTGATAAGTGTGTAAAATTATAAGAGCAGCGTAAGTTTCTACAATGAAATTGCTTATCAATCGCATTCGTGTGGATTTTTTCATTTCATGGGGGAGGGAGGGGTTTTAGCCAGGTGAAATTCGGTTTCAGTTCATCATTCCTATTCAAAAAATTTGGATTCCATTTGATATAAAGTGCTTATAATGATGTTAGACGTTCTTTGTGATTTCTGAAATGTTTTTTCTGGATTATCCCAGTATTTCAAATCTTTAAATATTCCCATCTATAATATTAGAACAAGACATATAAGCGAACAATATTGTTTTCAATCAGATCTTCTTCAGGTTTTACTCTAATTTAAATAGACTTGTATATATAAAATTTTAACAAATGACGGTGATTTTGTGGATCAAATAATAATAATCATAATAATAATAATTGAATTGAATTTTTGATTTTCCCGTCGATTGATTGGACCGAAGTGCTCGGTCTCAGGTTGACATGTCGGCTTCTTGTGCAGATGCTTCGACGATGTCCGGGCATTTAGTTAGTATACAATTGGTGGATGGTGGCTAGCAGTGGAATCCAGGATAAAGCGCATTTCGTCCTAATTGGGACTCGTCATCTGGATGTACCTGCATTTCTCAGTGGGTTATGATGTTCCCACCGAAGCTCGAACCCAGTACCCATAGTTTCAAACGACATGTCAACCTGAGACCGAGCACTTCGGTCCAATCAATCGACGGGAAAATCAAAAATTCAATTCAATTATTATTATTATGATTATTATTATTTGATCCACAAAATCACCGTCATTTGTTAAAATTTTATATATACAAGTCTATTTAAATTAGAGTAAAACCTGAAGAAGATCTGATTGAAAACAATATTGTTTGCTTATATGTCTTGTTCTAATATTCCAGTATTGTCAGAATCACTTTTGTGGCCTGAGTATACAGCGTGTAGACAACCTGTGGCTAGCTGATGATTTTTCAAGCTTTTCTAGTTCAACTGGATTTCTCCATGGCTGAACAGATGTGGCTCTACAGTGTTCATTACTCCTGATTTTTATTCCTCTCTAGCGATGTTTGTCCGATGTATGTTGCGTCACATTCCAAGCTGTTTATTATGTAGATATAATTCGACAAAGAACGCTTAGGGGTTTGGTCTTTTATATGAACAAGGTTGTTTCGCAGTGTGTCTGATGTTTTGAAGAAAACTCTAATGTCGAGCTGATTGAGTACTCTTTTGATATCGTTTGAGGTCTCCGCTCTGTATAGAATGACAACTCTTGAGGTCCATGTTTTCGGAATACGTTTTCGACCATACTTAGTGTCAGTGTTGATTTTGTTGATGAAGTACTTTGGGTAGTTGTTTTTCTTGAGAGTTTCAGTAATGTTTGATATTTCTTCTTCTTTTTCTTTCTCATCCGTTATCAAAGAGTGTGCCCGTCCAAGAAGAATTGGATTAACTGAAATCTTTGCGCTGATGGGATGTGATGATCCGAAGTCTAAATATTTGTTGGAGTAGGCTTTCTTCCTGAATATGGATATACTAAAATGTCCGTTTTCCCTCCTATTAACTAGGCAGTAAGTCTAGAAATGGCAGTTCACCGAAGTCTGATTCTGCTTCCGAAGTGAACTGGATTCTGGGAGATACACAGTTTATTTTCTCCAGGAATGAATTGTGTAGATCTCGTTTTAGCACTACAAAAGTATCATCTACATATCTCAACCATATTTTAAGAGTGAGTATGCTTGGAAAGATATTATCTTCGAATTTATTCATGTAAAGGCCAGCGACTATTCAGGAAACTGGTGAACCCATAGCAACACCACTTGTTCGTCTATATAAATTCTTTTTAAAATGTAAAATAATTACTTTCTAGACAGAATTTTAGGTTCTTAATTATTTCACTGGTATCCAATGGACATCTTTGTGATAGCGTTGTATCTGATTCTAGTCGACTGGAAATGATATCAAGACTTTTGGTAATGTGAATACTAGTATATAATGAGTTAGTATCAACATAGCTTACCATAATGTCTTCTTTATCCATTTCTCGGTGTTCTATTTAGCATTTGAAATCATATAAAAACTAAATAGCGGCACGTCAGTAAAAACAGGTCCTAGTGAGAAGTCGTGACCAGTAAGGCGCAGCATGTCGGGTGTGAGGACAAATACTCGCCGAAGACACTGTCTGGTGGTCACGCTATGTCGTGAATAGGCAGAAGTTAGAACTCATGGTCTGGTCATTGGATCGGGTCCCAGTGGCTTAATACTCTACGAGCTAGCTTGCCTTGTAACCAGATGGTCCTGGGTTCCAACCCCGGTGGGTGCTTACTGGTGAAGAGTCCCAAACTGGGCTGACGAAACAGCTGTCCAGTACTTCTTGTTGGTTTTCCAATGGTTCTCTAACTGATGTCAACTCATGATGAGATCCTGCAAACCAATCAAATCCCTACAAACTAACACTTGAAAAACAATATTGTTTTGTTTTTCATTCACATTTATTACAAATGAGTTAACTTACCGACTGTAATTACGAATTGGATTTTGTTTTTCACTTGGTGCATTCATATATTTCAGGGGTAATTGAAGCATTGCACTACCCAGTGAATGATGTTGTCTATGATTCATAAGTGAATCAAATATATTCCAATGTTTTGAGTCGGATATATTTGTTATTGATCTAGCCCAAGCTAATGCACTAGGCAGTGATTGTAATCCGAATTCAGAGATGAAACGTGACACTTTATAGTTAGATTCTGACCACAAGTTACCAAAATATATGTAGAAGTGTATATCACCAAAGAGTGGATTCTAAAAGAAAGAAATGAGAGGGAGAAATGCACTGTATACTGAAAAAAGCTGATTCAAATAACTAATTGACCTAGTCGAGACGTCTGTAACTCTCTAACTGATGAATAATGGGTTCCAGTTTTGGCTGGAACACTTTCACAAATAGAGATGCACGTCAAGCAGGGATAGGACTCAATGCCTGGCAGTGTGGTAGCTGCTCGAGCACATACGTCTCCCCGACAAAAGGCTCTTGCTCCGCCCCGACGGTGCACATAGCACAAGGCCATATGTCTACGTCATGGGAGTGGCCAGTGATGCACCTGCTCCTCGCAGATTGGAATTTATGAGCAAAACAACAGAATCTCACCCTAGTCTGAACAAACGAAACCTTTACCTTCACTACGCTTTTGGGTTTCGTAAAGAACAATCACTCGCGCACATGTTAAACTCCTTGGTCCGTGACGAGACACAAATCAGAAGAAAAAGCCTGGATTCTACTATTAGTCGTCGCTAAAACAGATGAAATCATGAAGTAACCCAAGGAATATCTCCCAGTAAGATAAAATTGGACGGAAAATGGTTAAATAAGATACGTGGATGACGCGTTCATCATTTATGTCGAGAACTGTGACTTTGCTGATATCCTGATAGTACTCAATGACAACCATCCTGCTATCCGGTTTATCTTAGGAAAAGAAATTGAAAGAAAAGTATCTCCGCTTGATGTGGTACTCACAAGGAGAGCTGATGGGTCTTTGAAGGGATCTACCTACTGAGAATTGACGTGGAAAGGACAACTGACTAATTTTAACAGTTTCGTCCCCACTGACACAAAAAGGAATCTAATCCGTTTTCTCTCATCACCGGTCAGGAGAATTTACAGTGAAGATAGTGTTGACGATGAACTCACACAAGTAAAAGAAACCTTCATAGAGAACGGGTATCCACTACGCTTCGCAGAGGCCAATAGCAAATTACGTGCAAGAAATACAGAGATTGGTGTGGTAGCTAAAAACATGTCCCACCTAAACTTAGAACTTAAGGGTGACACAGCGGGAGAGGTACTTAGAAATCGTCTGATGAGGTCATTGAGAAAGACGTTCTTTACCACTCTGTCTACGCATAACCTACTCTAGCTGTCCACTGGTGCACCTTAATGTCACGGAAATGTTACCTCAATGGTCTGATTCCATGTGGATTTATATGTTCACCTGCTCTTGCGGAACTAGGTAAAAGGACGTCCATTGGGAAACATATCCCGCCACCGCGTTCGAGAGCATCTCCGAGTTTGTCTGAGCAAAGAAGAACATGTAGGTATTAATTTATCGATACTGCAACATATTGTAGATACTGACCACTAAACAGCATCTGACACATCCTTTAATATAATCTAAAAAAGTCCGACAAAGCTTGCCGAAAGGGATACGAGTGCATTTGCTTTGTATAGCAAAGGCCTTGGCAATACATAACATTAAGTCAGAACTTTTTGAAGCAAAACAGTTTGTAAGATCTCCTTCCTTACCATGGTCTTGCTTTTACTATTTAATCCACATAACAACCTCACCATCCTTCTTTATTTTATGTTCCATTTTTGTTTTATTTCACCTCACTTGATGTTATCATATTCTAATCTGTTGTTATCTAGTCTAATACTCTGACAACATTTCACTCATCTGATGTCGTCTCCATCATATTACTTTCACATATTCACTTTTCCGAATGTATTATATTTTCCGATCATCTATTTCCCACTTGTCGTCTATTTAACTTTAGGTTGACCTCTTCTATTTAATTATTCATTCATATTTCTAATCGATAGTGACTTGCTACAGGACGGAGTTGTCTGGTATTCTACTGACTTCTCAAGGATGATATTGGTTAGTGCTAGTCACGCTAAAATCACGAATTGATAGGAGCTAGTATTCATGGAGTGGACAGTGAATCGGGTCATAATGGCTGAATGATTTACTAGCTTGCCTTGTAACCGAAAGGTCGTGGGTTTGAACTCCAGCTGTGGGTGGGTGCATTCTGCCGATGAGTTCCAGACTAGGATGACCCAGAAGAATTATAGTCTTACCACTTTAAACTATTTTTCATTATTGTTGGACTCACGGAAGTTTAGTAAACTACTACTACTACATGAAACAACGCAGTGAATAGTATTGACTTCGTTCCGTTTCATTTTTTTTCCTGCATTCAGACCAAAATACTTAGATTTCTGTAGTGTTACTCCTCTCATGGATAAACTTATTTGGATAAATCAAACAAGTTGATATATCAAAGTTTTGGATCATTTTGAATGAAATGCAACAGGTCATTAATAAGGAGGCGAACAGAAGACTAACTAACCTAGAAATATCCCGACAGTAGTCCTTACCCCATCACATCAATATAAGAGAGATCCTACTGAAAAGAGTTTTGATCGATGGCGAAATACCAAATTGGATGTGGCAAAAACTACTTACTAAGTGTGTCTGTCGCTTAACAACAAAGTTTTATCTCACATTTTCAGAATCTTGAAATTACAAGTTATTGAATTCTAACGAGGCACCTGAACAGTTCTACAACTGTGATAATCCACGGAATTATGGCTTTAGAACCTTGAATTAAGCTCAAACAAGCAACAACGGAATCTCTAACTCCTTGACCTTTGTTTATAATGGCTTTATTTTCAAATATTAATTCTTCAATAGAAATCACTTGCATAATTTCATGATCGATTTACACAGGAAGTTAGATAAAACTTTTAGGAAACAATAATTACGCGATTATACTACTACCACCACCTACATCTGGATCTGGATCTAATCCTTTGAATTTTTCTGTCATATATCCATTTCCAGGTGAAGAGATTAAACATACTCTTGACTTGTATTTTGATTTAGATCTATGACTAGTCGCCTCTTCTTTATTAATATTAGTGAATATTGAATCAATAAATTTTGATTTATATACACTCATTAAATGTGGATCCATAGGACGTTGATACCAACCATTAGCGATGGCTTGTTTCACTTCATTGTCTGTTGACCAAACAATAATCGATGGATGATAATGCAGTCGTGATATTTGCCGTTTTATCTCCAGATCAACTGTATCCGTACTGTGGAATGTTCAGATAAAGAAAGTGTAGGAATGTTTAGCTAATTTTTACATAAAAAAATATAGAAATTTATTAGGATATTACTTATCAAAAAGTTATAAATAAAGTAGTGTCTTCAGATTTTTGGGGTTTTTTTTTGGGGGGGGGAGTCATTAATATCCGTTAGATGACCGTTGAAAATCAAAGGACAATGTCCAGTTAGAACTTTCAAGTAGCAGACGCCCAAGACCCTACAAGGTTAGCTCTCTGGTTATTCAACCAACAGGGTTAATATCCAGTGACCAGTAAATATGCTAACTTCTGTCATTTTTCAGTATTGTGCAACGGCCAACCTGAAGCAACTGTTTCTATGTAAACAAAGTATCAGTTAGAGAACCACTGAAGACCAGGGAGTACTGGTACCACTGGCAAAATGGTTTACAAGTTTTCCTTGTTACTGGAAGGTTGAGAGGGTTGCGGACTAAGACGAAACAGTTGACCAGTCCTCTATACTGGGTTCAATCATTCTCTAATTGATATCAATCCGTGATCAAATTTCAAATAAATCAAATCTCCATAAAACTTGCAATCTGGGCAGCTTTGCCAATTTCATACATGGTGCGGATGTTCCATGTCCTCACACAGACATTTTCTTTTATCGCAAGGAGACTCATTGTACTGAAGTTTCTGTAGCAGCTTTGTTTACAGAGTGGGGTTGATAGCCTGACGCCTGAGAAGGGGGTTATTACATAAATGTATAGGTTACAAGGGGGGTGACTTTTTGGGTTGCTCCCCTTATCATCAGGAAAACAAGGAATAAAGCAATCAGAACAATACCAGCAAAAGGAAAAAATTCACAACAGGAAGGGCAACGACAACAACAGCAAAAAAACGTAGCAATAGTATCATTGTCAAATACAGTTAACAAAAATGATATCAAAACCATAGACTCACTGACTTGAGTCAACTGGGGTATGTAAACCCAACAATATATACAATTATAGGTATTATCAGACAACAAGATTATATCCACAGATTCAGTGTTTGAAGGTAAACTAATTACAATAAATTCCACAAATTCCTGGCCAGAAACACCTGAGAAATGAGAGTTTTATGTAACTAGGCAAACTTAGCGCATTGACTCCCTAATTAATTCCTTAAAATTATTCTGATGCTCACTAGTGACTGGCTAAATGACGAAGTTGCCTGGCGTTTTAATGCGAAGTAGAGACCAGTGAGGTTCAACCGTTCGGCAGCGAGGAAAAATACTCACCAGTGACGGTGGCTGGTGGCTGCACTAAAATCACAAATAGGTGAACGTTAGAATTCTTGAGTTGGTCATTGAGTCGGATCCCAGTGGCTGAGTGGTTTATCAGCTTTCCTGGTAACCATGGTGGTCGTAGGTCCGAACACCAGTGGGTTAGTCCCAAATTAGTGGAGACATCTATCCAGTACTCTCCGGTTTTCAGTGGTTCTCTGACTCATATCGATCCGTGGTCGAACTTGAAATGAATAATTTTTCACTGTTTTTTTGGCTTTTACTCACCTTTTATTCACAACAAGTCGTTAGGGGAACCATTTCAGGGTTAATCACTTTTGTACAGATTTCTTGAAGTAAGAACGTAGTAATGATCGGTAAATACGATCAGTTCATAAACTAAAATATTGCTCTTTTAGTAAATGATCAACAGTATCGAGATTCAGGACAGGCATTTCGTCCCATTTGGGACTCGTCAGACCAGTGTAATTGCAATCCTATTGAGAGATGGTATCCCCAATGAGACTCAAAATCTTCAATCATCGTCTCAAACTCTGAAGTATTATCCACCTGACCACAAGAGCCCCTTCTTGTCCAACTGATATCAGTTATTATTACTGTTTAAGTTTATTTGCATTTGTCGTTAATTGATTGTGTTGGGCCGAGATGCTCGGAAAATGTTCTGATTGATATATCACCTCCTAGTACGGAAGTTTCGATGACGTTTGAAGATTTATATGACGTTATTTCGTTCGATGGTGACTAGTAAGATGAAAATTCTGGATTCCACCGCGAGTCATCATCATCATGCTAAATAACATCATGTAGATCTTCAAACATCACTGTTGCCTCCGTATTAGGCGCCAACATATCGACAGAGTCAGATCATTTCACTTCAACATAAGCAGTCAGTAAGAATCGCAAATTAACTGAGACAATAAAGCACTGTTCATTCAGTCCTCCATGTGTATATGCGTGCGTGAGTGTGTGTGTGTGTGTTTATGGTTTTTGTGGGTTCAAACTCTACCTTTCTTTATCCGGATAGGTAGACACAGCGAACATCATATCATGCCAAATCATTAGCCCGAGTTTATCAGCTTCATTGTAAAATTCATCATTTTCATAACGTCCACCACCCCATATTCTGATCAAATTAATTCCTGACAATGCAGCTGATCGTAAAAGGCGTTTCTCTAACCAGAAAACATCTTTTTCACTTGTATTCCTCATCAATGTATCCCGCCTACCTGGCATATATCTTGCAGGTATCCAATTGGCGCCTTTAATAAATACTGGTAGATGATTAATTTTGAAATAGAATGTTCTACCGAAACCAGTATCAGATGGTTCAACATATTCCTAGAATGAAACAACAATTACAACGGTTAGGATTTATGAATGTTAATGTTTATTTGAACATATGGATGTTTTACAGCAAGCACTTTATTTCACATTGTATATCGGTGATTCTGAAACTTTCATGCACCATAATCACCGGCCTGATACATTCCAATAGGAAATTTAATGCAATGCTTAAACACAGTTTCGTTATTACATTATTTACATTTAACAGTGAAGACTTAAGTATCTTGCTTTTAGGAAACCTGAAGTGATTTAACAGGGAAAGTGAAAACAAGAGTTCACGTGTCTTTAATACATACATCAAATATCCCTATAGTAAAATAATAATAATAATAATTTACTTTATTCCAAAAACAATACTTGTGATACAGAATGGAATTTTCAGCATCAAAAGAAGACGTTGTTGGCAGTAGACGATTAAGAATCAATAAAAGTGACAACACCACCACCTCTCTTCTTCTTTGAGCTGCATCGGTCTTGTCTGTATATTGTGAAACCACTTAGGAGATTAAGTTATCGTCATATGAATCGTGGAACCAAGTTTCTTGAAGAGTAATTACACCAGTATTACAATATACATTTGAGTATAATAGAGTATGCAAGTAATTAATCTTGTTCGGTAGAGATCTGCAATTTGTGCTCATAATCACAGGAACAGTCATCAAATGCATTGGAGTACGCTTTAAAGCTCGTTGCCATACACCATGAAGCTTTTTCCTAAGTTTATTAGAAACTAGTAAATCAGCCAGTTGAAAAAGTTTTAAATAACCGCTAGAGTAAACAATACGATTAGGACACATAATTGAATGATTAAAATAAAATAAATCTGAGGAAACAGATGCAATATGTAGGATGGAAACTTTGGTAGCCCAAGATTTAAGCAGGCCGCCGTGAAAAACAACACATTTAAGCGAATAATATTGTTTTAAATTAGATCTTATCAGGCCTAATTCTCTTGTACATAACTTTATAAGTGAAAATTCAAATATAAACCAATCATGGTGTTTTGTCTATAGGATAATAAGATGGTGAATATAAATTGTGCAATTAGTCATAATAGTATTAATGATAGTAATAATAGTAATAATAATAATGGTCTTATCAATAATAGGGATGAAAAAGTGAGGCAATCTGTGATAACACAAATAATGAAAAACAGCATGATTAAACAAACAAATGTTCAGGTAGAGGTAGTTGATAAAGGCTAATAAAAACAAATGAACCGACTCAGTAATGTTAGATTGTAAGGGAAGTAAATGAAACTCGTTTTTAGTGAAGATGTGATAAGAGAGGGGCTAAAAATATTAGTAAGCGGTGGTGTAGAAGTCATCGGTGGGTTATGTCTTCATAGGCCAACAAGGGAGGGATAATAGCTGTACGAACCTCGTTTGAATGCATAATTGATGTTTAATAGTTCGAATGTCTATCACCTCATCTGTGTGCAGTAGACGAATACGTAGTCTATTGGAAAGATTCGGTGGGATACGATGAATTACTTTGAAGGCTCTCGTTTTTTCCACTACATGACCACTATCAATTAAATGTGACAAAGTTGAGCTACAGACTGTTTTTGTCTGTTCTGTGACAAACCACTATGGGGGTGTTCACTAACACGTTTGTCTAAGCTGTCTAGTAGTACGCCCAACATAACTGTCACTACAAGTGCAGTTGAATTGACAAATACACATAGATGTGGCAAAACTGTCAAGCTTATCCTTCGTTTGCGTCCCAATCATTCGTCGGCTAGAGAATGACAAACATAGGTGTGCTGCGTAAAGTGTTTTTCGTATACTCCTGGAAAGTCTTTGAAATCGAATCTCACTAGATAAGTCACCATTAAACTGTAACTTGATAAAAAGATGTTTTTTGACGTGCAGCCATAGTCTCAGGTTTTCTCTCTGATATTTTCATATGTTTCCTTATGAAACTACTCGGATATTACATCTCCGTCAAGGAATCGTGTATATGTTCAAATTCTCACTTTGTTCGTAAGACATTTAACAACATTTCTTTTATATTTAATGGGCACGTAACTAAGGAAGTATGTGTACTGCCCAATGAATGTAATTTTTCTATACACGCTTCTCCCAAGTGACCCATCTTCTCGCCTACTTAGGATTTAAACAAACATTATTTTCAAGAATTAGTTTGTAGGGATTCTATTTTTTTTCAGGTTAATCTGATAGTCGCTATTGATTGGCTACAGGATGAAGTGAGTTGCCTGGAGTTCCACTGAGAAGTCGTGACCAGTGGGCGCCATTCATTTGGGAGTTAGGATGGCGTTCCCACCGATGACACTGGTTGGTACCAGTCACGAAATGGTATGAGTTGGAATTTATGGGATCCGGTCCCAGTGGCTGAACGGTATAGGAACTTGCCTTGCAGCCAGGAGGTCCTGGGATCGAAACGTGGTGATGGGTGTGTACTGCCGATGAGTCCCAAACTCACCGGATGAAACAGCTACCCAGTACTCCAATGCTGGTTTTCAATTATTCTCTCACTGATATCTATCTGTGGTCTAACTTGAAGCATTATTTTGTTTGAGATAATAATTTAACAATAAATATCATATTAACCAGCACGAGAGGATAGAAGAATAATGACAACCGGTCTTGAGTCGTATCATCACTGTACTTAGAGCTCTTTCTTTCTACACTGTGAAGCAATCAGTGTGAAACCAATCTACACGCTCTACTATATAGCCAGCCTGAACTTCTTTGGGTTATACTCAGTCACGAAGTGCTCCATAAACAGCAGGAAGACAGTTATTTGTCATTAAATCTGTTATACTACTCAGCAGTAATAAAATATCAAAGCTCGAAATTATCTCAACAATACCGTTAGGCAGCTATGCAGACAAGCTTATTTTCTAAGTACAAAACAAGTACTTAGAATCAAGTAGAATATTTTGATCATCATGGGATCAAAAGTGTGTCCACAAGAACCGTAAAAATCAAACAATTCCCTAGGACAGTCCAAGGTCACGATGACCTTGACTCATTTAAACAGAATCATATCATAAAACAACATATTATCAATATATATATATATATATATATATATATATACATATATTGCACATCCACGAAGAGAAACATGAAAATTAGAGATTAAACAATAACAATGATAAACAATAGGCATCAAATCAACATGCGATATGCAAATGTCAAAGGAATCATATACACTCAAGGAGGAAGACAGATAATAATTACAAAGTTAGTTTAAACATGCAAATAAGTATCAATAATGTGTTTCAGGATTTCATCATGAGCTGACATTAGTTAGAGAACCATTGGGAAACCAACCAGGAGTATTGGAAAGCTGTTTCGTCTGCCTAGTTTGAGACTGTTCAGCAGTACGCACCCACCGCCGTGGTTACAAGGCGAGCTCGTTGACCATTAAGCCGCTGGGACCCGATCCAATGGCCAGCCAGAGGATGAATTCTATTTTCTTCCAATTCACGACATAGCGCGACCCCTAGCCAATGTCTTTGGTGGCGCGTATTTGTCCTCACACCCGACCTGCTGCACCCTACTGGTCAACACTTCTCACTAGAACCCCAGGTAACTACGCACCTGAATAGGGCCAGTTGCCAATGAACATCTCATTATTTTTCAAGCATTGGTCTATAGGGATTTAATTGAGTGGTTACAGGATTTCATCATGAGCTGACATTGATTAGAGAACCATTGGAAAACCTGAGAGTACTGGACAGCTGTTTCATTCTAGTTTGGGACTCTTCAGCAGTACGCACCCACCGGGGTTCGAATCCCGGTCCCAAACTAGGATGAAACAGCTGTCCAGTACTCCCTGCAGGTTTTCCAATGGTTCTCTAACTAATGTCGGCTCATGATGCAATCCTGTAGCAGATCAATCAAATCCCTACAAAACAACACTTAAATATCAATAATGTGATTTTATCGTCTAGGCAGGGGATTATTAATCATGTCTTTTTTTAAAATAATAATTGTATCTATGTAAATTTATGTATTTAAATGCAACTGTATAACTTTTGAAAGTGAAATCACTGAAAAGATATCCTCGGTGAACTTGGTGCTGTCTTCTTTCTAAAACTGATATGATTGTGAGCAAAAATAATTTATGCTTGAAACCTTGTCATCCAGTTGTTAACACTGCTTCATCACTGTGTAATATTTAAAATAAACTTATCCAACATGAAATTACATTCTACCACAGTGCCAAAGTCCCTTCACTTACATCAACTAACAATCCAATCTCTTTAATAAGATTGAAATTATGAGGGAATAAGAAACTCCTTGACATAAAAAGGCATCCATTCGAAGACTTTATTTTAAATATATATATATATATATATATATATATATATATATATATATATCTGTAAACTTTAATTTGACACAGAAAATCATGAGAACTGTTTTTCTTTTTTGTAATAATGAACGTTACACCCTAACCTTCAGTTGATTAATCAATTCTATTGATTAAATCATGCATAATGTGTGTGTGTGTGTGCGTGCGTGTGTAGCGTATTTTATATTCGAGTATGATAAACAGTTACAAAAATCAGGAAGCACTAACTAGACACCAGTGTGATCCCAATTTACTGGCTATCAGTAAGACAAACCAAGAGCTATTGAAAACCAGCATGGAGTACTGGACAGCTGTCCCCCAGTAGTCAGTGACTCATCGGTAGTACACACCTACCATCAGGGTCTAGACCTACGACCTTCTGGTTATAAGGTGAGGGAGCTCGTAGACTATTCAGCCACTGGGAGCGGAATCACTGGCCAACCGATAAGTGCTAACTTCCGGCAATTCGTAATTATAGCGCAACCATCACTCAATGTCATCACAGTCCATCCTATTGGTTTTCCATGGTTCTCTAATTGATATCAATCCATGATCAATTTTAGAACAGATCCAATCCCTATAAAACTAACTCTTGAAAACTAATCTGATGTCCTCTAGTGACTGGCTATAGGACAAAGTTCCCTGGACTCCTAGAGAAGAGTTGTGACCACAGTGGGGTCCATCCAATCGGGAGTGAGAACAAATACCCACCAGCGATGATACTGGCTAACTGGTGGCCATAAAATCACGAATAGTTGAAAGTAAGAATTCATGGGTCGGCCACTGAGTCCCAGTGTCCCAGTGGTTGAATAGTCTACGAACTTTCCTTTTAATGGGAAGGTCGTGAGTTCAAACGGTGGTGGGTGAGGCAGATACTGCAGATTAATCCCAAACTAGGATGGAACCTCTATCCAGTGCATAATGCTGGTTCGCAGCGGTTCTCCAACTGAGATCAGTCCGTGATCAATTGTGGAATAATACTTTTTCATTGAATGCTATTTTTTGGTAACCATAGATAGCTGACCTTGAATTCAATGTGACTGCTGCACTGGTTGAATGATCAACCGGCTCACCTCATAACCTCACAGTTCTATGTTGAGTCTATAGATGAGTCATGTGTGCATACTGCTGTCCAAAACCTTTTGGGTTGAAATACTCCTCTAAGTAATGTCATTTCATAATCGAATTTAAATAAATACTCACTTCCTGTTCCCTCAGTTCAAATCACAACCAGTCGATTTCGTTTGTTACAAACATACCCCCACTCACTTTAACAAATCGAAAATATTCAAATCTGAGCTGGCAAGGATCTTGATCTGTTTCAGCATAGATTTTTTTTCAGGAACCGACTTCAGTTAAGGAATCATTGAAATACATGAAGTACTGAATACCTGTTCCCATCCTAGCTTAGAATTCTCCAATAATACGTACCCATGATCCCACCAATGAATAATAATAATAACAATAATTGGGTTTAATGTATTCATTTAGACTTTTCATAAAGATACATCAGCTGGATACTGTATATAATAGATTACATACGCATATGAAAATGTCACAAGGAATAGGTAAGTTACGACTAAATGAAGGATGAAAATAGGACATCAATTAGAGGTGGAAAAAACCAGAAGTGAATGACATTCTAAAAGTTAACCAATGACAGTGTATAATTCGCCAGATAGTTATTAATATAACAGTCTCCTGACCTAAGCAATATTAACCTAAATTTATCGATCATATACGCATTATAATCAATAACCGAACTATAACTTGATATTTAACCGCAGATACCTGCTAGTAGGCACCTCTGATTCTACAATTGAAGTATCCACTGATAATCATCAGTAAGGCACAACTCAAGAACATCAGTAAATTTATCATTCTGTAAAGCTGATTTAAATCTTTCACTGGAAATGACTAAAATCATGGTCACAGACACAGTATGCTGACTTACACCAATAGTTTGTTGTCAATTGAACTCCAAGTTTGAACAAAGAAAGAAGAAATATTGGCGCAGAATAGTCTGGATCCACATTATTTCATCCGTCCCCATCATCCGCATACAACCTGAATTCTTTCATAAAATAATAGAGTGTACAATTTTAACAAACTTTTGTCCATTAGCAAGCATATTGTCAGAGCGTCATAGCGAAATAAGGCGTTACAATTTACAAGGTGTCTGAACTGTTACGACACATACATATGTAAATTGTTGGAGAGAAGTTTCCTGGAAAAAGACTAATTAAGAGTTGTGTTGTTGGGGTGGTAACAA
Source organism: Trichobilharzia regenti (assembly GCA_944472135.2). NCBI lineage: Eukaryota > Metazoa > Platyhelminthes > Trematoda > Strigeidida > Schistosomatidae > Trichobilharzia > Trichobilharzia regenti. Next base: position 79,806,528 of record OX235265.1, on the reverse strand, counting down.
AAGAAAATTAGTAATAGCCACTTAATTGGATAGGAGAAGATCAGAATTTCGGTGCACATGAGGTCAGATGAGAAGTTGATGATGTAATACAGTGAGCAGAACTCAAAAGATCAAGAAAAATGATCTCTTAAGAGAGTCGAGCGAAAAATAAAGGGGGGCGGGAATGAAAGGATTTTAATTACCTTGGTGACTCACTTCTTAGTAACCCTTTGTTTTCTTATTTTGTTAACTTATCTTTTCACTGCCCCCCTTTATTTTTCGCTTGACTCTCTTAAGAGATAATTTTTCTTGGTCTTCTGAGTTCTACTCACTGTATTACATCATTAACTTCTCATCTTGCCTCATGTGCACCGAAATGTTGATCTTCTCTTATCTAATTACGTAACTATTACCAATTTTCTTTTGAGAAAATTAAAACAGTTAGTCCCTTTGATAAATTTGAATAAGACAATAAGAAGACAAATTTCGCGAGATGATATCATATGCATCCAAATATTCAAGGGACTTCGGAACTAGAATCGAAGAACAAACTCGATTTCCTGGATATTACTTTGACTAGGAGAGCTGATGGTACGATTCAACGATCTATTTTTTGTAAACAGACGTGGAGTGGACAATATCTTCATTTTACCAGTTTTGTTCCTATCCAGTATAAACGTTCTCTAGTGAAATATTTATTCTCAAGGGCCCGAAAGATGTGCACGAGTGACACATGAATGGATGAGCTTCGACATATACATTCGATTTTATTAGCTAATGGTTATCCGGAGAACTTTATCACTTGTCACAGTAAAGAAAAACCACATCTCGAAAAGACAGCTTCTGTACCAAAGAAAGCTATCCTTATTAACCTACCATTCAAGGGTGACAAGATTATGCAGTTGACAGCTCAAAGATTTCGGTCAGCCATCAAACGCACATTCTACGCCGCCACATCTCTTTTTCTCATTTGCCGAACATTTTCGATCCCTGTTCCTACGATTAAAGGACGAAATTCTGTGGACTCTACTTCAAACTGTATCTACAAGTTCACCTGCAGCTGCGGAGACACCTATATAGGTAGAACTAACAGAATGTTCCAATGTCGTCGAAAAGAACATATTCCAAAATGGCTAGTAAATCATATCGAAAATCCTAACGCGACTAATCTTAATAGAAATCCAGCACCATCATCCATTGCAAAACACTTATCAATGTCAGGTCACAAAATCAATATTAGTGACTACTTCACAATTATTTCACATAACTCTAATTCAAGGTTGGTTATTAAAGGTGATGGAAGCACTTTGGATTAATCACATACAGCCTAAACTGTGTTTACAAAAATCAATAGACTTCAATCTTCGCCTACCCTGGACTGCATGACCTATCTTGATATGATTGGTCATTAGTATGTACTTTTGTTTTTATTTAACTGAGTAATTTTCATGAACTTTATTTTATCATTGTTAACCATGTTAGTTGTAAAGCGGTTGTAAAGAAACTACGAAATGACGATATCATCTCGCGAAATTTGTCTTCTTAATGCCTTATTCTAATTTTCTTTTGTTACCACCCCAACAACACAAGTCTTAATTAATTTTTTTCATAAAGCTTCTCTCTAACAAGATATATATATATACGTCGTAACACTTCGGACACCTTGTAAATTGTAACGCCTTATTTCACTATGACGCTCTGACAATATGCTTGCTAATGGACAAAAGTTTGTTAAAATTGTACACTCTATTATTTTATGAAAGAATTCAGGTTGTATGCGGATGATGGGGACGGATGAAATAATGTGGATCCAGACTATTCTGCGCCAATGTTTCTTCTTTCTTTGTTCAAATTTATAAAAGGGAAATATTGTATGAATTCTAAGTATTGGTTTTTGTAGAGATTTAGTTTGATTGACTGATTGGAGGATTTCATCGTGAGCTGACATCAGTTAGAGAACCATTGGAAAAAATGGGTGCGTACTAATGAAGCGGAGTCCCAAACGGCGCCGATGAAACAGTTGTCCTGTACTCCCCAGTTGGTTTTCTAATGGTTCTCTAACTGATGTCAGCTTATGATGAAATCCTCCAACCAATTGAATTCCACTCTATAATGCATGAAGCCTCACTTGAAATAGACTTTAGACACAGCTACCTGAATTCACTTGAATAGTTTTATAGCCAGCCATGACAACCGTAGGTAATCATATTCCACGCTTCACTGTTCAAATATTATTACAGCCCTATAACAATGCCTGAGTCACTGAAACCCCACGAGGTAAAACGATTACCCTCGCAGGTTAACAATTCATACATATTTTTGATGTAATTGTTTTCTCTGACCTAGCCGACTCATGAACGATAAAACTGTCTCTTTTGAGGACCTTGATTGCGATTGGTTACTGATTCGTATTAGTATCGATTATTTTATTGACTTGCAGTTTGACAACAACAATAACAACCAATCACAGCTAAGGTCATCAAGAGAGACACTTATATCTCTCATTGAGAGTTCGAATAAGTTCATTTCATATGGAATTCTGCGTTGAAAATGCTGTCTAGAAAGACAATGGACGCTTCACAATTAAACCATATAGCTCAGAAAATACAACGACAACAAAAGTATCCACTTGAGTGACAAACAAACTTTATCTATTACTTCATAAATGTGAATAAAATGACCACAGGATTAAATTGAATTCCGTATGAAACATAAGGCTTCAAGCTACAGGCTTTGAACTTCCACTAGTCATGGTGTTTTTTCGTTTTATTGGCGCAGGGTGAGAGTGAATTGCTAGGCGCACGCTTAGCCATTCCTCTCCTCCTGGGTTTCCTACCGGCTAGCGGAGGTTTAGGAGTGCGTCGACTGGGAATCGACTTGGCTGACGAGTATTCAATCACTATACCAATGACTCAGTAAATTACAATTTAATGACTATCAAAAAAGGTTTCCCATCATACGGGACAATCAGTTCAATGGGACTTCATGTGAGTAAGGCAGTTTTTCCGTGAGTAGCCATCTACACCATCAAAAAGCGCGATTGACAGCTCACTTTGTATAGGCTCAGTTTTATTACTATTATTATTATTATTAATTCCTTCACGTCCCCGGTGGAACATAGGGCTTTCAGGTAGAGGCTTGACGTCTCGGTAGCAGCGTTTATTTTTACAGGATGGGGTTGCTAGCCACATACCAAACCTTTCCTCTTAACCAGCTTTATTTCTGGCTAAGTGAGGTAAAGGAGTGCATCAGGGGGGTTCGAACCCTGGACCATGTACATGGTAGGCGAGCGTCCTAACCGCTATGCCACCGACGCACATAGGTTCAGTTTAGTTTTGTCAATCCTATACTATAACAGTCGACTCAATAGTCACAACACAATGCAGTAAGAAACGACTACGGCTATTTCCAATGTCTTAAGATAGGAAATAATCAGTCACGTCTACTCTTTTAAATCAAACCTACTTGGTGTTAATCAACATACCTGAATTAATTCCACTTCACGAAAACCAATAGAATACTCTTTTCTATCAATGAGATGGTAAAGACCATCAGTTAAATAAAGCATCAAAGTATAAAGATATGGTCCAGTTTGAATACCATTTGGCCACCATAATTTAACATTTGAATGATTACGTAATATTTCAAAGTTGATCATTGACTTTTCATCATCTTTCAGAGTGAAACACTTCCTACTGAATACATTCAACCCCTTGATATATGCTGAAATACACGGTCTCGAATAACGACGGTAATGGACGGCATTCATGACAACTTCAATGCTAATTTCAGCATTCCACGTTTGCTTTGATTTATGCTGTTCAGAATAAGCATAGAATTTAAATCCTTCACCAAATCTTAAACCTGATGATGATGAAATGATTAATTTTGGCGGTATCCAAAATCCTTGAATTGGTAGACTTAAACCCCAATCCCAACCAAATATTGATTGAGTTGTTCTGACAAGATTTATATAACACTCCCCATGAAATCTTCCTGGCCAACAAAGTGGCGGAGGAAGTGACTTCCTTTGAGCTTCTAAAACTTCCGCCATTCTCTTTGCCATTAATACTGTTGACATACATTTTATTTCTAATGTATTGATAGCTTGTAAATTTAGTAGGTGATTAATTCTCCATGTATATGATAAAAAACTATTCTGTGTTGTGCCTAATCGATAATTATTTAAAATTATATCACAAAATGTATCAATACCATCTAAGTATAATTCAACAATAAATTTGTTTAAATTATACTGTTCAACTGTGAATGTTTTGCTAAATGTCCAATTATCATATCCAATCCATTTTAAGCTGACATCATTATAATCTATGAATGGATCATTTGTATTTCCTGACAACCATTGTACACTGTAACTATCTAAACCATACAAGGTGTGTATTTGATTCGATGTAGTTTTATTTGATATAATCCAATTCCCAGTTAATGGAATCCATTTCACAAGATTTACCGTAGAGAATACCCCTGACAACAGACAGGATAAACACAGAAATATTGAGATTTTTGTTAACATTTTTAACATCTTCGAGTTAAACACTTTCAATCGAACAGTACATAAACATTTGATTAAAACAATGAACAAATTTGAAATCGGTGGGAAGTACACATTTAAATAAGATTTAAACAATAATAATAGTAATAACAATGGTTTCGATTGAAAATTTACAATTGATTATAATAATTATTTAAACAAAGGTTTTGATTAGTTGAAACAAGGTCATTTGATTCGTTTTTTTCTTCTTATAGACACTTCAATCAAGTAATATGTCATCCTTCATTGATTTACATTCATTCAATGAAGTATTGAACAGCGTGAAATGAACATTTGTTTGTTTATTTATTATTTAATTTTGAAAGCGGTAGTTTTGAATAATATTCATGCGTCGTTACTTTTGAATGAGGATAAGAGTAATCGCAAAGTGTTTTCACGCGTAGTTTAGCAAATGCCGCAACAGATATTCTGGCTGTTCAAGATTTTAAAAAAAATCGATAAAACCCTTTTTAAAACAATCACACGCAACATCTGATAACATTACAGTATTTCTGACAGTACATAATACAAAATCACATGAGACTAATTATAAGTATAAAACTTGGGCACTGTGGTAGAGTACAACTCCATTATGGATAAGAGATTTTATTTTGATAAATCACACAGTGTTGTTATACAGGAATATTAACTGATGACCACGTTTCGAGCACAATTCATTACTACCACTCATAATCATATAAAGGCATTACTCACTCAACTTTTTCCTTCATTTATATACATGTGTGGAATTGACTAGATATCTGAATAAAAATCAATATGTGATAATATACATTCAGAAATAATAATAATATGAGTGTTATTGATCAATTACAATCAGATGGGAATTAAGACAAAAGACCTAAATGATGAAATAAAACAGATAGAAGGGGCTTTGGTATCAAATAACTATCCTATAAAATTCATTAGGAAGATCAGTAAAGGCCAAAAGCAAAATAAAAATAATTGTGAAACTAATAATGGTAACATAAATAAGAAAGAATATAAGGCATCTACTGTTATAGCATATAAGGAAGGGACATCTGAGATCCTACGTAGGATTCTCAATAAAGCAGGAATTAGGGTGGCATCCAAACCTAATAACTCACTCAGGTAGGATAAACTCTGTAGGCTAAAGGACCCAGTTGACCCAATTAGACAAAATAATATAATTTACAAAATACCTTGCAATGACTGTAAGCTAAGTCAACTATATAGGTCAAACTAGTAGATCGGCGGGTAATCTGATTGGCGGAACATAAGAATTCGATTTGGGTAAGAATGGTTGACCCAGAGAAGATAGGTAATTTAGAAAAAAGCTCAACACTACATTGAACTGCATGCATTAACACACAACCACACAATAGGGTGGGAGAGGGTTAAAACTCTAAGAAGTAATCTATGTAGGTGGAGACAGATTGATTACTGAATCCTTGTTCATCGAGTTTACATCCACCATAACATATGCAACAGAAATGACTCAATACAAGTGCCAGAGATATGGAAGATATTATTACCACCAATCAGTCAAATCAGAGGAGAATTATATAAACAATCTCAAAATTATATTTCAACTCAAGCACATCACAACATTCCAACAAGTTACTTATTATGACTATAAAAAAACACTCGTCTTATTTCCCATCTGATTGTAATTGATCAATAACACTCATATTATTATTATTATTATTTCTGAATGTATATTATCACATATTGATTTTTATTCAGATATCTAGTCAATTCCACCCGTGTATATAAATGAAGGAAAAAGTTGAGTGAGTAATGCCTTTATATGATGATGAGTGGTAATAATGAATTGTGCTCGAAACGTGGTCATCAGTTAATATTCCTGTATAACACCACTGTGTGACTTATCAAAATAAAATCTTATCTATAATGGAATGAGAGTAACTACCTGAGGAAATTCAAATCAACCGCCTACGTCCTATACATTTAATACTTTCATCTAACAGGCTTAAGAATATATACTACAACTTTGAGTTTATGTTGTATCGACAAAATTTATTCGGTTATGGTGTGAACGTAAGAAACTAACTTCTACGTTCTACTGTACAGCCGACAAAACTTCATTGAGACATGTGCTATCATGAGACTTCCTAGGGGCAGGGAAAAGACAATTAATCTCCAGTATTTTAGCGCTTCTATTAAACGATAATGACATTAAAACTCAGAATTACCTTAACAGTGCCGTAAAACACCTGCTGTACTGCAAGCCGAAATTTCTCAACCAAAGTTCAATTGTAAGGGATACTTTAAAATCAATGGGGGGGGAATATTCCCAACGAGGTGGGGATTAAAAGCTCTGTCTACAGGGATAACACACACCAAGGCTTCCAGCAGAGAGTCCCGAGTCAGAATGACCTTCATTCACTTAAAAAAACTCATATCGGTAAACAACACGTTGTCGAAGCACACACAACCACAAAAGGGAGCATTATAACTAAAGATTAAACGAGGATAAAGGCAAATGATAATAAAGGTCAAAAATCAATATATGATATGCGGACGTCAAATTATTGATACACAGTCTTGGGGAAATACGTATAATGATCACAAAGTTAGCTGAAATGTCTAAATAAGTATAAATTTTATAAATAAATCATCAAGGAGGGATTTTCCAAAGGATCTGTCTATTACACATGTGAGTATGGTTGACTGTTCATGTCTCTGTAGGTCACGTAACACTTTAGTAAACTCTAGAAATATGAATTCATAAGTGTGGCAAGTGCTACTGACAAGACTCCGTAAATAGTATGTTGCGCATGATGTTTTCTGGTGGCTTACTTGATTCACTGAGCTACCTGAATACCCATCCAACAATATGAATTATATTTTTCGGAATTCTTATCTTTTAAACCATTCAATGATGCCCATAAGTCGCAAAATGTTCCCACACACATTCTCAGTTGGCTTTCAAGCTAACGGTGTGCATTTCTCGTAATAAAAATAAAAAATAATTTTTCCTTCACGTTCCCCAGCGGAACATAGGGCACCTCCAAGCTAGTGGCTTGAAGTTTCTGTAGCAGTGTTTAATTTTTACGGGATGGGGTTGCTAGCCTCATGCCCAACCTTTCCTCTTGACCAGCATTATTTCTGGCTCAGTGAGGTAAAGGAGTGCGCCGGCCGGGGGTTGAACCTCGGACCATATGCATGGTCGGCAAACGTCCTAACCGCTATACCACCAACGCACCATTTCTCGTAGACGAAGGAAAAATATTACGAAGGATTAGTCTACGTTTCAAATCGAATAGCGTTGCATCGCCTCATGCATTACAGTTTATTAAATTATTTGAAGATCGTGGATGAAGAGAGAAAATTATCTAACAGACTGCACCAAGAATTCTGTAAATTCAAGTGTTGGTTTGTAAGGATTTGATTGGTTACAGAATTTCATCATGAGCTGACATTAGTTAGAGAACCATTGGAAAACCTGGGAGTATTGGACAACTGTTTCGTCCTAGTTTGGGACTCTTCATCAGTACGCACCCAGCGGGGTTCGAACCCAGGACTTTCTGATTACAAGGCGAGCTCGTGAGCTGTAGGGTGCAGCAGGTGGTGCGTACTGATGAAGAGTCCCAAACTAGGACGGTGGAAACAGCTGTCCAGTACTCCCAATTGGTTTTCCAATGGTTCTCTAACTGATGTCAGCTAATGATGAAATTCTGTAAATTTTCTAAATATCTTGTACAGATTATTATTATTCCCTTTGTTTCCGAGTGGAACATACCGCTTCAACACCACCTCTCCACCTTGTTCTACCCTCTGTTGTCCTCTTCAGTTGGATGACCCCACGATTGCCCATAATCTGTCATCTGCTCCCCCATGTCATCCTCACACCACCAACCCACTTATCGCTGCCCATTTGGATTCCGCTCGAGCGATATCCTGCAATAAGCGTATACCCGATCCATCTCCACTTCTCTCCCACATATTCGTTGAGCAATCGACTCTTTGTCGGTTTGTTTCCAGTAGAGTTTCTTGTTGCTAATTCTTTCTGGTCATTCGGTCTTCAGTATGAAGTCAGTGAAGTGGGCAGTTGTTGATAAAAGTCTGTAATTTGTCTTCTACAGAATAAAGTTAATATTATTACATATTGAATTGCAGAGCTATAAGTTAAGTTGAAAATAGGAGAAATGCCAGATCCTTGTGAAATAAAAAAAGGAAGCCCCAAAACTGAAGACCGAAATAATCATTAAACGAAGGACATGTGTAAATGGAGACTTCAATATAAGGTCCATGCATACTGCCATAACTGAACACTATTAGCGTGTTTAGCCCTTACAGGTAATCTCCAATACCATACGGAATATAAGATACAAGCAGTAGAGTGATATAACCCTGCCTAGATTACTAGCTCGCTAGTTTTCTAGCCGGTTCAAAGCCCGGATAAAGAGGGAGATTTGGGGCATGGTGCTAGCAACTCCACTCCCAAAACTTAACCAAAATGCTACAGAAACTTCAATGCATGAATATATTATAAATACTAAAAATATAAACAATAACCTTATTTTTCTCTGGAATCGGGGAAGTGAAATGACACAGGCTGGTGAAACCCTTCGGGAAGCCAGTCAGCCGATGTACCTTCTTTCAATAAAAGCAAAAATAAGGATGGGGACGTGGAATGTTCATACAATGTACGAAACTGGAAAGGCTGCCCATGTAGCCGAAGAAGTGTGAAGAAGTAGAGTGATCTAGGAATTTGATTTCAAGAAGAATCAGACAAGAAATCAAGCTGGCTACTGACTGGTTTAAACTGGTTTCGAGAAATATTATTTCCTCTGATGATGAGTAGAGATAATGTGTAAAGTTTTAGACCCATCATCACCTGCACTTTATCAATGTCCCTATTGATCTTCAGGTAAAAGGAGCTTAAGATGAAATTCAGTAGAGAACATAACGTTTATATTTCAACCGGAGGTCAGCATGAACCGTTTCAGTCAGGTGAAGAGTTAACAAAAGTAGAGTTTGAAATTTTTTTCAATTTGTTTTGTCTGATGGGACTTTGAAACAAACAGTTTATAGAAAGCCTATGTAGAACGACCAGGTGACAAACTTTTATATTTGGATACCCATCAGTAGCAAGCGGAACCTGATAATGTCCCTTGGAACTATAATCCAAAGGATCTGCAGTCCTGAATCAACAGAAGGAGGGAACAATCGTTTAAGGAAGACGCTACTCGACATTTGCTACCCCCACCCGCATACAGCCCAAAACTAACAACAAACACCCTATCTGCGTTCCTAGGAAGATACTACACATAAATCTGGCGTTCGAAGGCGACCTTCTGACCAACAGCGTAAAAAAGAGAATATTTAACACCCTGAAAAGAACATTCTTTGCTGCTACTTTACAATTGGTAATCTATTGCCGTTCGATGTACCTCAACAACTCTAAAGATAAACTGTCGCAGTTGACCACTTCTCTGTGTATCTGCCAATTCACCTGCTCATGTGGAGCACGGTGTATAGGTTGTTCCATGTGTGTTTTGTCTAAAAGATTCAGTATGGCAACAGTTACGAAAAAATCAATGTTCACAAAATTGCAGTTCCTTGGTGACAACATCATCGAAATAATAACACAGTGCCTGAAGAATTCAGTCAAAAGATGCAGCAGAGATACATTGTCTCTTCACTACCACCCCTATTCTGCGTTCGATAAATAAGGATAAACTACCTAGATTTGCCTCATCTCAGTGTATCCACCAGTTTGCCTGCAGTTGCGGAGCCAGCTACATTGGGCTTACAATTAAGGAGGTTCATCATCGTATTTCCAAATATCATCCACCATGGTTAAGCAAGGGACAAACAAGATCTATTCGCGGCTCTATTTTAGCACACCTTGTAGATAGTAAGCATAAGGTTGACGTTATTACTTTATTTAGAATTATTTATCGCATTCCTACGAATCTTAATTTTGCTTTACAACTTCGTCTTCTACATACAGGTGAAGAAATAGAAATCCACCTGAAGAAGCCAAACTTGTGTGTTAGGAGAAATTTGTACAGCCACTTTCCTTACCTTGGCCATCATTACATGAATGTATAAACGAACCACTTCGCCCCCCTCCCCCTAAACCTTAAAAAATTATAAACATCCAAATTATCTTATTTATTTTTCTGACTACTTCATCTTTAATCACACTGTTATCACATTGTAAAATTACTTTATTCTTATGATCACTTCAGCCTTAGTTACACGTTATCATTGTCCGAATCGTCTTATTTTCTTTAACAATCTGTCACGTAATCAACCCAATGCACACTCTTATTCCTTAATTACTCCATATTTTTCCAAAATTATGCATTACGCAATCCATGTGTTTTGATTGGACCCAAGTCAGTAACTAGTGTAATGTGTCTAGTCCTTTGTCTGGTGCAGACTGTGATGGTGAGCCACCTAGCTTGATAGCCGCCACATTGAAAGCTTGACTGATGATAGAATTCAGTCTGCAGCAAAGATAGGACTAGACACACACACACATTACACCAGTTGCTGACTAGTGTTCAATCAAAAATATCCAATACAGTCCTACAACAGGAGGTCAATCACTAGCCTGAATAGCTCAGTGGTAACGTCTCTGACTGTAGACGGAACTGGGTGACGTGGGTTTGAATCTCAAAAGGGAGATGAGTTCCTTCAAGGTGGGTGCAGATACGCATTGCTGACAGACTGGTGAGTGCCAACTAGCACGAAACCTAGGTCGAAGGCTTCCTGTGGACAATTGCCTCCAACCATCTAATATGCAATCCATGTATTGCAACCATATCTACCTTTTTATTGTGTGTATTGATTTTCTTCGTTAATTATCACCCCAATGATATGTTGACACTGACGAATTATTGTTAACAAACATATCATCAGTGCCACTACCTGATTGGTAAACTGTTGTGTATTGTAATAAAAATGCTATACGTGCATATTAGAGTACAGCCAGATAGAGAGATGAGGATCTAATTGTAAAGTAAGTATTTCTTCGCTCAATCCTTCTGTTATCTGAAAGAGTAGAAAAACATTATAGTTCCACCTGGCTACACAAAAATAGCAATGGATGAGTAAGGGGTGCTATAATTGAACATATCACTGAATATTGTAGGCAGAATTTATTCAGATTGATTGAATTGGTCAAATACATGAAATTCAATCATTAATGGATGTATCCTGCGCATAACATTTATTGATTTTCAGTAACTAACTCTTTCACTTACATTAAGTTTAGAAGACAACATGTGAACACATTTCATTTAATTACTGTACTCAATGCTCAAACTTTTATTCATCATACTACATATAGGTCAACATGGAGTAAGCACACTCACACACACACACACATCTCAAATAAAATTTAAAGTACAGTCTGTATTTACTTAAAAAGTATTACAAAAATAAAAAGAAAGTGTTTTTTGTTTTATACATCCAATATTCTTTTTTTTACTTTTATGAGTGAATTGAAGAAAAACACACTTGAATGAATTTAAAAATTGTGCCGAATTAATCACACTTGATCAATACACTTGTCAATGTTTATGGGTTTGATTGGTTGGAGGATTTCATCATGAGCTGACATCAGTTAGAGAACCATTGGAAAATCGATTGGGAGTACTATCCTGCTGTTTCGTCCTAGTTTGAAACTCTTCATCAGTACGCACCCACTGCCAAGGTTCGAACCCAGGACCTTCTGATTGCAAGGCGAGTGAGCTCGTAGACCATTAGGCCACTGGTACCCAATCCAATGGTCAGTGCATAAATTTCAACTTCTGGCAATTCATGACATAGCGCGACCACTTCACAATGTTTTCTTCGATGCGTAACTATCCCCACCATCAACCTTCTGTACCCTACTGATGCCAGGTTATGATGACATCCTCCAACCAACCAAACTAAATCGGTGCATAACCAATACTTGAATATGGTTTTAACAACAATAAAAAATCACTTGTTTGACTGCCTGAATTGATTCATTCTGGATAGGCCAGCGATGAAATCGGACCCAGAATGAGCGAAACAATTGTCTGGTATTTAAATCCACTTCGATGTAGCTCAAAAGAAAGCTCGAGTGATTGATGTCTTTTGAATGGTATTTGAATTAAAATTGATGAACAGGTTATGAAGTGATAGTGAATTAGGCTACTGTTGCGGTGTGCGCTACTGATACGATTTATCAGTAGTATATAAAGAGATGTTCATCGGCACAAAATATCAAATAGCGCAGAGATTGACTGGACTTCAAAGGGAGGAAATGAATCTTTATTGTAGTGAAACATGGGATACACGAAAAGGAGATAAAGAAATACAATACAAAGGGTGGAATTAGCGCGATACCGAAAATCTGTGCAAATGAGGGATTTCATATATGGTATATATAATTTCACTATATATGTACATCAAACCGCGAATAGACTTACTGATACCAACCACTCTTGCTATTGATGATATAAGATGGTTGGAGGCATTCGACAGGAAGCCTTAGCTAAACCTAGGTTTCGTGCTAGTCGGCACTCACTAGTAAACAAGACGTATCTGCTACCTTGAAGGAACTCATTTCCCTAGTGAAATTCAAACCCGCGTCACTCAGTGCCTCCTGCAGTCAGAGACGCTACTGCTCAGCTATTCGGGCTCGCGATTAACCTCCTGTAGGACTGTAGCGGGTATTTTGATTAGAAACTAGTTACTAGTGTCTAGTCAAAGAACTCTTGCTTTCTGCCGTTACTCTGGGACACAAATCACAATAAAAAACAACTTTATTGATGGGAAGTAAAAGGGACACGTACGTCCTATTCGGTAGTAGATGGGTATTTAGAGAAGTGTTAAAGGTAAGTGATAGGTTCCATTAAGTGAGGTATTAGGATAGGTACTCAGCTAAGGCACTGGCTGTTGGTGGTGGTGGTTGTGATGGGAGTGGTGTTATATTTCGTGAGCTAGTAGAATTCATGGACCACTGGATTTCATCACATTAACTGAATGGTAATGTGGTTGTTTCGAAAATGAAAGGTTCTAGGTTCAATACTGGATGAATTCATGCGTGCATACTGCTGAGGAGATCAAAAGTAGAATAAAAATTAATGATTTTCTAACTGGTGTCGGCATGTGATGAGTAACTCATTCAAATGGTAGACACGAGAATACTATTTTAAGCCTCCTCATCAAGTAATAGTAAGATACTCCTTTCAAGTCAGCTGTATAATAGAAAATCAGGTTATCGATTAGATGGGGTGTATAATCATTAACCATACTGACTAACTGGTTTCAATAAAGAATATTGCAGAGATGCGCAACAGTTAGGGAGTTGCTACACTGTATGTAGCACACAAAAGAAGACAAAAGACAGACAAAACAGATATTCGAAAGAACGATAATAAGCAAAAATGTGAAGGAGAAAGAATAGTAGTATGGAAAAACAATTAGGGTTTAATAGATATAGAAGATAACAGATAGTAAATGCATCTGAGCTATTGAGAACGAGTTGGAACCATATCATTAATTGTCTCCAGCTGCATGTCCTTAGCACTTTGAGAGCTTGAGTCAGGCAGTCTACATCTCTCTAGGTGGTTCAAGTTAACTCCTAAAGATTTCACTGACTGACGAATCTATGTTTTCGTTTGACCACCACTGAATCTATTCCAACCTGACCAATCTTTTGTCAGCTAACATTGCCTGTTTTCAAGGAAAGCGATGCCTAGGCAGGCAACTGTCTCCTTTGAGGATATCGATTCCATTTCGATTTCCTTCTGCATATTCTCTAGGCAACAGATTTCACACTTGCCTTAATTCCTTTTTATTGTCTATCCTTTCTGACCATTTGAACTTCAGTAATTGGGTGAAGGCAGGTATTGATGAAATTTTTCAATAGGTAACCAGTTGGAAATGCTCCTAATTACGGATATGCATCGTCTATGAACCATATAAAAGCACAGACTTGATTTTAGTGTTAAAAATTTGAATGTTCTTTGTGTTGAGCGTTTTAGATCTTCACAGTGATTTCAGAATAATGAATGCCTGTTTTAGTTTCCTTGTCCTGGTTGGTTTTGATATCCTCAGCCTGCAGCTGAAACAATTTTGCCTGGATAAATGAAACAAGTATTATTAATTATTATTATTATTATTAATTCCTTCACTTTCCTAGTGGAACATAGGGTGCCTTCAAGTTAGGGGCTTGAAGTCCCCGTAGCAGTGTTTACTTTTACAGGATGGGGTTGCTAGCCTCATGCCCAAGCTTTCCTCTTTACCAGCTTTATTTTCAGCTTAGCGAAGTAAAGGAGTACGTCAGTGGCCGGGATCGAACCCCGGACCATCTGCATGGTCAGCCGCTGTGCCACCGACGCACACCAAGTGAAACAAGTGACTACATTCAAATTTCTCCAGCTGATGGTTATTGTTGCTTATTGTTGTTGTTGGTTCGCTATCTTCATCATTTTTGTCTTCCCTATGTCCACTGGAAGTCCCGTCCTTCTCCGAGATGGTGAGACATGAAATATATATACATATATCAACTGCGAAATCAAAATCTTTTAGGATGCTTTTGCCTGTCTAACATATACCTGAGTAATTCTCACTCATCCGGGTGTGTTGCACTCCATCGGTATCAATTAGTGGTCCTCCCTTCCTCATGTCTTCACTTCAATGATTTTGGTGAGCTAATTAACGCATTAATGTATTGGCTTGGCGGCTTGTTTAAAACTTGGTCTGCCTAAAAACTTCCATCTCTCTAATGCATATGTAACAACAGAAGACAAGGGCCAGGCAACAGATCGTTTTATTATGAAAATCAACACGTATTTATATATATTTCACATACATTATTATAGCTTATGCAAGTAGACAAGCGCAGTCATCTGATTGGTTGTTTATCAGAAGTTAGGCAGACAAACGCAGGCTTCTGACTGGTTGTTTCGGGATTCCTCGACAAATAGAGTTCTCTATCTGCGAATCATATTTTGCCACGTTAACTTTGCTGTGATTGGTTGTTAAATCAGCCATGCTCATATTTTCTCACGGCCTGCTCTCACCACACATATATATTTCCTCTCGTTCAGTTTGTTTTAATCGAATAAGATATGACCTCTGCTGATGGTATTATCTACTCTTGTGTGTATTTAAAATGTTTAAAGGCTTCTGATTCATAAGTTCCAACTTAACTTGAGAAATAGCATGATTGTGGATGGCAACGTGTTCCAATACATGAGATAATTGTTCTTCAGCTAAGTCCCTGGTTCTCAAAATGTACTTTTGAACATCCTACAATTGGCTTTCAACTAGATATCATGAACCGCCTCAGAGAAATCCCCATAGAAAATGGATATCCTCCAAGATTGATCGAGAAAAACATGAAGTTAAAGCAAAAGCCTAAAAAAACTTAGACGGTGCCGAAGAAACTGCTATTTATGAACGTTGAATTTAAAGATGATACCGCAGCTGAGATCCTGAAGAATCGCTTATGCAGATCACTGCGTAAAGCCCTCTTTTTGGCTGAGCTACGGATCAGTTTCTACAACCGACAAATGATCAATGGGTGTGTGAAGGATAAACTGCCGCTCTGGGCAACTTTAATGTGTGCTTATAAATTCATCTACTTCTATGGAGCTAGTCATATTGACCGCACAAGCGTACACTTTCCTAACGCATCTCTGAACATTATCGAGTGTGATTAGCAAAACAACAATGCAAGGCGGTTACTAGCTCAATTCTGGAGCACTTGGTGAACTCAAGCCACTCACCACCACCACCTGAGTTGTCTTTCAAGATTATCAACAAGGTAGCACCGAATGGTACAAAGGGCGTTAGGTTTCGGCTTTTGTGTATGGCGGAGGCGCTGGTAATTCGTCAGTACAACCCTGAACTCTGTATACAGAAAAATTTTACCCGTTCTTTTATTCTACTATGGTCTTAACCTTTTCATTAGTTGCTCCCTGTAATTTTTTTTTACATTTTTAATGATTACTTTGCTCTTACTTTAATAATTAACTCACTATTATCACTGTCATATATTCTTTTAATGAGTTGATCATATATATTATTCCTTTTGGACGGTTTCTCACCCTCTTCACACTTGTTCACATGAACACTCAACTACCTTTCTTCTCATTTAATAAAAATTTTAACCTTATCAAATTCCTGACGCCTTCTTCATTTTTTCCGTCGAGTATTGCGTAATTTACAACTTTTATTCTTTTTAAATTCTAAAGCCATTTCTGAGTAATTATATCAACAATGTCACCCGCTATTACTTAAAAATTGTCTTCGCTGAAGCTGTCTTTTATCGTGGATTTCTTGAAGCAGAGACAAAGCAGATATAACGCGTAATAGGATGGTTTGTACTTCAGCTCAGAGACCGTTGTGTCACAGGATATGCTGTCAATTAATGAATATTTCACTTGAAGATATTGCGCGGGGGTAAAATATCATGTAATAAACTTCTCGGAAAATACTGTACATTTTATAAATACTGTCCAGAATAAAGATGTCGTTGTTATTATTATTAACAATAATAATTTATCAAATCAAGTCAATTTTAAATCATTTCATCAATAAACTATATATATATATATATACAGTTAATACATTTTCTAAAAATCAACATTAATACTGCTGTGTTAAATGTATTATATACATTAATTGATTGATAAGCTTAAATTATATTACACTGGTGGCTAACTTCTAACCTCTATTAGCCAATTATGTAATACCATTATTATTATTACTACTATCACTATCACTGTTCACAATTCGCAATGTACACACAGTTCGAGGGATGAAACTTTTGCCACAGTTCCCTTCGGAAACCAAATTATTCAAGTCACCACAGTATGTAATCTACCTGATACCATAAATGGTGATCAAGAAGCCAAAAGAAATTTTCACAAAACTATATACTACTGATTGATTGAAATGAGTAGTAGTTGTATGCGCCACTCATATCATCAACCAGCAGTGCTTGCTAGCCGGATCAAGCTATGGAAATCACAAATAGTGAATTTCATTCATGGTATGAGCAGTTCGACCAAGTGGCTAGCCAGAAGTTGAGGGGCTTGAAATGATTTGGCTTGCTATCAGCCGAGTCAAGTCGGGTACATCCCTGATGAGTTCGACCCGAAGGGAGCAAAATGGCCACCTGATGTTTAGGTCACCTCGATCTGGCCAGTTAGTAAGTACTAGTGGGTTTTTTTCCTTCACGTTCCCCAATGGAACATAGGGCTTCAAGCTAGTGGCTTGGAGTTTCTGTAGCAGTGTTTGTTTTACAGGATGGGGTTGCTAGCACTAGTGGTTGGTACGAGTGAACTACTCATCTCAATCGGTTAGTAGTATATGATATTACGTATGTATTTAAATTATGTTCAGTTAGCATTCAAATGTTACCTTGATTTGTAGTTTGACCAGGAATCGACTTCAGCTAGAGAACCAGTCACAGTCACTGTGACTGACTACATACAAAATAAAGTTGCCTGAAGTTGTTCTGGTAATAGGCCGTGATCAGCGTGGTCCATCAAATTCGGTAGGATGACAAATCATCGCCGATCATATTGACTGGCAGCCAAGCGATGATATCGCGAAATGACAAAAGTTACGATTCATGCGCCAGTCATTACATTCTGTCACAGTGATTGCAAAGTCAACGAACTCATCCTGTAACCTGAAAGATAAACATGATATTAGTTGATGGATAAGGCATGGACACTTATACGATGGGTGTGCGGTGTGAGCCTCATTGGGAACAACACTCATCACCCACTGCAGATGCACATATATCTAGATGACGAGACAGAAGCAGGACGTTATATGCATCCTAAAATTCTATCGCTGGTTAATTCCGAACAAATAGCATCACAAGTTGATTATATCTAATGTTTTTGAATGTATTCTCAGGTAGTCTCACTTTCCACCTCCTAAACTAACCAAGACTTGCATGATATTAGCGTTTATTTAATTTAATATACAGTCTGACATTATTTTTTTGGGCAAATGGGGTATCCGTTATTGCTTATGTTCGACATTTATACTTTCTTTTCACAATATTAGCCCTAAATATTTGTCGACTTCATTCAACAGCTGGTTATATGACAGTGGCACATGTCAGGGGATCCAAAACGGAAACCTCAATGAAGCCTTCTATTGAAGTGAATACAGTAGTAAGACAAGGCTATCTGTTTACTGCCAGAGATGATATTCCTGACTGTGGTGGACTGAATTATACGGAACATGGAGAGTACGAAGACAGCAATAGGCTGGATCACCGATAGGAAGAGTCAAGAAGATCTGGATTTAGCCCATAGATGATTTATGTTTTGATGTCATACAAACTCGAAGACCTACAGGCGAAAACCAACAAACTGCCTGAAGAAGCAGTCAGCGAAGACAAGATTCCAGGTGATGATGAAGATACTCGATCAACAACAATAACAACAAACAGCAACAGGAGGAATTCGAAGGCGATCACTTAACTTTCTTCACTTATTTAGAACACAACATAATCGAGCAAAGAATATTCTTTTCGATAAATTCCTCTTCTGGCTCTACAATTATATACATGTTTATATACACAGAATATTCAAGGTTGGTAGTTAATAACAATATTAGTGTTTTTTAAATAATATCGATTTGTAAAGCAAGATCAATGCAATTACAGTTCACTAAAAATACTTAAATTATAATAGTAATAAAGATATAATAGCGAGTAGGATATCAACTAAAATTAGGAAATTTCTCAAAAATTGAGAATCATTCAAACCTAGATGGCCAAGGTAAGGACAGCGTCTGAACTAACTTCTTTTGGACGCACAAATTAGGCTTTTTAATGTGGATCCCAACAGCCTCAGCAATATTTAGTAATCGAACTCTTAAGGCGAAGTTGAGATTTGTTGGTATCCGATAAATAACTCTGAAAGCTTGATTAACATCAATCCTATGTTCTGTATCCACCAGATGAAAAAAATAGCGCTACGGATAGATTTTGTTTGGCCTTTGCTTAACCACGCAGGGTGATGTTCGGAAATTCGACGAGAAACACGCCTAATTGTGCGGCCTATGTAACTGGCTCCACAGGAGCAGTTAAATTGGTAGATACACATGGATGAGGCGAAATTAGGCAGTTTGTCTTTTACTCCCGAACGCAGAAGAGGAGTGGTCTTAAAGATACAACGTAATTCAGCAGCAGGGAATGCTCGTTTTACCGCGTTTCTAATACGCTGTGTTAGTATCTCGCTAGTGTTGTCCCCAAGGAACTGCATCTGAAAGAATAAGGCCTTTTTTGGAACTGTTGGTAACTTCGGCTGCTTTGGTTTCAAATTCATATTCTTATCAATAAACTTTTCAGGATAACCATTCTCACTTAGCAACCGTTTAATATTATTCAGTTCTTCATCAAGACATTCGTCCGAGCAAATCGCTCTTGCTCTGTGAACCAGGCACTTTATCAAATTGCGTTTGTATTTCAAGGGCACAAAACTGAGAAAATGTGTGTACTGGCCCGTTGATGTAGGTTTTCTATAAACACTTCTTCTTATTGAGCCATCCTCTTTTCTGGTCATAAAAACGTCTAAAAATGGAATACTAGATTCCTTTTCTGTCTCGATGGTAAAATTTATTGCAGTATGTACCTCGTTAAATTTATCCAGGATGCTCTTTGCTTCCTTCTCGTTTTTCATAATTAAAAAAGTATCATCCATGTACCGACAATAAAATTCGAGTTCACTAATAACATCCTTCAGAGGCCCATTTTCTAGTTTCGCAAGGAAAATGTCGGCTAGAATGGGTCCTAGTGGTGACCCCATTGCCACACCGTCAATTTGTCTATATAGTTCCTTATTAAATAAAAAGTGGACATTCATTGTACATTTCAAGAGAAGCTCTTTCACAAATGATATAGGAATGCCGACATTGATGTTTCGTCGTTTAAGTTCTTCGCATACAAAGTCCACTGTTTCCATAAGTGGTACATTGGTGAATAAGGAAGATACGTCAAATGATATCATGAATTTATTGTCAACATTTAAATCTTTTATCCTTTCCACAAATCCGAAAGTATCCTTTACACTGTGTTTCACTAACTCCGTATGAAGCGGCTGTAAGATTTCGACTAGCCATTTGGCTACAGGATGGTATGGCGAATTTAACATATCTAACACTGGTCGAAGCGGTACACCATCTTTGTGCACTTTAGGCGAACCATATAGTCTTGGTGTAAAAGTTCCAGTGGGTTTAAGAGATGTATACTGACCCTGTGAGATGAACCCTTGTTGTTTCAGTCGCTTCAATGTTTCCGTTAGCTGTTTCTCAGTCCTTTCAATCGGATCTAGAGAAGAGGAAATTTTTTGGAATTTTCGATTATCATTGAGAATGGTATTCATCTTCTCGAAGTAATCCGTTTTGTTCATGATAACCACTCCTGAACCCTTATCCGGTTTTGTTATTATTATATTTTCATTTTTGCGTAGGTTATCCAGAGCTTCTCTGTGTTTCTTAGTTAAGATACTATACGAATTGCGTTTGCTCTTCAGGCAATAATAGTAACATCGTTTAAACTGCAACTGACAGCACAGACAAGGAGGTTAAAACCAGTCAGAATTGGGAAACCGAGACAAACCTTCATCATTCTGAAATCATTTCGAAGAACTTCTGAATTCAATGCAAAGAATAAAATTCTGATTTCCAACACCAGTGTTTAGTCAGTGAGTTCTTCTTATATCAGTCAGAAACTTCGAGCGAGTGTCACAAAAAGTTGACTTCACATACTGAAGAACAAATGGCCAATGCTTAAGAATTAACAACAAGGTACTTTGGGAACGAACTATTCAACAACCGATTGCTTAGCAAATATTCCGAATAAAATGGATGATATCTCACGCCAGGTTATCACTCAAAGGGTGCGAGAGTGACATGGAGAAGATCGTGTGAGAAGGAGACGAGAGACTGACTATGGACAGAGGACCGCGCAACACAAATGGAGATGCATTTTTGAAGCCCTGTGTGTACCACTTGAAACCCAAAAGAACACTAAAGACAAGAGGAAGAAGAAGAATCTACATCATTAAGAAATAATTAGTGAAATAAAATTCACCAAATAATCACTCTTTTATAAGCAAAAAAAAACGAAATTAATGTGAATACATTTAGCAGTAAATTAATTATCTATTTTCCACTTTCCTAATAATTAGACAGAGTTAATTACCATCTGCGTATTTCTGTGTAGAAGCATATACAAACGCGTGTGTGTACGTGCCGATACGTCCTCCATTTATGCTTTTATGCTAATCTGGCTAGTTTCTAAGTTCATCTTAATAAATAGAGAGAGAGAAAAAAAAGAAACCATCTTTAAAACTATGAAATCATAAGGATAATTAACACTATCAGAATATTGCTGATAAGAGAGTTTTCACACTCGAGACTTGTCAAATATGGATACTTAAAAATATTAGGAGAGAGAATAATTCGATACACAGGTAGCATGCATAGCCCAGTAAAGTCACACAATCACACACACACACACACGTACACACATAGACAAACAGACATATAAAATACCCTTTTATTACCTCTAGGAGGAAGAAGTACTAACTGAAGTATAAACACAATAATAATACACATCGACTTTTTACTGTCAACTAATTTATCACTTCTTCAAGTCTTGAACTAACTAACTTTCAGTTATATGTCTGTTTTGATTATCAAGTGTTCCTCTGTGTGTCGGTGTGTGTGTGTGTGTGCGTGCGCGCACATCTATATACAAGTGAATAACACCTTTTTTCGGCATTATTAACTACCAAGACTGCATCATCCCCCGGTCGTCGTCCCCCTCATCACCCCGACTCCTGTATGGGAACCATTTATCAGTTTTGAATCTTTATCAATTAGTTATTAAATGTTTACAAAATGGTCTTTCCACCCACTATACATATCATCATTTATTTTTATTATCGAAATAAAATAGTAAAACAAAATGCAGATATTATGATGAACGGACGATGGTGATGGTGATGGGCATGATGAGGATGATGATGATAGGAGGTAGGTAGGAGGTAGTAAGATAACAGAACAGGTAGGTAGAGAGAGGCATTTGATGAAACACTCGTTTCTATAATAAATTTCTATAGACAGGTGTTAAATAAACTAGGTAACCAGTTAGCTAGCTAACTACCTAACTAACTAACTGAACAAACAAACAAACAACTGACGAACTAATCAACTGTAAATAATCTCAGCTTACCTTATTCTACATCACTAATAAAAAATGTGCTACAAATTAGTAACCATAGTGAGAGGGGGAGATTACTTTTTTTATTATTCTTATTCTTCTAATCATCAACATCATGAATGTAATCTTTAATCCATAAATTTTGTTGCTATTGCTAACTTTGTGAAGAAGACGAGTTATTATATACATAAACAAACACACACATGTCAAGTGGATTAGATAGCCCAACCCCACTTCTCATCCAATTTATATGTATATACATATATGTAGTTCAATGAATGAAACAAATTTCAAAATGCCCGCGCTAATAATAATCAGTTAATTTAAACAAAAGATATTTTTAAAAAAGTAAAACATACAGGTAAAGATGTCAGGTCATTAAGTCAATGGATTGACCTGTATATGGTAAACAGTGATTTAGTGAATAGATGTATAATTTCTTATAAAAGAAAAGAAAAATAATGGAATGAGTCATACAGATATTTTCGTGTGAAATCAATAATTATGATTATATTTATGCATACATCTATAACGTATATTGAACATTGAACTATAGGCGGGAAACGTCAATTTAAAATGTATGGACTAATTCTCTACTTCATATTACAACATATATGTATAATTAACAATATCTATCAACATTGCAATATAACATATATATATCTTAATTAAATTATGTTTATATATGTACATATACATACATATATCTGATATGAGATAATACTATTAAAATAATAATTATTATTATAACTATCCGAATGTATTATGTGTAAATCTTTATTTATTATGTAGGTGAAATCACAAGTAGTGGTAATAGATGGAAGATGGTGCATAGTCATGCCATAAGTAAAGTGCTTTTTGTTGTTGTTTTTTATTTGTGTGTGTATGAATGATTCATGCCTACCTAAAAGTTCATAGTCATCAAAAACTAATTTACATGTAGCAATAATATATTGTTACATGATAATTAACGGGAGAGATTTAACAGTGGTTACTTCCTGCCTTCACTTATCCGTCTAGGAAACACGCTTTCAACCACAGATGACTGCATTGATGAAGATGATTTCCAACAGCCTGCTACAGACTTTTATGAACAGCTGCCTACTTCGCTGGCTGGCTCCATGCTGAAGATCAAATGATCAGCCGGTTGACCAGGAAGCATTAGCGACAGAGAACAAACCAACAAGCGAGAGCCTATCGCTCAACAAATATGTAAGAGAAAACGGAAATGGATCGTACATACATTGAGGAGACTGTCGAATGACACCGCGCGTAGTGTAGGCCATCGCTCGAGGGGGATCCCAGTGGGAAGAGACGAGTTGGTCATCCTAGGGTGAAATGGAGGCGATCGTGTGAGGGCGAGATGAGAGAGAGAGAGAGAGAGTTTGGTCAACCGTGAACCAAGCTGAAGAGGATGACAGAAAATAGAAGGAAGTGGAGATGTGTTGTTGACGCCCTATGCTCCACTCGGAACCCAAGGGAATAATAATACATGATAATTTTTCATAGTTGTAGTTAACTGGTATGCAGCTACAGTTATGAGATTTCCTGTCTAATGATACACCTCAACAAGGTACACCTACCAATTCATGAGGAACGATCTCCGGAGGAAGACTCAAACTCCGGTTAGAGAACTCTACAGTCAGATACTTAAGGCACTCAATCATTTGTTGTACAAATATGTGTTGAATGTATTCATAGAAGAAAAATCAGTACCAATTTTTCGTTTTGTATATTCCATAGTACTAAGTAAAACCAGTCAGTCAATTGTGAATTGTTACAGTTGAGTTATTCCTATGTCCTTCAAATAGAGCCTTTGTTAATCAGTGCTAATAACCCCCATGATGTAACTTCATGACATCTTGCTGATTATGGACGCTGGCATTTGCTGTACATTCCAAACGGGCATTTGAAAACTACAGCTAATATCAGTCTGGAAGTGATCACAGAGTTTTAAATTCATCTAGACGCCATCTTTATTTAAACCACACAGTTATATGTATGTCTTTGCTTTATCTCCTTTTGTAGTTTGCACTACTAACAAAAAGGTTTAAGTAGTGTATTGATGATGCTTTCTGCAAGAATGTTAAATAGAAGAGAGAAAATTTCAGCGAGATGACAAAACCACTGCCCATAAGTTGCTAAGTAATACAAGATTCACGTGGACTCAGTAGGTGCAGAGGTACGTTTGATTGGATAATAGAACTTAAAGATGGTCAACACATGGTGCTCAAATTGCCAGTCCCCTGAAAGTAATTCGTAATCTTCACAGACCGAGGTGACTATGCAATAGGTGTTATCTGAAGACAGACAGATGGAGTTTAGGAATATGTTGACTGTGTTTTGACACTTACAGAACAGAAGTATTCTATATTATAAATGGAATGTTTGTTGGTTATTTGAGCATTAGAGCGATGGAGACCATGTCTACTTAATCATCGATTCTATATCGAGACCGACTGAAACCTCTACAGTGACTGAAATATGCAAGAGACCCTCGAGGGAAGCAATCACAATGGACGTTACGTCTACAGGAATACGACTTTGTCACAGGAATTATTCCATGGAAAGAAAGTGTATTGGCTAATTTATTCGCGAGTCCAGAAGCTTAATTACTACAAATAACATATGGAGTAAGTGTCCTACACAAAGACCCATCACAACTTGTTCGTTGCCATAAAGCTGACCTTCTTCCTAAGGCAACTACTTGGGCAATAAGTGAATGGAACTAAATTAACAAGACAGAAGGAAATTCGGAGTTGATAAGGTTGTTTCTGCAGAAACATTTGAAATTTGGAAATAAAATGATGAAGGAGGCTGGTTAGCGATGATTCTGGACGGCTTTCAGCAGAAGTTGGTTGAAGAATGTCACCAGCTAGCTCAAATAGGTACTGAAAGAACTTACAATCTTGTGGGTCAAAGCTCATGCTGAGAGATAGCGTTGCAAAGTATGTCCTCGTCTGTTCGCATTGCCAACTAATCAAAAGGCGATCAGCGCTTTCGATCACAACTTCAACTGGTTCCATTAACACCAACTAGCGATTTATGCTAACTATCCGATGTTCCAGCCATCTCTCCTGAGAAGTGAATAAAGTTCTATCCGTTTTGGAAACTAGTTCACTTACCATATGTTTTTACTAGGCTGATGCACCTAAATAATTCAGGGGACTGCCTACAGCTGATGTCTTTTTTACTTCTTTCTGTCTCGTTCGGTTTTCTGCCAAAGTTTCCCACATGTTTTCATCTCCTCTTCACATGACCTTCTCCAGTCACCCTTGCACTGACGATCATCTCACCGCTTCCCATTCGGGTCCCATTCGAGAGTCTGTTGCTTGATGTTGTGCAACTGTTGGATGAAGTGTATAATTGTTGGCGGCACCCCATAGTAGCGAAGTAGTCTCCAAATCACCTCTCGATCGACGCTGCGCTATCAAAGGCCTTTTCAAAGATAGAGGGCTGACTGCTATTCCAAGCACTATTCAGCGATGATACGTAGTGTTACGATTTGGTCGATGCATGACTTTTTCCACCTGAATCCAGCCTGTTCCGATAGAATTTTTTCATCCAGGGTGAGTTTGAATCTCTTCAGGATGATGCGGCTTAGTATTTTGCTTGTAATGGGCTGGAGCATAATGCCGCGCCAGTTCTTGCACTGACTTAATTTCCCTTTCTTTGGCAGTTTGAATAAGTAGTTTTTCTTCCAATCCGCAGGTATCTTGCTCTCTTTCCATACCTTCTCCAATAGCGGTGTCATTAAGTCCGCTGATGTCTCTGGGTCCATTTTCAATGCCTCTACTGGGATTTCGCCTGGTCCTGCTGTTTTTTCAGTTTTTAGCATCTTCATTACCTTCAAGATTTCTGTTCTCGTCGGAGGGTTGATGTCCACTGGTAGTTCTGCTCCCGCTGTTGGTATTATTGAGCACGTTGTAGGTGACGGCCGATTTAGAAGTCTTTTGAAATGTTCAGCCCAGTGTTTTCTTTGCTCCACTTCTTTGGTGGTTGACTCTCCATTGTCACCTTTTACTGGCTTAATTTGTGTTGAACTTCTCCCCAACAGGAACCTAGTTGTTTGGTAAGAGTGTTGTGAGGTCTCCTTTGCCTGCAGCTTGTTTGTTCTGCTTCACTTCCCATAGCTTCATAATATCATCTTTTGTCTTCTTTACTCTTTTGTTCAGTGTATTGTAGCTTGCATTCAATTCCTGTTTTTGTTGCTCGTCGATGCACTGGATAATCTTTTTTTTGATTACAGCTTGATTCCACACTGTATTTTTGGTACAAGTATGGAATTTTCAGCGTGGATATCGGTAGCCCAAAATTCGCAGTCCGACCATAGATATCAGGTGAGCGTCGGCGTGGGCTCGAACCTCGGACCATGTGCATGGTCGGCGGGAGTCCTAACCACTGTGCCATCCTTCTCTCTTCTAGCAGTCTCCATATGTCCGTAGTGAGCCACAATTTGTCCTATCTCTTTTTTCTACCTGGAATTTCCATGCAGGTTTGACTGTACACCGCTTTCAGGCTGTACGTATATAACATTAAAATAATAATCATAATAATAATTAACCATTATTATCATTAATAATAACGTTCATTATTCAGTTAATTCTGTAACATTTAACAAACACTATTAGTCAGAGTGAAGAACAACAAGAAGAAATATTAACTGAAGAGTTTCTTTTTGTAAATGTTCATATGTGCTGGTGTTTGTGTTTGTGTTTGTGTGTGTGGGGGGGTGGGGTGGGGTGGATGTGGGTGCACACTTGCATGAGTGCCTATACAAGTTTAATAGGCATTTTACATGTATCCTATTTGATTACTTATGACTAAAAAAAATTAGAAAAACTGGCCTTTTTTCAATGTTTCATACAAATTTTCAATAAAAACAGGCACAATATAAAGATGAAGAATTTCCATTTACTGGCGAAATAAAAACAAATTTGCGGGAGAGAATTGAAAACAATCAATCAACAAAGAGAATACAAGAAATATATATAGGGGAAACATCTGAAAGAATTTAGAAGAAATCAAACATTACTACTGATTTAAGATAAATAGACTCTGTGCACACACACACACGAGCTAGCGAGTCAGCCAGCGAACACATGTGCATGCATAAGTCAACAAAAAATGTGTGCAAAAGAAGAACAGCCCCCCGCCCCCCCGCCTGCAACCCGTAGCACCCCAACCCTCAACACAAAAATTATTTTCTCATTTTTCATAATTACAATAAATATAATTAAGAGATGGAGAAACAAACAAATAAACACATAAATTTTAACTTTGAAATAAAGAGAAAATGGAGAGAGAGAGAGAGGCAGGAGAGGTGAAGACTAATCATGAAGATGAATCAAAATCAGGGAATTGTTTTAACTGACTAACTAACTAGTGAAGTAACTCGATGTTTGATAAAACAGATGAAAAACTGTGTATTCCCTGTTGTATTTGTACAATTCAAATGAAATGAAACATTTTTGGAGAGAACTTGCTGCAATTCATGTAAAAGAAAATAACACTTGTTTTAGTGTACATGTCTACATGGAGGCTTTGATGGAAGTTTATTCAAACTATCTACAGCCTAATAATGAATTGGTTAACTCCCTTGGGGCGGGGTGAGTGCAGAGAAGAATTGTTTAAATGACTCTCAAGATAGGTAATATAATGGTAGGTTTATTGATCGTTGCTGAGGAGAAATGATTTTAGTGTTATGTATTACGTAGATTTCTTTCTTTGCATAACCTTCCGCATTCTTCGAAAGCTAATTTCATTAAATGTGCTGATGATCTGATCATTTCTGTCTCAGTAGTTTTTGCATTGCATTGTTCATATATGAATAGATTCCTATCTGAAGTTAACAAATGGTCTCACCTAAATGGTCTTAGAAAACTGAAAGATTGAACGAAGAAATATTTACTTTTCAGGATTTCATCATGAGCTGACATCAGTTAGAGAACCATTGGAAAACCACCACAGGGAGTACTGGACAGCTGTTTCGCTAGCCTAGTTTGGGACTCCGTTTCAGCAGTACGCAACCATCCACAGACAGGGTTCGAACCCAGGACCTTCTGGTTGCAAGGTGAGCCAGCTCATAGACCATTCAGCCACTGGGACCCGATCCAATGGTCACCCAGTACATGAATTTCAACTTCTGCCAGTTCATGACATAGCACGACTGGCATTAGCCAATGTCATCGCCGGTGAGTATTTGTCCTCACACCCGACTTGCTGCACCCTACTGGTCACAACTTTCCACTTGAACCCCAGGTAACTACCTACCCGAATAGGTCCAGTATTGGTCTGTAGATATTTGATTGACTGGTAACAGGATTTCATCATGAGCTGACATTGGTTGAAGAACCATTTTGTTTTCGTTTCATACACTGAATAGGATATGTGTGAAATATCCAGACTGTGGAGATCTCGGATTTATCACTGGTTTTTAGAAGACTATACCTTATATACAGAATACTATGCACCTTAACCAACGTGGAACAAGAGAAAACCGAAATGCAATACGACTGTTTATTTTTCAGCCGATGATGAGACGGAAATACAGTTTACCGTCAGCAAAGTCTGTAAATAAACGTGAATCCTGTAACAAATCAAATCCCTACAAACCAACACTTGAATATCGATGAAATGCTCACTAGCTACTGGACCTATTCAGATAGATAGTTACCTGGGGTTCTAGTAAGAAGTCGTGACCAGTAGGGTGCAGCCGGTCGGGTGTGAGGACAAATACTCGCCGAAGACACTGGCCAAGGGTCGCGCTATGTCGTGAATTGGCAGAAGTTGGAATTCATGGGCCGTTGAATCGGGCCCCAATGGCTTAATGGTATACGAGCTCGCCTTGTAACTAGAAGGTCTTCGGCCCGAACCCAGGTGGGTGCGTACTGTTGAAGAGCCCCAAACTAGGACGAAACAGCTGTCCAGTATTCCCAGGTTTTCCAATGGTTATCTAACTGATGTCAGCTCATGATGAAATCCTGTAATCAATCGGTCAGTTCCCTACAAACCAACACTTGAATATTTACTTTTCAATTAGATCTGGCTCTACTCTAATATACACGTATAGCATTTTTATCACCATACACAACAATTTACCAGTCAAGTAGCACTGATATCTTTGTGAACAGTAATTAGTCAGTGTCAATATGTCAATGGGGCGATAATTAACGAAGAAAATTAACACACACAATTGAAAGGTAGAAATGGTTACAACACGTGGATTGCATAATGCATAATTTTGGAAAAATGAAGAGTAATTAAGGAATAAGCGTATGCACAGGTTGATTACGTAACAGACTGTTAAGGAAAATAAAACAATTTAGACAATGATAATTGGTTTTAAACTGAATCCATCTAAATATCAATTGAGTAAAATTGAATTAGAAGCCTTATCTTTGGGATTCAAGTTTCACGTCCCCACGAAGCACATAAACCGTATAGATACAGAAACATAGTTTGCGAATACT
The DNA here is from genome assembly GCA_944472135.2 of Trichobilharzia regenti. NCBI lineage: Eukaryota > Metazoa > Platyhelminthes > Trematoda > Strigeidida > Schistosomatidae > Trichobilharzia > Trichobilharzia regenti. Next base: position 79,776,326 of record OX235265.1, on the reverse strand, counting down.
TACACCATCAACTTTCCGCCCTGCAACCTGTGAATGAAGAAAAAAGAGGATGGCTAAAGTCTGAATCGGTCTATATAACCAACCAATACTGCACATCACCATCCGAAAAATAGAAAATGCTTACTGAAGGGCATAGATGTGACTGTCTTATTTACAAATGTACCAGTGATGGAAACAATAGATATCATTTGTAAACTGTTATGTACTCGTCGCCAAATTATTATTATGTACTGGTCGAGAATTTAATAGTCCTGACGCAAGAAAGACGGAAATCAGAAGACCACTAGGTTTGCGATGATACTTCTACTTTCCAAACACAAGGAGAAGCAATATGTATCACACAATAGTGTGAGAGCAACATATATATGAATGTCCGAACAAGTGTGTGAACAATCAGTAGACAGTCTTAACATGATTGGCTAATTATAATGGAGTATCGATCCATATATACATAGCAAAATATAGCAGACATGTCAACAAACACACCTATTATATATAATATAAGGGGAATATACATTGTTAAAGGAGACAGGTTCATCAAAGTGAAATGGTCACAGACTAAGAGAGCAACAGAAAGAGAGACCATCATATATATATATATATATATATATATATATGTATATATATATATGGATACATATCATAAACAAACAGATCTATTGCCATTACCGGAGACAGATATGAAGCGCCTAGTAATTCTTTGAACAAAAGACATCCAATTCAAATTTAACAACCAATTCTAACGACAAATTGATGGCACCGCCATGGGTTCACCTTTAGGACCTATTCTAGACGACATCTTCATGGATGGCGTTATCAATGAAACAAAATACTATCGCCGATGTGTTGATGATATGTTTGTTGTTTGTGACGACATGAGTCATGTATACGTATTATTTGACCGCCTTAAATGAGATCCACCCAAACATTAAATCCACCATGGAATATGAACATAACGACGAGTTCAAATTCCTGGATCTAAATGTAAAAAGAAAAAAAATGATGCAACGGTTGAAAAGTCCATCTACAGAAAAGAAACCTGAACTGCACAATACCGTCACCACAACAGCTTCTCATCTACAAGCTATAAGCGGAAAAAGGAAGCACTGACTGAATTCACATTTGTGTTAAAAATCCGGACTTTTGTTGCTTATGCTGAAAGAGTGTATAGTCCAAACTTATTTCAAAATGATGAAAGTTTGTCTCGCCTTTTTGATTCTAGTTGGCTTTGACGTCTTCATCCATTCTGCCTGTAGTTAAAACTATGCTTCCTAGATAAGTGAAGGTAGTAAGTAACCTCTGTGAAATCTCTTCCATTGATAGTGACTGGTACTAGTTAATAATGCTGTTGGTTGGTTGGTTGGTTGTCTTCATTATCTCCATCTTCTGTGTGTCAACTTGGAATCCTGTCTTCACTGCCTTCCTCTTCTGCAATTTGTTAGTTCTCGCCTTCAAGTCTTCCAGTTTGTCTGACATTAAACATAAATCATCCACATGAGAAATTCGGGTCTCCTACTGTCTTATTATCAGTCCAGCGTATCCCTGTCTTCTCACTCTCCACACACTCTCTGCTGCACAATCCAGTCCACCACAGTCAGGAATATCGTCGGTGACAGTAGATGACAGCTTTGCCTTACTCTTGTATTCACTTCAATAGTAGGCTTCACTGAGTTTTCGGTTATGCATCACCTGACACACGTGGCATCATCATATGGCCAGTTACTGAATGAAGCTGGGGGCACTGTACTCCATAGTGTTGAAGTAGTTTCAGAATTACTTTTCCGTCAACGTTGTCGAAGGCCTTTTTGAAGTCAAGGGTGTTGAGGTAAAGATTTGACTTCCGTCAGCACATGATTCGTCCCTCTTAAATCCACTTCGTCCTAGGAGGAGTTCAGTTTCTAATGCATCTCTTATTCTCTCGTGGATGAAACGAATTAGTATTTTACTTGGAGTGGGCAAGAGAGTAAATCCGTGCGAGTTCTTGCAGAGGCCCAAGTTATCCTTTGTGGTAGTCTGACAAGGTAACCTTTCTTCCAGTTAGTAGGTACTTCTTCCTACTTCCAAAAATATCTGTACACAAATTCGCCAATAAGAAATTCCGCTACGAATCCATCTACCGACAACTTCTAGGTTTCCTTCTTATCTGCACGTTAGCGTAAGCCATTTTATCTCGACCTCTCAGCAGCGCTCTCATTTCAACCAACCTCATCGTCGGATACTATACGCCTACTAACTCAACAACGACTTCTAAGTCCCACAAGGAGCTCGAAAGCTGTAGACTATAGGATCTTCAGAATTCATGGAGATTTTGGATTAATTCCAATTGTTAGATTTTCGTCACGAACCAACATCCGTTACAGAGAAACCGCTGAAAACCAGCCGGGAGCATTGGACAGCTTTTTTCCCTATTTCTGAGACTCTTCATCACTTTACATCCACCATCCCACTACAGTTGAAAAATTTAGAATTCACAGGCTACTGAATTACATCCCAAGTAGGTAAATCATTCAATGAGCTTGATCTTGTAGGTTGAAGGTCCTTGGTTCAATCTCTGGTTTTTTGATGGGTGTTCATTGATGAAAAGTCCCAAGAATAGGAAGAGACAACTGTCCTGTGATACTTAGTTTTTAGAATCATCTCTCCTCATGATTTTCGTCCATGGAATACCTCATTTGGTCACAGACAGTGATACCAAAATATAATGGAAGAACGCTACAGTATATAACAACGGAATTACATTAAAATCCTCATTTGTACATGTTGTCCGTATTCCAGAAACTTTGTCTTCATTTCATATTTTCTATATTATTCGTTTCATAAGTACATTTCACTTCTCATCTTCGCCGCTTAATCCATCCATCTGTTATTAAATATTCTTGCAGAAGACATCAGTACACAGAATATACTACTTACAAAAACTCCTTATCAGTAGCATATGCCACACCACAAGTTGTCTACGTTATTCTAAACTATTATTATTAGCCGCTTGTATTAACCATCATTAACCACAAACTAGTGGTTTTGAAATAACCGCTTTAATGATTGTAATGCTGAAATGATTTAGAAAAACAAAACAAGTGTATACATATATCTCATTATTCTTCTTATGATTCTTATTACTAATTCAAACACAATTGACATTTCCAGAGAGAAAATAATTTGAAATTAACATTTTCAAAGAATGAAGTAATTCACCTATTAATTGTACACACACACACACACTTCATTTTGTTCGGGTGATAAATTAGCCAAAAATTACTCAGAATATCCACTTCTGTTGTGTATTTGGAAATGCAAAAATGCAAAAGTGTTCAAATAATACTGGAAGAGAGGGACAGAGAGAGAGAGAGGGAAAACAGAAACCAGAGTGTATGAATATTATTCATCATTATCATAATAACTCTAGTATTAGATGTGGAATTATGCTCTGAGAAAATAATAAATGATTGTTAGTAGTAGTAGTAGTGTGTAATGGTAGAACACAATGGTAGTTAGTAGTAGAATTGTTTACTTGGAAAAATAATCTACAATGATGTCTGTAAAATTATTTGCATTATGCTCGTTTTATCTTCATTTCATGCTTTTTCTTCCCCCTATTCAACACTGATACAGAAAAACGTCTTATACTAAATACTATTTAAAAATTTGTGTCAGTAATCATACATCACACTTTTCCCACAGTCAAAAGGTCTTGAATTCAGCTAGCCCAACCTTCTTGGTGGTGACTTCTTTATCTCACTGTATCCCAGTCTAAAGTTGGCTGGAGTTAATACGCTTCTGTTCTGCTGCTCTTTTAATGATAAATAGACTTTCATGAAAATGACTGGCCTTTAATAGTGTACTTTCTCTGTACTTCCCTTGATGTGTCAGTTCAAAAGTCATGCAGTCCTTCTCTCCGATCAGATTGATTTTTGCATCTATTTATACTTCAGATTTCTGATTGCTTCTTTCCATTCCTTTCATCGTCTCTTCACACTCTACATTGTTGGTGATGTAGCCAGGTCTTATTTGTGTGTCTTTAGTCATAGTCTGCTGCTAAACATTACCTAAAATGGTGATATTTTGCGTTTTCCTTGGTGGAAATACAATGTACCAGTATATCTTCCAATGTACAACTCTTTCTCTCCATCACGCGATTAGTTTTTAGATGATATGGTATAGTTCTAATTTTCTTGAAGCATAGCTGTTGCAAACGCGATGTAAATTCTTCACTTTCAAGACAAGGACTCTGATCTTTCGATTCCTTCTCCCGTACATCCTGGTCTGCAAAAATATGTTGAATCATTTCATTAGTTAAATTATTCGTGCACTTATCTGGCGTTGTGATGGTCTTCACCTATTGTTTGATGTCATCCGTCATCACCAAGAAGTGGTGATTGTTACTAGATGTCTGCATCAATAGACTACAAGTCGCCTAATGCCGGAACTAGAATAGGCTGCAAAGATGGTCGTATACACTGATACACTTTTGATGATTTAAGACTGTGGACATTTTAGGCACATATTTCAAAACATCTATTTAACTAGACCAGTACATATTTTGACTCAGGAGGTGGATTGTTTTGATTACAATTGTATGTGCTAGTTAGCGAATACAAGACCATCCGGTATTTAAACCCTCTCTAACTAGTCAGCTAGCATTAATGTTACTTGTTTGCACTTTACAAGAGCTCAGTACAGCCGGTACCATATGTATCACATCACTCAAGTAACAATGTTTATAAAAGGGTAGGACAAGGCTGGTTGACTACTATCACTGATGATAATTCTGACTATGGTGAACTGGATTATGCGGAGCACCGTGCATGCAGAGAAAGAAGACAGAAATACGTTGGACCAATAAGAAGATTCTAGAAGATCAAGATTTCTCATGTGGATGATTTATGTTTAATGTCACACAAAATCAAAGAATTACTCGCAAAAACCAACAAACTGCAGAAGAGGAAGACAGTAAAGACACGAATTCAAGTGAAAGTAACGAAGACGAAGGTGATGGAGATAACTAACCAATTGAAAGCAACAACAACCAGCACCAATCACTATCAACAGAAGAAATTTGATTCACTTATCCGCCTAGGAAGCACGGTTTCAACCACAGGCAGTCAAACAGCACAGTTGAAGATGTCAAATACAGCCTGGCAAGACAGGTTTTAGTCAACTAGAAACCAGTTTGGAAATCTGCACTTCACCTCAGTATGTAGAATAAGATTCGGATTTCCAGCGCCAATGTTAATTCAGTCAGCTCTTCTATATAGGCCAGCAGATTGCACTCCATATCAGTCACGGAAAGCATTTGCAACAACCTTCTACGGAAGCCCTATTTTCCACTTGGAACCCAAGGGAATGATAATAATCAGCAAGTATCGGCAGTATCAGTTGAAAATAAAAATTGTGGTTAATTTATCTGTTGCTGATATTATGTTCCCCACACTGAGTTGTTCATTATTATTCTATTTAATCTCACAAATAAATAGTAAGACTTCAAATGATCTAAGTATAAATGTGATCAGTGTAAAATAAGCAGATGATAGATATATTTGCAATTGTCAGAGTAGGATAGTTAGTCAAGATTTTAAAAGAAATCCCCTTAATTAGTAATTGACATAATTTAAGAAGTCATTTCAAAACACGGAATCGACTAATGCAAAAAAGTAAGATTCAATGCAGTCCAACTCGTAATTCCCATTGATTATTCTGTCAAAAACTGCAACACCAGAAAGAAAGAAAGAAGCAAGGAAAGAAAAAAGACAGATAGATAGATAGGTAGATAGATAGATAGATAGATAGATAGATAGATAGATAGATAGATAGATAGATAGATAGATAGATAGATAGATAGATAGATAGATAGATAGATAGATAGATAGATAGATAGATAGATAGATAGATAGATAGATAGATAGATAGATAGATAGATAGATAGATAGATAGATAGATAGATAGATAGATAGATAGATAGATAGATAGATAGATAGATAGATAGATAGATAGATAGATAGATAGATAGATAGATAGATAGATAGATAGATAGATAGATAGATAGATAGATAGATAGATAGATAGATAGATAGATAGATAGATAGATAGATAGATAGATAGATAGATAGATAGATAGATAGATAGATAGATAGATAGATAGATAGATAGATAGATAGATAGATAGATAGATAGATAGATAGATAGATAGATAGATAGATAGATAGATAGATAGATAGATAGATAGATAGATAGATAGATAGATAGATAGATAGATAGATAGATAGATAGATAGATAGATAGATAGATAGATAGATAGATAGATAGATAGATAGATAGATAGATAGATAGATAGATAGATAGATAGATAGATAGATAGATAGATAGATAGATAGATAGATAGATAGATAGATAGATAGATAGATAGATAGATAGATAGATAGATAGATAGATAGATAGATAGATAGATAGATAGATAGATAGATAGATAGATAGATAGATAGATAGATAGATAGATAGATAGATAGATAGATAGATAGATAGATAGATAGATAGATAGATAGATAGATAGATAGATAGATAGATAGATAGATAGATAGATAGATAGATAGATAGATAGATAGATAGATAGATAGATAGATAGATAGATAGATAGATAGGTTTTTATGGTACATGTCTGGCGTCATCCCGTTTTACTTATTCCCACAATAAGTAGTATGCAAATAAATGATTAATTAATTAAACTTATATAGGAAAATGGAATTAGTCTAAGGATGTCCTTTATATAATAATAATCGCAATGATTTTCTTAATCATCTATCTTTGGATTAATGTGGAAAATCATATGTACCTAATCGGATTAACCCTATGATATAAATACATACTTATAAGTAGTTTGTAGTTATTCTCTCGAAAATAAACGCTTGTATAATTAATGAAATAATTAATGAACTGCACAATAGATATTCAGGCTAGTTGATACTACCCGCTTTACTACAGTCTGCTAACCAAAGTGAACAGATTATCCAATTAATTTCTATTGATACTTGACCATTCGTGTGTATGTGTATGTGCGCCTGTATGTGTGTGATTGAGTGTTATTCATCTTAATTCATGTGTAATCTTAATTAATCTCTTCAGGATAATTATTATTCTAATAGTATGAATTATTTTTTATGTAATGTTAATACCGGAGAAGGCAAAAAGCAGCCAGGAGAAAAGAAACAGTAAATTAATTAATTATTTAATTAATTATTAGTATAACCAGCAGATAGTAAGTAAGGTGTGAAATTACATGTAATGCGGTGGAAAACTTGTTATAATACTTCGGAGCGACGTGAAAGGACAGACTTCCGCATATAACCCCTTCAGTGTGCATTTATCAGTTCATCTACTCATGCGGAGCTAGATACATAGGTCGTTGTATGCGTGTCCTTTCAAAACGTGTTAGAGAACACCGTCCAGCATGGCTGCAAAGAGGAGGCACTGGTTCAATCAGAAATGCCATGACTAAAAATCTGACCAATACCTCCTAAATCATCTCAACTAACTCATTATTCAAAGTCATTTACAAAGTAAACAAAAATCTACCAAAGTCAGTATGTTTCCGACTTCTTTTTACTGCAGAAGCCCTCGCCATATGCATAGAAAAACCGGAACTATGTGTATTCTTAAGAAACTAGTAGAGCCTTTACAACTACCATGAAACTAGTTCGGTATGTTCCCTTAGCCTCCGGTTTCTTTTTGTTTTGATCGCTATGTGTGTGATTTTTCTCTCTATTTGTCTTCATTTCGTTTATCCCATTTTTGCAGGTATAAGAATAGTTAGTTGAAGTTTTATTTCCATACTCATGCTGCTCAAATTTGTAATTCGTTTAAAATAACTATTTTTACAATTATATTCTAATCCCGTGTAATTTTTGTTTCTAAGCCTCTTGTAAACCATACCAAGTTGAAAATAATCTTCAGCTTTTATTCGCCTTCGTAATTATGTATGTAAACTTATGTGTATTTAAATGCAAATGTACAGCTTTTGAAAATGAAATCCCCGAAAAAATTAACATCTTTGCTGAACTTCTTGTTCTTTTCCCTCTAATGTTATGAAATAGGCAGGATCACAAACCTTAAATAAATGTCATCCAACAATTATATGAGGAAGCCAGATTGTCAAGTAATCAGTTCACAATGGAAAGCTCAAAGAAGCTTTCTGAAATGAAAACAGGAACAAAGTAAGCCTGATATTCCTGATTATTATTTTTTTTTAAATTTCCTTCACGTTCCCAGTGGAACATAGGGCCTCAAGCTAGTGGCTTGAAGTTTCTGTAGCAGTGTTTATTTTTACAGGATGGGGTTGCTAGCCTCATGCCAAACCTTTCCTCTTTACCAGCATTACTTCTGGCTTAGCGAGATAAAGGAGTACGTCGCCCGGGTATCGAACCCCGGACCATTTTCATGGTCAGCAAGCGTCCTAACCGCTATGTCACCGACGCTTTCATGATTATAAGGGACTGGAATGTTAAAAAGACTGTGGGTAGCAAGAAAATCGGAACGTGTTGGACTGGCAAGCAAACTGTAGAAGATTTGGACTTCATGGATAATTTATGTCGAATAAAGCAGGCATGATAAAATCCTCCAACCAATAAAACAAACAAAATCCCTACAAAAAACCAATACTTGAAAATCAATGAGATACTCACTAGCGACTGGCCATATTCAGGCTGGGGCCTAGGGTTCTACTGGGAAGCCGTGACCAGTACAGGAGGTTGAATGTAAGGCAGTAACTCATCGAATAAGGCACTGTGAAATGGTCGCGCTATGTCATGAATTGATAGAAGGTAGAATTCATGGGTTGGTCATTGGATCGGGTGCCAGTGGCTTGATAGTCTATGAGCTCGCCTTGTAACTAGAAGGTCCTTGGTTAGAACCTCGGTGGACGAGTACTGCTGAAGCGGAGTTCCAAACTAGGCTGAAGAAACAGCTGGGTAGTACTTTCAGTTGGTTTTCCAATGGTTCTCTAAATGATGCCAACTCGTGATGAAGTCCTTCAATCCAACCAATCAAACAAAACCTCCTACAAAAACGAATACTTGAAAATTACAGAGATGTCTTGTCTTAGACTCTTCACATCACATATGGCTGAATTATCCATCATACTTGCACAGTAAGAGACAGTTGTGTTAGTCAGAATAAAAGTATCCAAATCTTTTTTTGATACAATTAAGTCTTTTTTTTTTAAAAAAAATCATTTTATCCAACAAACCACAAAACAGCCACAAATATATTCACATAATAATATTTCTCTGGTAGGCTAAAATCAGCATAAAATACCGTCAGTTAAAGGTTTTAATTGATACATGATACCCATCATCTTCATAATAATAATAATAATAACTACTCTAATAAAGGGTCATACTGCATATGTGGTTAAAGCTGGTCAAGTAAAGGGAAGCATAGGAAGACAGAGGGAGGCGGAGAAAGACGAGGGGGGGTGTGACTGGAAGTGAGCAATCACACTACGTTCATATTCAATAGCTTACCAGCTGGAGGCAGTCTAAGTTTCCACTTTACTTTTCTCTTTAGGGAGCGTGGAAACTTTGCGCAAAATGAAATAATGAACAGTGTTATTACGACTACCACTATTGCTATTATTCATACTTATCATTATTACATGTACTTAATACTACTGTTATTCTTATTAGTAATCTAGGTCATACATATGGAATTATTTCAGAAGGGAACATTGTTTATATTTGCGCATATATGATAGTATACATATTTAGGATTATATACTTTAGTACAAAAAGGAATCTATTATGTGTACAATAATGAATAACCTTATTAAAAAAAAAAAAAATAAGACGAAATATGATACAGCATGACTCTTTACAGATGAAAACACGCTCCCGCACACACAGGAATGGAAAACACTCTGACATGTAGAAAACAAATTATATACTCATATACTTCCATTAGAGGAATATTCATTTCACTTTATACATCAAATTTTCAAAAACAATCTGATTCACACATGTTTACGTGTACATGTATGTGTGTACGTGTGTGTGTGTGGCAGAGAGAGCGTGTGTGTGTGTGTGTGGTGAGGGCTAAAGAAGATACTATGATATACATATCATTCATTGAAATTACTTTTACATTTTTGGTTGATTTTACTTTACTGAATTGAAATATTGACAGGTCGGCTCCTAGAGTTCGATAGTGAAAAAAACAAGTCCCGTGAGAGAAAACTGAAAAGTACTTTAAAAGAGAGGAAACACTGCGTGAAACTATTGGAGCTGAACACTCCGATCCTTGAGAATTTAGCTGATTAGCATAATTTGTGCTTGGGTATATTGATCACCTCTCAGTGTCTGCCTAACTGTGGGTTCCTACCGCTTACAGGTATGATTGGTGTGCAAACATTGGAGGATGTATGGGTTTGCTTGTTAGTACACTTTGTCAGGATGTTCACAATGACTGGCACTGATGTCTGTCTGTTGTAGTCAAAGTGATAAGGTCTGGTTAACGTTGGGTTTGGTTGGATTGATAGGTGACTCACTGGTCCATTGTGTGGGCTACGAGTGTTACTAGCCGGTTATAGTGGATTTGTACGGTGTTTCGGCAGCTTTGTATATCCTCTCTGTCCTCCAGGAGTGGTTGATTCTGTCTACTTGCTGTTAGTTTCGGCGGGTCAATTGATGCCTTGATCGTTTCTAGTTGGCAGTAGAGTGTGTGTGTGTGTGTATCTTAGTTTGAGGCAGCAGTCTGTGGTGTCGTGGTAGACTATCCGCCTGACTTGTCTTGAAACAAGGATCAAGGAGTTTAGCATATATGTGAGTCACTGGACACTAAAGAACCCAAAGGCTTACTGAAGGTAAGGGTTCGACTTGTCCGGATGAAGGTGAGATCCTGTTGTTTTGCTCATAAATTCCAAGATGCTAGAAGCGGGCATACCACCGGCCTTCTTATGACGTAGACCTGTGCTCTGTCAAGGAGAAGCAAAAACTTACTTACTAAGAACTGAGAGATGATGAACTATGCTTTAGAAAGTTTAGTCTAGAGGAAACTCTGATGCAGGACAGTAGCGATTCTGATGTGCAAATCAACCGTTTAACTTGAGTATGAGGGGTGAAAGATTAATCGAACCATCTTCTGGTTTCTATGGATGGTACAATACTGACTTCATTAAAGATTCCTCTAGTCAGTAAGTTCCACTGCTGGTGACTGCCGAATAATATGCCTATCTTCACCGTATTATTCATTAAATTATACAAGTATGTGGTCAAATTGTTGTTTGTCCAGGTAACGAATGCTTTTATTCTACTTGTGGTTCTGCCTGTCTGTAAAAGGCATGTTTTCATGTCATTTTATTGTGGCGAAGTGAGGATTTTTTTTTGTCATTGAAGTTTTACCTGCAAAATGTTTGGATAGTCAAATGTCTACGTCATGTGTCAGGTGGTGCATAACGGAAAACTCACCCAAATCTTCTAATGAAGTGAATACATGAGTAAGACAAGGCTCTCTGTTTACTATCACCGATGATATTTCTGACTGTGGTAAACTGAATAATGCGTCACAAATTGTGTGGGGAGCGAGAAGGCAGAAATATGTTGGACCACCGATAAGAAGCCTCCAGAAGAACTGGATTTAGCCCGTGAATGGTTTAAGTTTAATGACACACAATTTGGAAGACTGGCAGACGAAAACCAACAAACTGGCTGAGGAGGTGAGCGACGAAAACAGGATTCCAGGTGAACACAGAGGAGACGGAGGTGATGAGGATAACCCAGCCAATCAAGAACACAAACAACTGGCACCAATCACTATCAACGGGAGGGATTTTAAAGAGGTCACTTCCTCTACTTATCTAGGAAGTATCATTTCAGCTAGAGGCTGCACAGATGGATATGTCAAAGACAGTCAGTCAGCCAGCCAGCCAGTCAGAATCGGAAAGGCAAGCAAAATACGCCTTCATCAACCTGAAACCGGTTTGAAAATCTTCTGCACTCATTCAACCAGTATGAATAACAAGATTCAGATTTCCAACAGTGATGTGAAGTCAGTCGATTCTTCAATGTAGGTCAGAAACTCGGAGCAAGTGTCGCGAAAAGCGTTCACAACATACTATTGAAGAATTTCATTAACAACTGCCTTCGATGTTTCATATTGAGGATCGAATGGCCAGTTAGAAAGAGTTACACAACAAAAAACTCTGGGGATGAACCAATGAAGAACACATTGCTCAACAAATATGTAGAAGAAAATGAAGATGGATCGGACTGTAGAATGACGTCGCACTCCAGATCATCACTCGAGTGGAACTCGAATGGGAGATGGCAAGTGGGCCGTCTGTGGGGGATATGGGGGAGATCATGTGAGGTGAAGATGACAGACTATGGTCAAGCGTAGAGCCCGCTAAAGAGCGTTGCATAGAATCAGACAAAATGGAGATGTGCTACTGAATCCCTATATTCCACTATGTACCTAAGGGAACAATATAATATAAAATCTTTGATCAAATTATTTATTTATTCTCTGAAATGATTGAATGTCATGCTGCCTTGATATGAATGTGGTACACTCTTTACGTGTTGACTGCAAGCGTTTGCATTTCAGCTGAACACGGTGTTGAAATATTGCGACTATAAGAAGAAATGCACAATTGAAGGAGGACAATGTTTGTAATAGCCCGCCTTCTTTCTGACAAAGATTCATTTTATGAAGATTTCGCTAATTTCATTGGTTACTTAGAATCTTTGCGGTTATTTAAAAAGAAGTGCTGGTCACTTTCAGTTGTAAACTCTGGTAAACATTGAATCGTTTGGTCTACATATTGGTGGGATAAAAGAAGTACATCACTGCTTAGTCATATACTTACTGATTGGCAGAAGACCGGAGAAATACCATCAGAAGTACTGTTGTACATTCTATTCACGTTTATTTAGATGCACATAAAAATGCGTATATCAACGTCAAGAATATCGAGTGGTGGAGAGATGGATTTAATGAACAATGTCTGAGAAATAGCATGCAAGACATGACAGGAAGACAAAAGTACCACCATACCAGAGATATAGGCAAACTGTAATTCTACCATATTGTAGATGTCTTTTGCCCAAATCTATAATAATGCGCGTCTATAATACGCGTCCACCGAGGTTCTAACCCAGGACCTTCAGGTTACAAGGCCGGTGAGCTCGTAGACCTCAGGTAGTTAACCTGGGGTTCTAGTGGGAAAGTGTGAACAGTAGAGTACAGCAGGTTGAAGGTGAGGCAGTAACTCATCGAAGAAGAAGACATTGCGAAGTGGTCATGCTATGTCATGAATTGGAAGAAAGTAGAATTCATCAGCTGGCCATTGGATTGGCGGATCCCAGTGGCTGAATGGTTTACGAGCTGGCTGGCCTTGTAACCTAAAGGTCCTGCATTTGAACCAAGGTGGAGGGTGAGCGAGTACTGATGAATAGTCCTAAACTAGGCTGACGAAACAGCTGCCCAGTACTCCCAGGTTTTCCAATGGTTCTCTAAATGATGTCAGCTCATGATGAAATCCTACAAACATATCTTTAATTCTTTTTCGATTATGCCCAGCAATGCAATTGTGAATGCATTTTCCCTCCGATTCTTAACTCGTCACCTGGATATATATGTGCTCAAGCGTTTTCGGTTTCTCTACATAACCTTGCCTAGTGTTTTACTTAATCACTAGTTGACTAACCTGTTCCAAGCCTAGAAAAGGAGGGATGGTTTTTTGTGTGGGGGGGAGGGGTTAGTGACCCTACCACAGAAAATCAATCTAATGGCTACAGAAACTTCAAATCACATGATTCACAGCGGAAAGCTTAGCTAAACCCTTTAAGTGAAGACAGGAGTAAGACAAAGCTGTTTCTTGTTTATGATGTACTGGATTATACATCAGAAGATGGGGATCGAGAGGACAGGAATTTGTTGGACCGGTGAAATGGCTCTAAACATCTCAATTTCATGGATGATTTATGTCTAATGTTCCACAACTTCAAAGGGTCGCAGGTGAAGACTAACACGTCGTAGGAGAAGGCAGTAAAATCAGAACTTCGGGGGGGGGCGGGGGGGGGTAACATAGAGAAGACGGAGGGGATGGAGATAACCAACCGATAACAGCAAAAACAAACACCAAATCAGTGGGAAGAATCTGAAAGAGGTAACTTCCTTTTCTTGCATTTATCTAGGAAGAGTCGTTTCAACTGAAGAGAGAATAGATGAGGATGTTAAAGTCATGCCAAGAATAGATCAGGAAAGCAAGATAGACGTTCACTACTCTGAAATCAGAGTTGCCGGGATTTGAACCCAGTACCTTGCGATTACGTGGAGAGCTCGTAGAATACTTAGCCACTGGGACCCCAGTCAATGATTAGCTCATGAATTCTAACTTCTACTAATTAGTGGTATCTTTAGTGCAACCACTAGTCAATGTCCTGACTCTTGACCGGATGCACTCTACTGGTTTGGCAATGGTTCTCTAACTGACATCAATTCGTCATCAAACTCGAAGTAAATTAGTTTTGTTTGTGCATACTACTACGTGTACTCTAAAAGTACAAATCTGTCGTTTTACAAATTTCATTTTCTAGTCAAAACTTTGTTTTTCATTAAAAAAGAAAAGAGCTGATTTCTCGATTTCTTAGTTGTAGGGATTTGACTGGTCCCAGGGTAGATTTCGTCACGAATTCCCAGGTTATATTAGTTTCCAACTGAATAACTGAGTGTTCAACAAAATCTCTTTGTGATCTGATGGTCGTCAGTTCAGTCTACTTTGAAATTGTGAACTTCTTTCGTTGGAAAGTTTCAATTTGTGATGAATTCTACTGTGAAACTGATCTACTATTTTCGTTTTAATGAATATACAACACTTTTATGCATTCTTATATCTTCCAAACAGTCAAGTTTTCTGATTTCAATATTGAGTAAACTGCAGGCTTAAATCACAAAGGGGATATTAGTAAATATTCTTTTTGAGTAAGTGTCAGTAAGCACAAAACTTAAATTAATCAGGCATTTCTTGAGATAAACTTCTGCCAACATCTCACTACACATCAGTGTAACCGTAAATGCTTCTTGCCGATTGCCTCTAACCATCTAATATCATCAAATCAATGTGCATCGTGATGGTGAGCTGCCTAGCCAGAATGGTGGCCACATTGCAAATGTGACTGACTGATAGAATTCAGTGTGCACCAAAGAAAGACAGACATCACACTAGTTACTAATTAGTGTCCAATCAAAGTAACCGTAAAGTGTTGCCAATTAGCATAATATTCCCACTATATATCGCAATAGTAGATCTTGACCTACAATGGGGTTAAACAAACAACGTTGAAATAAATTCCATCTGGTAACCAGTCTGTGTAGTGTAGTCGTCTGATTTATAGTCCTCAATCACACTCCTCACAATTTTAGTCACTTAAATACTCATCTTTAAATGAGTAGAATGAATAGAAATTAGTTGTTTCAGGATTTCATCATGAGCTGACATTAGTTAGATAATCACTGGAAAACCGCCACAGGGAGTACTGGACAGCTGTTTCGTCAGCCTAGTTTGGGACTCCATCTCAGCAGTATGCACCCACCCACTGGGGTTCGAACCCAGGACCTTCCGGTTACAAGGCAACCTCGTATACCATCAAGCCACTGGGACCTGATCCAATGGTCCTTGAATTCTAACTTCTGCCAATTCACGACACAGCTGTCCAGTACTCCCAGGTTTTCCAATGGTTCTCTAACTAATGTCAGCTCATGATGAAATCCTGAAACCAATCAAATCCCTACAAACCATCACTTGAATGCAATTAGTTGTGTTCTCTGAGGAGCTGGTTGATTTAACTGCGAAGCTTTCGTTGTCCCCAATCTAGACAACATCGCTTCAGTGCAAATCTTAAATTCTCCACAAATGATGATAGAATTGTGTCTTCTGACAACCATCTTCATGACTGGTAGTCGATGTACATCTGTATCGATCATTTTTTTATTGACTTGGATTTTGAAATTTTTTGTCACGTGGTTTACTTTTTATTAGTTGGTAGGTTTGGTCTATATTAACATGTTTGTTAATTGAATACCAGCCACGAAGATGGTTATCAGGAGACACACTCCTGTCATTCATGGAGAATTTGAAAAAGTTCATTTTAAAACTTGCGCTGAAGCGATGTTGTTCAGAAGGACGACGAAAGCTCCACAATTAAACCAACCAGCTCAGAGAACACAAGTAATTGTAAATCATCCACCTGAGCTACAATTGTTCTCTATTATTTCGAGCAGACAAGAAGCCTGTCATCATTGCTTATTCGTATACTGGTTGGCAGAAGATGGGAGAAATACCATCAAAAGTATTGTTGTACATTCTATTCACGTTTATTTACCGACTGTACTGACAGTAAACTGTATTTTTGTCTCGTTATCGATGGTAGGATAAACGATCGTATTGTCCAACAGTTTTCTGTTGTTCTGGATTGGTTACAGTGTATAGTATTCCGAGAATTAGGTGTAGTCTTCTGAAACCAGCTATAGATCTAGGATTTTTGCGATCTGGATATCTAACACAAGCTGTCTACTTAGAATTCTATTATACTACTAAAACACCAAAAAAAATTTTAGACATTATCTCTCCACCACGGCCTATGTTTAGGTATTTTATGTACTGTCACACTTGTCCATCACTTTATTCCCTGTATGCTTCGACTTGATTTCATCTTGGAGAGAACGCAGATTTACAGGAAATCATTCAAGAACAATATGGTTCAGAAAATTGACGCATTCATCACCAAAACTATTCCTAATAACCTGGTGAAAAGTGTCATCAACACCTGCCTTCATTGCCTCGATAACGAAGATCATATTGGTCAGTCAGAAAAGAATAAGCGACAAGGAACTTCGGCAACGAGCCACTCAAGTACATATCCAGATGGAAATGTAGATAGCTTGGATATACGCTAAACAGACATTCCAGTGACATCATACCACATGTCATCGAGCGCAACGTGAACGGGAAATGATAAGTTAGGCGTGGGTCTGAGACTGATATGAAAGAGATCCTGGGAGGAGGAAATGAAAACCTTTTGGACAGTTGTGGAGTCGACTGAAAGGAATTTCATAGAACCAAATAGAATGGGCTACTGTAGCTCTGTGTTTGACTGGAACTCGAGGAATGAATAATAATAATATCTATCAATACACTGACGCATGTAAGTGCGACATCAACCAAGATGAATTTTAGAAATGAATAACCGATCAATGCACAGTGGAGACAAGACAATAAAGAAGAAAACACCGGACTTAGAAAACAAGCTGAGTTCACATGATCGTACATACTATTAATAGTTGTTAACTACTAACAGCAAACAGCCATACTTGTTAGGCTATGTCTAAACACCCAACAAGCGTTCATCTTGCCCCTTTGAGTGCCGAACTCATCAGTGATAGACTCAGTGTAACTCGATGTAGAGATCCAATTCTATGCAAAACATTCGAATCCTCGTTAGTTACCTGAGGGTAAATTGAATAATATACATAAAATCACATTTTAAGCTGAATTCTTTTCATTAAATTACTTACTTGGGTTCTAGTCATGAACTGTGACCAGTGGAGTATAGCAAGCTGTGTGTGAGGACAAATACTCGCCACGGATGACACTAGCTAGTAGTCACGTTATATCGTGAATGGGTAGAAGGTGGAATTGATGTGTTGGCTGACCTTGCCAAGGGTGTGTACTGCTGGGCAGTCATACACTCAGCGGACGAAACAGTTATCCAGTACTCCCTTTGAGATTTGCAATGATTCTCTAACCGATATCACCTCATGATGAATTCCTTACACCAATCAAATGCCTGCAAAGTAACCCTTGAATAAAATTATTAAAAATTTACTCAGCTTGCTAAAACTGTATTTAATTACTAAAGAAGTAGAAGAAGAAAATCGATAAAACTTTAACCTGAGACAAATTATTTAAAGGTTGATTTATATTTCAGTTGAATATTGATTGATTGATTGATTGATTGTTCAGATAGAGAACCATTGAAAACCGACACTAGAGTACTTGACAGCTGTTTCATCCACCTAGTTTAGTACTCATCGTCAGTACCTACCCACAGGCAAGTTTCAAACCCAGGATCTTCCAGTGGTTACAAGGCAACCTCGTATACCATTTAGCCACTGGGGTTGGATTCAACAGCCAATCCATGAATTCTAACTTCTAGCAATTCATGATTTTATTTTTAGCTCGACTAACACACCAACCAATGTCATCGGCGAGAACTCCATCCTCACCCCCCCCGATTGAATGAACCCCACTGATCATGACTTTTCCCCCTTTAGAACTCCAAGGAACTTCGACCCCACAACCAGTTACTAGCAAACATCAGATTAATTTTCAAGAATGAGTTTTGTAAGGATTCTGTCTGTTTCACGTTAGACCACAGATTGATATCAGTTAGAGAACCGCTGAAAGCCATTAAATTACTAAAGAAGTAGAAGTAGGGGAAAATCGATAGAACTTTATCTGCACAATCAATCCATATTCCATTGAAATATAAATTAACCTTTAAATATAATTCATGTTAACTTTTTTTTTTGAAGATACAACTAACTAACTAAAGTTTATGATGTACATTATTACTATTATTATTATTATATTTTTCTTCTCTTATAGAATTCCACAAGAAAAGAAACTATTTTCTTTAATTTATTTATTTATTTATGGGTTTGTTTCTTTTGTTTTTGTTCCTTTGCGCATACAAATAGTCCACTAAATCCACAGTGTTGCACACTTCACACACTGACGCATCCATGTGCACAGTCATTCACTCGTTCACTCATTCCTACAATTTTTGCCCATTAACCTTAAATACTTCTACTAATAATACGAAGAAGAATGTAACACTTCATTTATTTTATTATTATTATTATTATCATGATTATGATTATTTAAATGTTTTTCCCTTCAACAAAGATGAAGATGGAAAGATTGGGAAATTAATGGCAATTATTATCTTGTGTTGTCATTTTTTTATTCTGGTTTAAATTTTGAGATAAAAATCACCATTATTATTATTATTATTATTATTATTATTATTATTATTATTATTATTAGTAGTAGTAGTAGTAGTAGTAGTAGTAGTAGTAGTAGTAGTAGTAGTAGTAGTAGTAGTAGTAGTAGTAGTAGTAGTAGTAGTAGTAGTAGTAGTAGTAGTAGTAGTAGTAGTAGTAGTAGTAGTAGTAGTAGTAGTAGTAGTAGTAGTAGTAGTAGTAGTAGTAGTAGTAGTAGTAGTAGTAGTAGTAGTAGTATAGTAGTAGTAGTAGTAGTAGTAGTAGTAGTAGTAGTAGTAGTAGTAGTAGTAGTAGTAGTAGTAGTAGTAGTAGTAGTAGTAGTAGTAGTAGTAGTAGTAGTAGTAGTAGTAGTAGTAGTAGTAGTAGTAGTAGTAGTAGTAGTAGTAGTAGTAGTAGTAGTAGTAGTAGTAGTAGTAGTAGTAGTAGTAGTAGTAGTAGTAGTAGTAGTAGTAGTAGTAGTAGTAGTAGTAGTAGTAGTAGTAGTAGTAGTAGTAGTAGTAGTAGTAGTAGTAGTAGTAGTAGTAGTAGTAGTAGTAGTAGTAGTAGTAGTAGTAGTAGTAGTAGTAGTAGTAGTAGTAGTAGTAGTAGTAGTAGTAGTAGTAGTAGTAGTAGTAGTAGTAGTAGTAGTAGTAGTAGTAGTAGTAGTAGTAGTAGTAGTAGTAGTAGTAGTAGTAGTAGTAGTAGTAGTAGTAGTAGTAGTAGTAGTAGTAGTAGTAGTAGTAGTAGTAGTAGTAGTAGTAGTAGTAGTAGTAGTAGTAGTAGTAGTAGTAGTAGTAGTAGTAGTAGTAGTAGTAGTAGTAGTAGTAGTAGTAGTAGTAGTAGTAGTAGTAGTAGTAGTAGTAGTAGTAGTAGTAGTAGTAGTAGTAGTAGTAGTAGTAGTAGTAGTAGTAGTAGTAGTAGTAGTAGTAGTAGTAGTAGTAGTAGTAGTAGTAGTAGTAGTAGTAGTAGTAGTAGTAGTAGTAGTAGTAGTAGTAGTAGTAGTAGTAGTAGTAGTAGTAGTAGTAGTAGTAGTAGTAGTAGTAGTAGTAGTAGTAGTAGTAGTAGTAGTAGTAGTAGTAGTAGTAGTAGTAGTAGTAGTAGTAGTAGTAGTAGTAGTAGTAGTAGTAGTAGTAGTAGTAGTAGTAGTAGTAGTAGTAGTAGTAGTAGTAGTAGTAGTAGTAGTAGTAGTAGTAGTAGTAGTAGTAGTAGTAGTAGTAGTAGTAGTAGTAGTAGTAGTAGTAGTAGTAGTAGTAGTAGTAGTAGTAGTAGTAGTAGTAGTAGTAGTAGTAGTAGTAGTAGTAGTAGTAGTAGTAGTAGTAGTAGTAGTAGTAGTAGTTGTAGTAGTAGTAGTAGTAGTAGTAGTAGTAGTAGTAGTAGTAGTAGTAGTAGTAGTAGTAGTAGTAGTAGTAGTAGTAGTAGTAGTAGTAGTAGTAGTAGTAGTAGTAGTAGTAGTAGTAGTAGTAGTAGTAGTAGTAGTAGTAGTAGTAGTAGTAGTAGTAGTAGTAGTAGTAGTAGTAGTAGTAGTAGTAGTAGTAGTAGTAGTAGTAGTAGTAGTAGTAGTAGTAGTAGTAGTAGTAGTAGTAGTAGTAGTAGTAGTAGTAGTAGTAGTAGTAGTAGTAGTAGTAGTAGTAGTAGTAGTAGTAGTAGTAGTAGTAGTAGTAGTAGTAGTAGTAGTAGTAGTAGTAGTAGTAGTAGTAGTAGTAGTAGTAGTAGTAGTAGTAGTAGTAGTAGTAGTAGTAGTAGTAGTAGTAGTAGTAGTAGTAGTAGTAGTAGTAGTAGTAGTAGTAGTAGTAGTAGTAGTAGTAGTAGTAGTAGTAGTAGTAGTAGTAGTAGTAGTAGTAGTAGTAGTAGTAGTAGTAGTAGTAGTAGTAGTAGTAGTAGTAGTAGTAGTAGTAGTAGTAGTAGTAGTAGTAGTAGTAGTAGTAGTAGTAGTAGTAGTAGTAGTAGTAGTAGTAGTAGTAGTAGTAGTAGTAGTAGTAGTAGTAGTAGTAGTAGTAGTAGTAGTAGTAGTAGTAGTAGTAGTAGTAGTAGTAGTAGTAGTAGTAGTAGTAGTAGTAGTAGTAGTAGTAGTAGTAGTAGTAGTAGTAGTAGTAGTAGTAGTAGTAGTAGTAGTAGTAGTAGTAGTAGTAGTAGTAGTAGTAGTAGTAGTAGTAGTAGTAGTAGTAGTAGTAGTAGTAGTAGTAGTAGTAGTAGTAGTAGTAGTAGTAGTAGTAGTAGTAGT